>JARQOD010000008.1:136036825-136079569 GCA_033576555.1 Oophaga sylvatica
CTGCCAAACCCTCATAATCACTCGCTGCTGCAGAACTCATAATACACCTCAGCTGCTGCAGAACCATAATACACACCTTAAACATGCGCAAACTTTCGGAAAACAATAAGGCCGTTTATATTAATCGATTAATGGTGGTTGTAATCATCATACCTTTTGGGGAAGATGTTCTGCAGCAGTGAGGGGTGCAAAGTAATGATAAGAATATTTGCAGTCACCGTGACCTGTGGTCTTTTTTTACATGGAGCCTCCATAGGGGGCGCATTTTTGAAAATGTCTTACCTATTATCAGACTTTATTATGTGTAGACTATTATGATTTATTATCGTCATTTCTTACTATTTGATGTCAGCTGTCTTTTTTTTTTTTTGTGAATGCCGAGGAAACCTCCCCGACGCGCGTCCCCGCCTTGTGGATGGCCTGTGCCGGGCCCGGCCTTTGTTATTGTGCCTCGGCCTGGTGGTGGTCGCTCAGTGCCCGCAGCTGAGATTTCAGACAACTTCAACTTGTCCTGTTTGTCCCCATCAGCCTTGAACTCTGTTTTTTGAAAACATCCCATTCTTCTCGGCCGCCCCCTCTCCTCCACCCTCTTATCTGTCCCTGCTGGAGGAAGGGGATTATATCTGAAGTGCACTTGGCCGGACGCAGGGCTGATAATACCAGGAAGCTCTTAATGGCTCCAGAACAAAAGCTTGTCTTTACTGTCCTGAATCGGCGCAGCAGATGGCTGGCGATATGAAATAGTCTTAGCGGGTGCGTGCGGGCTGTGCGGGTGGGCCGAGCGCTGCACATAAGTAGCTGTGGGGCAAGAGACGAGACCACCGCTTGAAGGACCTTCTCGCTTTGAACCATGAGATTGATCTTCCTGTGTTGATCATGGCAAAGTCTGAGCGTGATGATGAAGAGCACTTCCACCAGACGGTCCTCGAGTTCGTCTCTTATGTCACATTGTTGAAAGTCTTAATCAGTCACATCCTTTCTATCCGGCGAGCAATATGGCAGCGGTTGTCATTCCTAACCGCAGTAACAAGGCCTCTACTTATTTAAAGGGATTATTCTAATTTTACGAAATGTGTATTGTCGGATGGAGCTTGTAAATACAAGCAATTTTGCAATTTGCTGCTTATTAAAATTTTCAGCCGTTCTTGAGATATTAGCATTTTTCTTTTGTTTACAGATTGTTGCCTTGGAAACCGACCACCGCTGCTAGACAGGAGAACATACACAGTGCTTACAAGTTCTCTTCTACTGAGCCATAAACACTGATTTTAATCTGGGACAGCGAGCTGTCACCTTCTAATCCCAATCAGCTTCAGCACAAGGCTTATAAGCCAGATAGCGGCGGTGGTCGGTCTCCAAGGCAACAAGTTGTAAATGTAATAAAGTGTTAATATCTCAAGAACGGCTGCAAATTTTAATAAGCAGCAAATTGCAAAAGTGCTTGTTTTTATAAGCAGTATCCTAATATATCCATATATGAAAAAGAAAACCCTTCAATGGGGTCGTTTTTTCTAAATACATTTAGTTACAGGATCGGTGATAAATGCATGATCACTGGGAGATCACCTCACTGACAATGTGTAACTATAATGGGTGCAGAGGTTGAAGTTGCCCTGTGTATCGTAGCCTAGGGTGGCCCCAAATAAAATGATCCCTGGCCCATATGAGAAGACCAATAGTATACAACACCCTTAATAGTTGAGGGTCCTGATGGAGATTTTGCATTTGGACTCGAGCTTAAAGCTGCAACACAGCCCACCAATCTTGATGGTTCCATAATCCCTTGTGTGAATAGAATGGTAATGTGTTCCTACCTTTCTATTCTGAGGTGTCATTATTGTGAGTGACTGCCCAATCTGAGGCAGAGGCGCGCTGGGCTGTCGGTATTGTGGTTGACGTCCCAGCTGAACAATGGCTGGGCCTGCAGGGTCTTCCAGGTGTCACCCGTTCTGGGTGATTACCTGGCTATTTAACTGGCTAGCTATTATCAGACCTTGCCACTTAAGCTTAGCTTAAGTGTGTGCGTCTCCTCTGTGCTCTAACTTCCTCTTTTCTGATCTTTGTTGCTAGACCTTGGATTTGAATTAGACCATCCGTTTGCCTAGTCCCTTTGTCTTGATCTGCTACTTTTTTGGAATTCTGACTCTGGACTGTGACCTGACTACACCTTTGTCTCACCCCTTTGTTTATGATGAGCTATCGTGGTATCTGACTCCGAACCTCTTGACTACTCTGCTTGTCTATTAGTGACTCACCGTCACACAGAACCTTTGGTGATCGGCTGTTTGCCCAGAACATCATGCGGCTGTGTTCTTTTACAAGGGATGGGAAGATAGTTTGGGGCAACAAACTTTAGTTCTCTCTTGTTCCTGGATGTTGGGTTATGAGAGCATGAAGTGGCAACACCAAAGGGCACCATTTTGGTTTTGTTATGTGGGCCCTTACTGCTTTAAATGCCCCATACAATTAAGTCATAGGGCCCAAGAAAAGAAGAAGCTTTTATATCCGGACTGAAGAGCATCACTTTACAATACTTTGATGTGACTTAAAATACAAGAGTCCCTTGGGTGAAACATCAGTTCCTTGTGAGAACTCTTGGTGGAAGTGTCCATTTCAAACCCAATTCAATACAGCCTACGTGGGCACAGTCTTGCCCAGTTCAACATTATGTATTTCTACTGAATCGTGATTGGTTAAGGGGATGGGGATAGTGAAAAGCAGTCTTGATAAGTGCATTTTGGACAGTGTCCTTATTCAGAGTTAGCTTGGAGGTTACCAACAACTGAAGGACCAACAAGTCTTTCTGCCATGGCCATAGAGTTTGGAAGCCAGGCTGGGGTAGCGGTCTGAATCTTTGCCCCAGTTAGATGATTGCCTATAGCTATGGCTCTGCCTATATTAACAATAACGTGACAGGCCCCAAAGAGTGCCCCCTTTAGGAAAGCATCAGGCAGTGACACACTGGTTATTTTTCCTCTTCTCCGCACTGGGCCTGTGAGCTTTCATCCAGTCACTTAGCATTAAGTTCCTTGTAGGTTTCCTCTTCGTTCTTCCGTTTCCTCCCACACAAACATACTGGCAGGTTAATTACCATCTGACAAAATTGGCCTTAATGTGTATACTTGTGCCCGCGGTAGGAAAATTACAAAGCAATCTGCGCTCAGGCAAGAATAGAAGTGAATGAATGAACGCTCTCAGCGGAGTGCTGTATAATATGCCCGACAATATGAGAAGAAGAATAATCATGGTTATTATCAGGAAATTCTTCTATATTTGTCGCCAGCTGCCAAAAGCTCAGACTTCTCATGAATGAAGGCTAATAGGTTATTTGTGAATTAACCCATAAGAAATAGACCTTAGTGGTAAGTGATTGTCCAAAGTCTGCTCCAATAGGGGGTGTTTTCTGCTGCTTGTTAATGTTCTGGAGCCTGTGCTGACTGGCAATTCCGATCCCATTGGAACAAGCGTTATTTTACTTTAATAGGACAATTTGCATTGGAAAAATATAATATTGAGATTACTAATAAAAAGACAACACATAAGGGCCTGTTATCCGTAGCTTAAACCCTTAACGCCCAATAACGGATATATCAGTCATAGGGTGCCTTCCCCTCTTTGGTGCGGGCTCCGGTGCCGATCAGCTGTCATGTGCCCCTAACAGCCACGGGTGGAATCGCGATCCACCAGCGGCTGTTAATATGTTAAATGCCGCTGTCAGTCTCCAACAGCGGCATTTAACATGGTCGCGCTGCAAGCATGTCTTAGCTCCGCCCATCAGCGCCCATGTCACATGACCATGAGTCACCGTTGGGTAGGCATGCGCTCATAGCAGATATACATAGCGTTCTGTGTAGCACAATCGGATGATTGCAGCTTGTAGTCTCCCATGGAGACTATTGAAGCAAATAAAAAGTAGAAAAAAAAAGTTTTTAGAAATATTAAAAATTTTTTAAAAAATATAAAAGTTCAAATCTCCCCCAAATGCCCCATTCAAAATAAAACAATGAAAAAAAATACACATATTTGGTGTTGCCGCACTCAGAATCGCACGATCTATCAAAATATAAAAAGAATTAAATCCGATCGGTAAACGGCGTAATGAGAAAAAAAATTCAAAACGCCAGAATTACCTTTTTTTGGTCACTGCAACACTGCAATAAAATGCAATAACGGGCGATCAAAAGATTTATATTGTAACGTTCCACACTGTCTGTGGACGGGGATTACTCACTTTGCAGGTCTTGGAAGTAAACACTGGCACACTCAGGGTTAAAATTAGTCCATTCGGTTTATTATTCACCAGTTTCAGCAGCCATTACACTGTCCGTTATACATTCAGCTTTAACAAATGAACACAGTCTTTCACTGACCCTGATCAGTATAACACGGACTCCTGTCCGTTACCTGTTGGTGTCGGCCACACAGGTTCTCAGATCCCTCTTAGCTTCAGAGGTATCCAGTAAACATAGCACAAAATACAGTCTCTTCCCCACAAATACTTCTCACTCTCTGACCCCGGTCAGTATAACTCACGGTTGTCAAGACCGTTACCTGTTGGATCGCCACGCAGGTTCCTGGACCCCTCTTGTCCTCAAAGGTATCCCATAAGCATCAATTAAAAACCAGTCTCTTTCTCACAAATACTTCTCACTGACCCCGGTCAGTATAACTCACGGTTGTCAAGACCGTTACCTGCTGGATCGCCACACAGGTTCCTGGACGCCTCTTGTCCTCAGAGGTATCCCATAAGCATCAATTAAAAAACAGTCTCTTTCTCACAAATACTGCTCACTGACCCCGGTCAGTATAACAGGGACTCCGTTCCGTTGCGTGTTGGCGACGCAGGTTCCCGGATCCCTCTTATCCGCAGAGGTCCCCAATAAACACTTCTCTCTGACCCCAGTCAGTATCACTCACGGTTTTCAAGACCATCCATTCCTCTGGCTCAGACTTGCCAGCACTGCTTTCCCAGTCTGTGCGACGTCCAGCCTGGAAACATGGGAGCTCTCTCCAGACTGACAGACTCCCAACACACTCAACACTCTCTCACATGTGCAACACACCTTCCTTAGATAGCTCTAACCACTCCCAGTTACCGATCACCTGGCTAGTCACATGATCATGACCTCATCACAGGTCTTCAAAATTCACAACCACACACGTCTTCAGGCAAAACAGGGTGCAGTGAGCCCCCTCACCACGGAGCGAGGTAAATGGGTAGCCCGACCCTTCCAACTCTCAGAGCTACCCCCAGCCCGGACCCAAATGTGAACTGCTTAGAATTTACTTACACTACAGAAAAAACACACCGGGCTGCATCATAGGGAGCTGCCATCCCTGTGATACATACCTGCCATTAACTATGTGGCCATTAGTATCGCTACAATATGTACCCCAAAATGGTATCAATAAAAACATCAGCTCGGTGCACAAAAAATAAATCCTCACCCAGTCCCAGATCCCGAAAAATAGAGACGCTGTGGGTCTCAGAAAATGGTGACTTTTTTAATTTTTTTTTTTTTTTTTTACAAACTATGGATTTTTTTTTCACCACCTAAAAAGAAAAAATAACAGAACCTATACATGTTTGGTATCTGAAAACTCGTAATGACCTCAAGAATCATAATGGCAGGTCAGTTTTAGCATTTAGTGAACATGATAAAAAACAAACAACAACAAAAAAAATTGTGGAATTGCAATTTCACCGCACTTAGAATTTTCTTCCCGTTTTCCAGTATGCGATATGGTAAAATCAATGGTGCTGTTCAAAAGTACAACTCGTCCCGTAAAAAAACAAGCCCTCACATGGCCATATTGACTGAAAAATAAAAAAGTTATGGCTCTGGGAAGAAGGGAAGCAGAAAAAAGGAAACGCAAAAACTAAAATACCCTACTGGTTAAAGACCTATCTAAATCTAGCACTCACCAAAAACCATCCTAATCAATGACTACCCATCACTGATCTGTCTTCTTCTTTAAAGAGGACCTGCCACCAGGTCAAAAGTGGTCAGATTTTGCTTTTTTTTTTTTTTTTATTCCCGCCGCTCCCTTTTGTATTCCATTTTTTGCTTTTTAACAATCTATCAAACGGTTCCAGAGATGTTGTACTTTTTTTACTGCTCATTTTTATGCTTCTTAACAAGGGGGCATGATTAACAGGATCCTCTGGGGCGTGTTTTAGGCTGCTTTGCATAATTTCTCTATAAGCCACTCCCCCTTAGTAAAGATCATAAAAAGACCCATATCTCTGGAACCGTACGGCTGCGCTCCTACTTCCCTTGGATGAATGTTAGACAAGCAGAGATTGTAGGAACCCAGTAGCGGCCGATGATTGGCTTTAGAGCTCACAACAATAACATGCAAGCCCCGAAAACCCCCTTATTGGTGCATGAGGTGCATTTCCATTATTTTTATTTTACAAGGGGTACTACTTAATTTAAAAAGGGGGTTGTACTGGTAGTGGACAATCCCTTTAAAGTGGATGACTTTAACTTCAGGGCAACGTGTGACACCCCTTAAAATACTGAATGCGGGTAATTTAAAGGGTTATTCTCATCTTTATCTTTATTGATGGATATTGTCTGATACTACTTGTAAAAATAAGCCCTTTCACAATTTACCATTTATTGAAATTTTCAGCCGTTCTTAAGATATTAACATTTTTGTTTTTGTTGCCTAGAAGACTCACCACCGCTGCTGTCTAGCTTGAAAGCACTAGGCTGAAGCTGACCAGGATTAGGTGGCAACAATTTGCTCCAGTTTCAAAACAGTGCTCACAAGCTCAATAGAAAACAGCTTGTAAACACTGCACATGTTCTGCGATCTAGCAGCGGTGGTCGGTCTCCAAGGCAACAAGCTGTAAGCAAAATAAAATTGTTGATATCTGAAAAAGAGCTGAAAATTTTAACAAGCAGTAAACTGAAAATTTGGTTGTATTTGCAAGCACTATCGGACAATACCCATTTATGAAGACGTAATTAACCCTTTAAGTATCACCTCTGACAATGATTGGAGGAGGTCACCAAGGTTGGATACCTGCCCCTTGGACATTCATGGCATATCCTAATGATCTCCTAAGTCCTTAGCAAGAAAGGTTTTCTTGTTCTGTTCTGTGGTGGGTGATTTCATTGTGCAAGCACTATATGATTACAGGCCCGGCCATATTCACCTTTAAAGGTCGCCCGGGGACAAAGATTATCAAATCACAGGAAATTGCAGGTTCTTAAGATTCTGTTGGCGTCTGCACCTGGTGTGTTATTTGTATGAATTGCTTGAATGATATCTTCAGGGTAGTCGTGCCAATATTATGTTAGTGGCCAATTTATAATCTACTCTTGTATGTCCCAGCTACCTTTCCTATTTATGCCCCACAAATACCGCGCCCTTACGCTAACCCCTAAGAAATGTCACATTTGGCCAATATTGGCCTGACTTCCTTAGATTGTCCTGCAAAATCTTCGTCATTTCTCAGAAATCGCAGAAACCGGCTCACTACTTCTCCTTTCATCATGACTGGCGACGGGCCAATAATAAAGAATTAGCTCCTGTCGCTTTACAAAAGCCTTTTTTTTTTTCAATCCTGAGATTAGAAAAGAAAATATCAAGATCTGTGTAAATAATCGTCTGGATCAGATACTGAAATGATGTTTCGACTTTCGCTCAGTGTTGTGACGTCTTGATTGTGCCTTTCCATTAGGTGACTTCACTTAGTTCACACATGTACTATTTGTTTCCATTGCAATCTTATATTTAGGGCACTTTAAAGGGGACCTGTCACGTGCCATAAATGTGATTTTTATTTTCTCCAAAGTTAAATGCCGCCGTTCTCCCAATTCCGGCAATAGTTTTCTTCTGTTCCTGCTCCTCTCCGTTTCTGAGATATGGCTCTCCCTTCACTGTATATAAATCTAGTCTTTTTAGCCAAGTGGGTGTAGTCTTCAACTCTTCTATAAGAGTATCTTCTGAGGACTACGCCCACTTTATAAAAAGATTAGATTTATTTGCAGGGAAGAAAGAGGCATATCTCAGGGACCAAAGAGAAACAATGCCGTATTCAGGAGAACAGCGGCATTAACACCCGTTAACAAAAAATTACATATCTAAGGCAAGTAATGTGAATACTCACCATTTTCATCTTAGTTTCATCCCTACAGAGAGCTTGGATCCCTACTGATTACAGGTCAGTGGTGGGAACATGGCTAAAAGCCACCATATGGAGAATGGGGCTCAATTTAATGATTTAATAAAGTGTTTCCATGTATAAATAAGAACAATATGGAATTGTGGAGAATGAAGAAAAGAAAGTAACATGATTGCCCTTTAAACCCGTGAGAAGTAAAAATGGGGGCATCAGATTGGCTGGAATAAGCAACCCATCCATTTTTTCACGTGTGGATGTCATAATGCACTTACATATAAATTTATACAACTGATATTGTTTTCACTCTTAATGCCTAATGTCTAAATCACTATGAAGTTTCTGACAAAGGTCTGGTGGGTTGGAGTCCAACATTTCCCCACATGATGTTTGTGACAACTCAGCATTATGCGGAGAGGAGCTGCAGCAAGAGATTACTGCAGCGGCAGGAGCAAAGTAGAGTGGAACGGAGCAGAACCGCAGGAGTGCGGACAAGAGGCAGAAAGAGATTCAGAGAGAACACAAGGCAAGACACAGCAGGGAAGGAAACCACAGACAAGGAGACTAAGAGACAGAGGTAGAAAAGAGTTCAGACAAGGAAATGACACAAGACAAGGTACAGGGACAAAGACACAGGGATCAGGATATTCTGCCTCCTGGAGGGCAGAAAGGACAAGTACAAGACAAGGTCAGGAGAAATAGCACAGAGACCAGGATATTCTGCCTCCTGGAGGGCGGACAAACAGGTACAAGGCAAAGCTAGGCGTGAAGTCTCCAAAGATGGAGGAACACAGAGCAAGACCTGGCAGCTCAGTAGGAAAACACTGACTGAGTTAACACATTGCACAGGCCAGATCCACAGGGTGGAGCTGCCCTAAATACTAGAGGGATCATGGTAATTGGTCAGGGACATATTAAACAGGTGCACCCTGACTCCATAAGAACTAGAGTTCTGGTGCCGCCCCCCTATGTACACAGCCAGGAAACATGCAGAGAGCAGATAGAAGACAAGAGGCACAAAGCATGGAGCTGGCAGCAGACAAATCACAGCATGACCTGGAGCAGTGAGCAAGTTGGTATGTGGGGAATGGGAAGCCATGTAGTGATGTCAGCAGAGTTGTAACACCAAGTCTTGGAAACAGTGGAGTTGCCTGAGTCAGGAGAATCCAAAATACACCGGACTACTAGAACAATGGCTTTTTGGGGTTTTAAAGTTCCCACTAGAAATCGCACTAGAACTGTGTAGTAATTGGCATGAATTTGTGTGGATGGGAGATTGGTTAACATAGAAATGGAGTATGAGTATCAGGAAAGACCAGACAAAATCCGGAGATTCTTGACTAGTTGTATCTTCCGAGCTACCAAAAGCAAGTAAGAATGTGTGGAAGGTGGTGAATCCTAAAGTGACAGGGATGAATAATGTGTCATCCGGAAAGTGAAGTGTCAGACCTAAGGTTATCCTCCCATTCTCACATCGGCTTTGATATTTTCTGTCTTCCTGTGACAGAGCTGTGCATCCCAAATGCAGAAGTTCCTCTAGAACTACAGCAGTATTATTTAAGGTTGGAGTTAGACAAGGACACCACCAAGCATGTTCCTTTCCTCAAAACAGAAATCCGCTCCAGTATCTAGCATACGTAGGCCGTCAAGGACTGAAGAAAGATCTCCAGCAGCCACTTCATACTTAATATTGCCCAACATACCTTCTTAGAAAGGTGCTACCAAAGCCTTGTTGTTCAAAGCTAATACCAAAGTCATGGTAGGAAATTTGATGGCATTTTGAAGAACCATGGAGGCCACTTGTTTTAGATGTAACAAAGCAGATACTACAGTGTAATGATGGTCAGAATTCTTGAAGATTCACTGTAATAAATCCAGGAGGGAGGGCAGAGAAAACACAATTGTATAGTTTCACTCCCATAAAGGTGATGAATAGACCAGAGTTTTGCTAAGAGCAAGTAAATTATGAAGATCCCCTTGGTTCAGTCAGAGTGAAATCGCTGACCATACAATTCAAAGTGGAAGCAGGAACAGTCAATCACTCAGTTGACCACAGGATTGGAGTCATTGTTTGTTGCTCACAAGAGCCTCGCTGTGACACTTGTTCAGCATCTTTAAGCCACAATCCATTTGCAGATTACACTGGGTTGTGGAGTTTGGTGAAGGCCATACTGGGCTAAAGAATCATTGGAAGCTCTCTGTTTTCTAGCCTTAAGGGTATGCCACACTAAGCGAGATCGCTAGCGAGATCGCACCTGCGTCACCATTTATGACGCAGTAGCGATCTCGTTAGCGACTTAGCTGTGTGTGACATGTAGCAGTGATGTGGCCCCCGCTGAGATGTCGCTGATCGCTCATAAACGTTCTGAGCCGTTTTTTGGTTGTTGGTGTCCCGCTGGTGAGCATGAATCGCTGAGTGTGACACCCTTTATGAACGACTTCACCAGCGTCACAGGTGGGACTAGGTTTTCCCAACGACCGCAGAGGTCGTTATACAGATCGCTGATGAAATGTGTTTGGAATCACACAGCTAAGTCGCTAACGAGATCGCTACTGCGTCATAAATGGTGACGCAGGTGCGATCTCGTTAACGATCTCGCTTAGTGTGGCATACCCTTTAGTCCCTGCACACCGGAATTGACCATCAGATTCTCAGGTTGCACTTCCAAGAACAGTCGCCAATTGGTGGCAATAACACTGATGGAGTGGTGTGTAATCAGGAATGGAGCCAGGACATCAGTCAGGATATGACAGGTTGAAATGGTACCAAAGACTCCAACAAAAGAGGCAGGAATAAAGACAAGGTCAGGGTCAAAGTTATGAATTAAAGAGCGTGTCCACATCTTCAATCTTCATGATCGCAGTGCTCCCGTCTCCTGCTCACTGGGGGGTGCACTCCTGATGACTGATCTACAGACCCGAAGTGTGCGCCAGATCTAGAGCAATGATTGCAAGCATTGCACTCTTTGCCTAGGAAACCGGACAACTCTGAGTTGGTTGGTAACTTTGGCAACAAGCTGTAAACTATAGAATACAAAATCCCTTAATTTTTGAAAGCCAAAGGGATTTTCAATAAGAGGTAAATTGCAAAGTTGTTTGTTTTCACAAGCACTTTGCAAATGTACCCATTAATGAAGATGAGACAACCCCTTGAATGTATTCCAGGCTGAATATTTTTTTAAACAGGACATCATGCCTTACATCATCTATAGGTGCCAGTCTGTAGTGCCACAGCTGAAGATGGCTTCTGAGGAGTAGGCGTCTGGTTGCCTCGCTGGGCCTCCCCACTGGAGGCGAGTCGGGTCAGTAATAATTCTGACTGTTAGTTTATTGATAGAATATTTTTGGCGCTGTATAATCTTGTTATGTAAGTGAAAAGATGGACATACTGCCAATGTTCCCCCTTGAAGAACAATTGTATTGTTGTATTGCATAGCGCCCCCATAGCACTGTAGGAGTCAAGTACCTTGCCCACTACTTCCACCCTGTGACAAGTTACACTTGGCGAAGTCGGCAGAGTCAAGTCTTGAAGCTGGAAAAGCAAAATAGAGAGGGGAAAACTCGAATTACGTGGGAGACGGCGACCGTTACGTGGTCTAAAATGTCCCAGAGCACGAACTCTGAAATTGTGGTTAGTGGTGCAGAACAACAAAGAGGTCTCGTCCATTGTCCACATAGAAGGTACAGAACGGCGTGAAGAGACTCAGCCTTTTAGAGATCACAGGCGGAGACCAGAAAATAGGAACAAGAGGATGGAGTCAGAGGCTGAAACAGGCCATGTGCTCGTTGCACCTGATAATTGGGACAGTTTTAGGTTCCTGAAGGCCACAGTTCAGTGGGTCTAGGACCCATATATCTCTGGGCCTCACCCACGTTGATTGTCACTGATGGTCAAAGAGTGTTTACCCTCCTAGTTTTGTTGCACTTGTTGCGCATTCCCCTGCTGGATTACGAGACATAGCTACTTGAGGGTCCCACACCCTCAGTCAAGGACTACATTTAATCCAGGATGAACATTGCCTCTAAGGGACTGTGTCCCTGTCTCATGGACAGGAGTGAAGTAAAAGAACTGTGTTCCCATCCAACAGACGATAGACTGTGCTCTAGATGAAAGAGGGTTCCCTTAAAAGGAAGGACGATGCCATGAGTGCCCTTGTCCAGAGTTGCCAAATTATCCCAAAAGACTGGTGTAGGGTTAGGAAAGATAAAAAGGTCTCTAATGGTTGTGTTGTCTATGAGTGTTTAGTTGCTAGATTTCTATGCTGTGTATAACGTTAGAACAAAAAAAAAACTCCCAGAGGCTCTCACAGGAAGAGCATGTGACTGTAGTATTTCCTGCTTTCCTGTGTCTGTGTATGAGAGAAGCAGCCTGCTGTAGATGCTGCACAGATAGAGACACACAAATCATTTGCTCCTGATCTATTAGGCTTATCATATATTGTTCCTGAATAAAGAAGCTCTGTTGTCACACGCTTGGTGAGTATCTTGAATAATCCGCTGCCAACAGGTTATGGGCCCGGAATGACACAGAACCCCAGAGTAACACAGCAACAGAAGCCCAAAGAAAAGGCAGAACAGAGCAACAGAGAAGATGTCCACTAGCAGCAATCCTGTCAAGTTCTCAGTGCCAAGCCTCCCTAACCAGAACTACCAGTCCTGGAAATTCAAGGTGAAGATGCTGCTCATAAGAGAAGGTACGTTTAAATATACTTAGGAACAAGTGCCTCATCCATTACCAGATGATTGGCTAGAGAAGGATCAGAAAGCACAAACCACGATCTCCCTCAGTGTAGATGTTAATCAGATTGTGCATATATGCAAGTGTGCAACTGCAAAGGAGATGTGGGATGAGTTACAGAAAGTGCATAAAAGATCAAATCTCAGCAATAAGCTTTATCTCATGAGAAAGCTGTATCAGTCTAAGCTAAGTGATGGACAGAATATGCAGGACTATATAAGAAACACACTAGAGATTGTGGAGTGTCTCATGGGTATTGGAGAAGAAATTAAAGATTTTCATGTTGCTGCACTCCTATTAAAGGGAATCTGTCACCCCATTTTTCGTATATCAGCTGCAGCCACCACCATCAGGGGATGTACATAAGCCTCCGATGTAACCTGAAAGATAAGTAAAACGAGTTATATTATACTCACCCGGGGTGCGGTCTGGGTCCGATGGGTGTCGCGGTCCGGGGCCGGCACCTCCCAACTTCTAGTGATGAAGTCCTCTTCCTTGCTTCTGTCGTGCTCCTGCGAAGCAGTACTTTATCTGCCCTGTTGAGGGCAGAGTAAAGTACTGCAGTGCGCAGGCGCAGGGAAAGGTCAAAGAGGCCCGGCCGTCGCTGTCCGTCAAATGACGGAAACCAGCGATGGATTCTGTTTTTTTTTAAACTGAGAATGCTCCAATTATTATTACCAGGTAGGGCAGTTGGATCCAGCAAAAAAAAACTGATCCGTCGCATCAGTTTTTTACAATCTGCACAGGATCCGTTTTTTTCCAACTTTGACGGATTGTGACTGATGGTAAAAAGCTGATGTGTGAAACAGGCCTAAGGCCTGTTTCACACATCAGTTTTTTGCCATCAGTCACAATCCGCCGTTTTGTGAAAAAAAACGGATCCTGCAATTGATGCTGCAGGAGCCGTTTTTTTTCACATAGACTTGTATTAGCGACGGATTGTGACAGATGGCCGTCCGTTTCATCCGTCGTCCGACGGATCCGTCGAAAAATCTTTGTCCGTCGGACAGAGGCAACGGACATAGAAACGTTTTTTGGGTACGTCGAAAAGTCGGACAGCGACGGATCTTGTGCCGGCAGTCGTTGGGTACAATGGAAGCCTATGGGCGCAGGATCCGTCGCTGTCCATCAAATGACGGAATCCAGTGACGGATTCCGTTTTCAACATAAAAATGCAGTTTTCACATTCCAGCTCTGAAAAAAAAAAATTATCTCTCTCTCTCTCTCCCAGAAGCGCATGGGACTGAGTTCAAAAGTTCACCTCACCAGCCTGGATGGATCCGTCAAAAAACAGGATCCCTCGCATCAGTTTTTTACAATCTGCATAGGATCCGTTTTTTTCTGACTTTGACTGATTGTAAAAAAAACTGAAGTGTGAAAGAGTCCTTAAAAAGCAGAACAGTCATCAAAGGGTTAAAACAGCTATAAAGGAAGATTCTGCATGTGCTGAAGCTGCATTTAATGCCAGTACAGGCCCATCTGCAAAGCATATATGGTGTATAGATTTTGGTGCAAGCAGTCATATGACAAATATCAAGGATTTCTTCACTGACCTTAATGAAAGAAAGTCAGAAAAGGTCATCTTAGCTAATGGTCACTATATGACTTCAGAAGGAGTAGGAGACCTCTACCTCCACTGTCCAGTTTCCTCAGCACAAAGCAGAAAGATTCCAATAAAGGATGTTCTCTATGTTCCCAGCCTTGAAGGCAATCTTCTGTCAGTAAAGAAGCTCACGCAAAAGGGGGATGTACTTACTTTTAAAAATAACAGCTTCATCATCTCAAAGAAGAGTCACACTCTTGCAGAAGGAAAAATCCAATATGAACTTGGATCAGCTAAAATGCAAAGAAGGAGTGTACAGTGCTAGACAAGATCTGCATAAGAACTGTATCCATGTATGGCACAGACCGAGACCCAGAAGCAGTAAGGAAGCTAGCTCAACTTGCAAATGGTATTGAAATCAACCAGTGTAGTCAAATGCTGAAGTGCACTAGGTGTCTTAAAGGGAAAATGTCCAGAAAATTCTTTCCTAAAATAAGCACCACTAGATCTGCAGCCTCTGGATCTGATATATAGAGATGTATGTGATCCAATGAGTGTTTAAACTCCTAGCAAGAAGAGATATTTTCTCATATTTATTGATGACTACTCCAGATATACAAAAAGATTAAGGTTTGCACCATAACTTACCAAGAATGATTACTCTAGAGCATAGGAATTGCATTGATGCCATAGAAAATGGGAGAATTTTTTTTTAAAAAGCGCTATATAGTGTATATATGAAATATGTATCTGCAAAAATTGCTATGAAAAAAATGCAGTTCCTATGCTCTAGAGCAGGGGTGGGCAATTAATTTTGCCAGGGGGCCGCATGAGAAATTGGGATGGTTTTAGAGGGCCGGACTAATATAATTAACTCTGTTCTACCCAATACTATATATATATATATATATATAAAATATACTGTATACTGTATATATACATACCTGCCCATTATCATCATCTTCTCCCCATCATCATCAATGCCTCCCCATTATCAGCAATGCCTGCCCATCATCATCTTCTCCCCATCATCAATGCCTGCCCATTATCATCAATGCCTGCCCATTATCATCATCTTCTCCCCATCATCATCAATGCCTCCCCATTATCAGCAATGCCTGCCCATCATCATCTTCTCCCCATCATCAATGCCTGCCCATTATCATCAATACCTGCCCATTATCATCATCTTCTCCCCATCATCATCAATGCCTGCCCATCATCATCTTCTCCCCATCATCAATGCCTGCCCATTATCATCAATACCTGCCCATTATCATCATCTTCTCCCCATCATCATCAATGCCTGCCCATCATCATCATCATCATCATCTTCTCCCCATCATCAATGCCTGCCCATTATCATCAATACCTTCCCATTATCATCATCTTCTCCCCATCATCATCAATGCCTGCCCATCATCATCATCATCATCTTCTCCCCATCATCAATGCCTGCCCATTATCATCAATACCTGCCCATTATCATCATCTTCTCCCCATCATCATCAATGCCTCCCCATTATCAGCAATGCCTGCCCATCATCATCTTCTCCCCATCATCAATGCCTGCCCATTATCATCAATGCCTGCCCATTATCATCATCTTCTCCCATCATCATCAATGCCTCCCCATTATCAGCAATGCCTGCCCATCATCACACACAGACAGCACATAAGCACTCTCTCACACACACACACACACACACACACACAAAGCACCGCACTACATAGACACAGACACACACAGAGACACGTCTTACCTGTCCAGCGTCCCCGCTCTCTGACACAGCCGGCCGTTGAATGATGACGTCATTCAGCGGCCGGCTGTGAGAGGAAGCGCCGGTGGAGCCCGGAGCTGCAGCAGCGGAGGCACGGGAGAGGTAAGTATTGTGCCAGCTGATGCCGGGGCCCTGAGACTGCCGGAGCGCCTCCGCGGGCCGGTCACTGACAGCCGGCGGGCCGGATGCGGCCCGCGGGCCGCCCCTTTGCCCGGGTCTGCTCTAGAGTAATCATTCTTGGTAAGTTATGGTGCAAACCTTAATCTTTTTGACTTATATACTTTCTTTGGTTGGCGCCTATTCACACTAGCTTAGATGTGCTGGTCCTCCTTTTTGTCTATTTGTGTCAAACCTTTTGGACATGTGCACTCCCACTCCCAATAGCCACAGGTGATTTTAAGCAGATTAGCTGGTCCATTCCTGCCCCATAAATTGTAGGCTTTTTGCCCAAGAGAACTGACATTACAGGACAGGGACCCAATTTACAAAGGACACCTTGATGTGGTAATTGGGCATACATATATTGGCCAATCGAAGCGCTAAGAGCCTTCCTTTTTTCATAGCAATTTTTGCAGATACGTATTTCATATATACACTATATAGCGCTTTTTTAAAAAATTCTCCCATTTTCTATGGCAGCAATGCAATTCCTATGCTCTAGAGTAATCATTCTTGGTAAGTTATGGCGCAAACCTTAATCTTTTTGACTTGTATGCTTTCTTTGATTGGCGCCTATTCACACTAGCTTAGATGTGCTGTCCTTCTTTTTGTCTACTCCAGATATACAGCCGCCTACCTGCCTCACAGTAAGGATGAATTTCCGCAGAAATTTGAAGAATATCTTTCTGTAGTGTTTAACAAATTTGGAAGAATGCCAAAAGCCCTGCGTGCAGATAATAGAACCGAATATACTAGTGGTAAGGTACAAACCATTTTGAAAAAGGATGGAATCATGTTCCAGACTACCATACCATACAACCCAGAACAAAATGGCATTGCAGAGAGAAAGAACCGTACTGTCTGTGAAATTGGAAGTATGTTGTTTGATGTGAATCTACCTACAACGTATTGGGGAGAAGCCATCATGACAGCTTGCTATCTTCAAAACAGAGTGCCAGGTAAAGCCACAAATGAAACTCCATATAAGCTATGGAACTGTGAGAAGCCTGACCTGAAGCACCTCAGGATATTTGGAAACAACAAAACATTTATGTTCCCAAAGAAAAACGTTCCAAGTGGGACTATCACGCAAAGCAAGGAGTCCTGGTGGGCTATAGCGAAACTCAAAAGGGATACAGAATCCTGGACCCAGAGACCAACACAGTAACAATCAGCAGAGATATAGTGATTGATGAAAACTCTGCATCGCTCTAATTCCATGCAGTTACACCAGTTATTCAACCTAAGAAGCAAGAACAAGAATCTCAATCACCAAACCCAGACACCGAAAAGGAAATCACTGAAGTGTGGATAAGCTCTGAAGCCACCAAAGTGTCATGGTTTACTGGGTTCTTGGATCAGGTAGTCGCGGGGTTAACTTGGTTGGCCTCTTTCTGAGTCCTGGGAGGCTTTTTATAGCCTCACTGTGAAGCCAGTCTTTGTCATTTATACTCTGACCTTTGGCTGAGTGTGTCTGACCCTGTGCTTGTGCCAGTGCGTTGTGCCTGTGCTACGTTTTGTCTGTCTGGTTCTGATTTGGCTGTGTCCCTGTTACGAGTTTTGCCTATCCCTTTTGTACTGCGTTGCTCCCTCTGTGTATGATCCCTTGGCTGTGTTCTGGTTATTCTCTGCCTGCTCCTTTTGTTCTGCGTTGCTCCCTCTGTGTATGACCTGGCTATCCTGACTATCCATTCTGTCTATGCCCCTTGGTAACTTTATTTTGTAGTTACCCTTCTAGGAGTTTTCCTTTACCTCATAGCTCTCTGGAGCTTAGGCCACGCCCTAGGCAGTCACGTGCCTGCAGGTCCTCCGGCCTGAAGCATTCTCTATCTGCTACTGCTGCCTCTGAGAGACGTGTGGCCGGCTCCGCCCCTTGGCAGTCACATGCTGCGGAAGGTCCTGTTCCACAGAAACACACGTCTTCCCTGCTGCGGCTCTGCTATACAGGTATCTTTGGGCACAGTTGGTTCACTCAGGACACATGCACTGGCTCAGTGAGCAAGTGCAGTGCGGTGTCCCTGACACAAAGAAGGCACAGAAGAACCAAGTCAACCTCCAGTCAGGAGATCAGAAAGGCCAAATAAAGGTATCCCAGCTAGACGCCTTTCTTATATGGTCAGAACACTTCCTAAACCAGTTTGGAATGTCAGAAGCCTAAGGTGCGTCAACACCAATGGACCCGTCCTACTTAAAGTTGGAAGGAGAAGATCTGCTACCCAGCAACGAGAGTTACAGACAAGCAGTGGGGCAATTCTGTACATAGCAACAACAACTCGTCCGGATATCACAGCCACAGCCGGAATTCTCTGCCGACGTGAAAGCAAGCCACGCCAACCAAAGAAACTGGAATGCAATTAAGAGATTTCTTCAATTTCTTAAAGAAACTCAAAGGCTAAATCTTAAGCTATCTTAAGATATCTGCATCACTCTCAGAGGTTATGTGGATGCAGATTGGGCTGGAGATTTAAGTGATCTGAAATCAACAAGTGGCTACTTGTTCAAGTTAGGAGAAAATTAAATTTCCTGGTTCAGCAGAAAACAAGTGTCAGTCGCATCATCTTCTACAGAAGCAGAATATACAGTATATCTGCTGCTTATGCAAGTCAAGAAGTAATTTGGTTGAAACAACTTTTGGAAGATTTCGACAAGCCATTAGCTCAACCAATAGTTATCTATGAGAACAACCAAGGATGCATTAAACTTGCCAGCAGTGAAAAGATTAGTGCAAAGACTAAGCACACTGATGTAAAACACTACCACTTACGTGACTTAGTGGAACGTGGTGTACTCGAGTTTGCACATTGCAAGTCTGACAAAATGATAGCTGATGGTATAACAAAGCCATTATCAAGAGCCAAGTTTGTGGACTTCAGAACCGCAATGGGACTAGCAGGATAAGTAGTTGTTGAGTGGGGGTGTTGAAATATGTTTGGTGCAACAACTCCATACCTGTCTATGAGTGTTTAGTTGCTAGATTTGTATGCTGTTTATAAAGTTAACAAAAAACCTCCCAGAGGCTCACACAGGGAGAGCATGTGACTGTATTTCCTGTTTTCCTGTGTCTGTGTATGAGAGAAGCAGCCTGCTGTAGATGATGCACAGATAAAGACACACTGATTTGTTCCTGATCTATTAAGCTTATGATATGTTGTTCCTGATTGTTTCTGAATAAAAGAAGCTCTGTTGTCACACGCTTGGAGAGTATCATGAGTAATCTGCTGCCAACAAGAGGGTAATGGTGTCTTCTAGGTTTTGGATGGGTGAAGACGGCCATTGTTAAAGAAGGTGAAAATGTATGGAGATTGACATACTGCTCACATTCCAGCTTGAAGAACAAGTGTGTTGTTGTATTGTGTAATGTGAACTGCGACATGCGTTAATAGTGTTGTAACTGTGTTCTTCCCGACAGTAGGGAGAGTCAAGGTTTATGATTGGGACCACCCCAGAGTGAAAAGGGCTAAGGTGAAGGGACAAAGACAGTTTCCTATCAGGAAGTCAGTTGGGGACTGTAACAACCCTGCTGGCATCGCTGCATGGATGGCCTCCCATTCCCCACATACCAACTTGCTCACTGCTCCAGGTCTTGCTGTGATTTCTTTTTTTTGTTGAATATGTATTTATTAACACACATGTATAACACATATCAAGGGTATGAACAGTAACAAAACATGTCACATAATATAAGCCAAGCGTCATCATATCAAATCATGTTCAATAAAACAGAGCACAATATATATGAATGAAACAGCGTGATCGAGGATCACTACTAGTATTGCGTGAGATTTGGCACACAAATTGGGTTCTGGACTAACGAACCCCAATAACATTCTACAAGAACAAGAACTAAGAACAAAATAAAACAAGAAGACACAGAAAATATAAGGGGAAATAAAGAAAAATAAGGGAATTAAATGAACCTAAATGAAAAATAAATAACTGGACAAAGAAAAAAGGAAGAAGGTTAAAGGTAAGGGGAAGGAAGAAGGGGAGGGGGGGCGCCCTCGGTCTCCGCCCACAGCACACCACGTGGCAGAGAATCTTACATACAAAAATAGCACTCCAATGAGTCACTTACACTATGTAGGCGAAGGGGTACGAAAGGCAATCCACGGGGACCAGATGGTCTGGAATTTATCCCGGGTATGGTTGATCCATGCCGACAGGTCCTCCATGTCCCTGGTATGGTCCACAGCAACAGTCCACTCCTCCAGAGAAGGCAGCCACGGTAGACAGCCAATGCTTAGGCACTAGAAGTTTGGCAGCCGTCAACATAGAGGTCGCCAGTTTGTGCTTAATGGGGTTATAACCCGTCGCCGGCACCCAAAAAAGGACTGAGTCCCTGGGTAAATCACAAGGCAGAAGGCAGATATCTTTGATTTTTTGTCGTATCGCATTCCAGAAGGGCACAATGAGGGGACAATCCCACCAGATGTGAGCATAAGTTCCTGAACCCGCCCCACATCTCCAGCAGATGTCAGAGGTCTGCAAGCCATGGCGAAATAGGAAGGACGGGGTTCGGTACCACCTGGCAATCAGTTTATAAGAATTCTCTTTAATGCGAACGCACCTAGAAAATCCCAGTGCGTGTCTTTTAATACACCTGGCGACTCGTAGGGACAATGGGTGCCCCAGTTCCTGTTCCCAGGCAGCAAGGTAAGTAGGTTCAGTAACAGAGCGAAGAGACATAAGCCATTTGTAAATGGTGGAGATCACGCCTTTGACAGGACTCCGCGCCAGCAACAGCCGTTCCAAGTTGGAGGCAGCCCGTAAGGGACGATGTTGCTCCAAAAAGGTCTGACAGACATGATGTACATGTGCTAGCGATAAAAAGTTGGCGTGTGTAGGTCCGAGGATGGATGACAGGCCCTCCGCCGAAGGGACATTGCCTCCAGCAAAAAAGGAATTGAGGGGCTTACCAGTTTGCTCCACAAACCCTGAAAAGTCCAAAAACCCTCATCCGAGCAGGTCAACAAAGGGAGTAAGCGTACAGGCATGAGCGGAGAGGGGAACTTACTCATAGTGTCATGATGTAGACAGTTCAGGCATGTGTGGAGCAAACCCTTCAGGAGAGGGGAGAAGCCGCGTGTACGAGGGATCTGAGTATGCACACCCCATAACTCAAGTGCCTCCCGAGGCGAAAGAAGAGCCGTTTCTAGGGAGGACAAGAAAGACCTTTTGTTCCAGCTGTTTATCTCCACCCAACGACGAAGATGGCAAGCGAAGTAATAGTTCTTCAGGTCGGGCATACCCACTCCACCTGCATCTGTGGGTAGAGTCAAAGTCGAGAAAGCGATACGAGCCGGACGTTGGTTCCATAGGAACCGTGAGAACAGAACGTGTAAGGCACGAAAACAGGAATTGGGAAGGAAGTCTTGCTGTGATTTCTGTCTGCTGCCAGCTCCATGTTCTGTGCTTCTTGCTTTCTGCCTGCTCTCTGCATGTTTCCTGGCTGTGTGCATAGGGGGGCGGCGCCAGAACTCTTTGTTTCTTATGGAGTCAGAGTGCACATGTCTAATTTGTCCATGACCAATTACCATGAGCTCTCTAGTATTTAGGGCAGCTCCACCCTGTGAATCTTGCCTGTGCAATGTGTTAACTCAGTTAGTGTCTTGCTACTGAGCTGCCAGTTCTTGCTCTGTGTTCCTCCATCTTTGGAGGCTTCACGCCTAGCTTTAACTTGTACCTGTTTGTCCGCCCTCCAGGAGGCAGAATATCCTGGTCTCTGTGCTATTGCTCCTGACCTTGTCTTGTACTTGTCCTTGCCGCCCTCCAGGAGGCAGAATATCCTGGTCCCTGTGTCTTTGGCCCTGTACTGTTATGTTTCGGTAGCTGAGGAGAAATAGCAAAAATAGCACAAAAGTAAGACAAAGGAAAGGTGGACCCTAAACTAACCGCAACACTAGAAGTAGCTGTGGAGATAGCTCACCTAAAGGCAGAAATATGAAAGCTAACTGCCCTGTAGCAGAACCACTAAATAAATAGGAAACCCCCAAACATGTAATGGCGGTTAGACAAGAAGAAAATACGAACACAGACAGAAAATAGAATGAGCAAACGCTTGGGCCCAATTCTGTCTAGATAGAAAAGTATAGGAAAGAATTCTGACTGCAACCCAAAAAACCCTGACAAAAATACCAACATTTCTGATAAACAAAAAACCTGAGATCACACAATCTCTACCACCTAAATCAGATCTCTGGTGTAACACACAGCAATTCAGCAAATAAAAAGTGAAACAGGAACAGAGCAAAAGTGCAAACACAAACTGAGCACAATTGCAGCGCCAGGCCCCAAAAGGGGACCAGGCTGAAGTCCACTGCAAGGCAGCAAACAAGCAAGGAAAATCCAACCAGAGGAAAAAAAACAGCAAATCACTTATCTGAATCAAAGCAGGAATGCAAGCTGAGCTCCAAGCAAGACCTGGAAGAACAATTGATTACCGGCAAGGCTGATGGGAGTTCAGGTCACTTATATCAGACCATTCAGACACAGCAGAAAGCCATTCAGCAATTGGTTCATTACCCTCAGCAACCACCGGAGGGAGCCCCAGCTCCAAAGTCGCCTCCAGCGTGTTCACAACAGTACCCCCCCTTGAGGAGGGGTCACCGAACCCTCATCTGCGCAACCAGGACGATCAGGATGAGCTCGATGATAGGCACGGATCAGTCTCCTAGCATGGATGTCCGAAGCAAACACCCAAGAATTGTCCTCCTGACCATAACCCTCTACACTCAACCAAATACTGGAGTTTCCGTCAAGGAAAACGAGAATCCAGTATTTTCTCAACCACATACTCCAAATTGCCCACAACCAAAACAGGGTCGGGAGGCGCAGCCATAGGAACCACTGGCTCGACAAACCTCTGCAATAAGGACTTGTGGAACACGTTATGGATCTTAACCCCTTAACGACCGCCGATACGCCTTTTAACGGCGGTCATTAAGGGTACTTAAACCACAGCGCCGTTAATTAACGGCGCTGTGGAAAAAGTGAATAGCGCCCCCCAGAGGCGCATTTTCTCCGGGGTCTCAGCTGCCGGGGGTAGCCGAGACCCCAGAGAACATGAATCGGGTCGGTTTTTACCGACACCGATGTTGCGATCGCCGTTATTAACCCTATAACGGCGACCGCAACAAAAAAAAAAAAAAAAATGTGCCATTTAATTTCTCTGTCCTCTGATGTCATCGGACATCAGAGGACAGAGAAAAAGGGTCCCCGGGACCCCCACTGTGGCCCCCGAACCCTCCTCATGGCCCCAGGGCCCTCCGGTGTCCCCCGGTGTCGGCGCCATGCTTTAAAATGGCGGGCGCACGAGTGCTGTGCCCGCCGCGAGGTGACGGGGGGGATGGGCGATTTTCTCTGGGGTTTCGGCTGCCTGGGGTAGCCGAGACCCCAGAGAACATAATAGGGGCCCCCCCAATCACCACTCTTTTGCGATCGCCATATACTGGCGATCGCTAAAGAGAAATCAATGCTGCGATCCCTGCCTGTAAATTTCTCTCCCCTCTGATGTGATCGCACATCAGAGGGGAGAGAAATAGTGTCCCGGGACCCCCGATCTCACCCCCCCCTGTACCTGGAGGGGTCCCGTGTCCTCCGATCCCCCCCCCGGTGCGGTCCGATCCTCCCCCTCACCTCCGGTCCTCCCCCTGGCCTCCGTTCAGCCGGCGTCTTCTTCCAGTAAAAAAAAAATGGCGGGCGCATGCGCAGTGCGCCCGCCGAATCTGCCTGGCGGCAAATTCAAAAAAATATTCATTCATTCTCTAAAAGTACATTTTGATCACTGTGATAAACTATCACAGTGATCAAAATAAAAAAAAAACAGTACATAAACCCCCCATTTATCACCCCCTTGGTTAGGTACATATAATAAAATAAAGAAATTTTATTTATTTTCATTTTTCCATTAGGGTTAGGGGTATAATTAGGGTTATAATTAGGGTTAGGGTTATAATTAGGGTTGGGATTAGCGTTAGGGTTAGGCTGGGTTCATATTGCGTTATGGCAGTCCGTTAGACGGACTGCGTTACAACGCGGTATAACGCGTGTAACGCAGTCCGTTAACGCTGCCATTCACCCGCATTTGAGGGCGCATCGTGACGCATGCCGCTTTACGTAAAGCGGCATGCGTTCGCGACGTGCCGTCATTCAGTGACGGAGCCTCGGACACGGCCTGCAGCGTCTGGGCTCCGTCACCGCTAGCGCAAATGAATCATCTGCTGATTCCTCTGCGCTAGTGAGTATAGAATAACGCGATCGCGTTATTCTATACCGTTACCAGCCCGTCAACGCTATGTGTTGAATGGGCTGGTAAAACGCAATATGAACCCAGCCTTAGGGTTAGGGTTATAATTAGGGTTAGGGTTATAATTAGGGTTAGGGTTGGAATTAGGGTTAGGGTTACAACTAGGGTTAGGGTTACAATTAGGGTTAGGGTTACAATTAGGGTTAGAGTTAGAATTAGGGTTGGTATTAGGGTTAGGGTTGAGATTAGGGTTAGGGGTGTGTTGGGGTTAGGGTTGGAGCTAGAATTGAGGGGTTTCCACTATTTAGGCACATGAGGGGGTCTCCAAAAACGCAGTGGCGTTCAAAAAGTCAAATGGCGCTCCCTCCCTTCCGAGTCCTGCGTTCGCCCAAACAGTGGTTTACCCCCACATATGGGGTATCAGCGTACTCAGGACAAATTGGACAACAACTTTTGTGGTCTAATTTCTCCTGTTACCCTTGGGAAAATAAAAAATTAGGGACTAAACGATCAGGTTTGTGGAAAAAATATGATTTTTTATTTTCACGCCCGGGCGTTATAAACTTCTGTGAAGCACTTGGAGGTTCAAAGTGCTCACCACACATCTAGATAAGTTCCTTAGGGGGTCTAGTTTCCAAAATGGGGTCACTTGTGGGGGGTTTCCACTGTTTAGACACATCAGGGCCACTATAAACGCGACATGGCGTCCAGCCAATTCTGCGTTGAAAAAAGTCAAACGGTGCTCCTTCCCTTCCAAGATCTGCCATGCACCCAAACAGTGGTTTACCCCCAATATGGGGTATCAGCGTACTCAGGACAAATTTTACAAAAACTTTTGGGGTCTTGTTACCCTTGGGAAAATAAAAATTGGGGTGAAAAGATTGTTTTTGTGGAAAAAATATGATTTTTTATTTTCACGGCTCTACGTTACAAACTTCTGTGAAGCACTTGGAGGTTCAAAGTGCTCACCACACATCTAGATAAGTTCCTTAAGGGGTCTAGTTTCCAAAATGGGGTCACTTGTGGGGGTTTCCACTGTTTAGGCACATCAGGGGCTCTCTAAACGCGACATGGCGTCCAGCCAATTCTGCATTGAAAAAGTCAAACGGCGCTCGTTCCCTTGCGACCTTTGCCGTGCGCCCAAAAAGTGGTTTACCCCCACATATGGGGTATCGGCGTATTCAGGAGAAATTGCACAACAAATTTTGTGGTTCATTTTTTCTTTGAACAGTTGTGAAAATAGAAAAATTGGTTCCGAAGTAAAGCTTTTGCAAAAAAAGTTAAATGTTAATTTTTTCCTTCCACATTGCTTCAGTTCCTGTGAAGCACGTAAAGGGTTAATAAACTTCTTGAATGTGGTTTTGAGCACCATGAGGGGTGCAGTTTTTAGAATGGTGTCCATTTTGGGTATTTTCTATCATATAGACCCCTCAAAGTGACTTCAAATGTGAGGTGGTCCCTAAAAAAAATGGTGTTGTAAAAATGAGAAATTGCTGGTCAACTTTTAACCCTTATAACTTCGTAACAAAAAAAAATTTTGTTCCCAAAATTGTGCTGATGTAAAGTAGACATGTGGGAAATGTTATTTATTAAGAAATTTGTGTGACATATCTCTCTGATTTTAGGGCATAAAAGTTGAAAATTTGAAAATTGCTAAATTTTCAAAATTTTCGCCATGTTTCCGTTTTTTTCATAAATAAGCGCAAGTCAGATAAAAATTTTTTACCACTAACGTGAAGTACAATATGTCACGAAAAAACAATCTCAGAATCAGCGGGATTCATTAAAGCGTTCCAGAGTTATAACCTCATAAAGTGACAGTGGTCAGAATTGTAAAAATTGGCCCGGTCATTAAGCTGCAAAATGGCTCTGTCACTAAGGGGTTAAATGTCCCTGGAAGCAACAAACAGAAGGAAACCGGATTAAGAATTTCCATGATCTTATAAGGTCCAATGAACCTTGGCTTAAATTTTGGAGATGCAACCTTCATAGGGATATTTCTTGAGGACAACCAAACCAAGTCCCCCACTTTAAAACGAGGACCATCAGTCCTATGCGGTTGGCAAACCACTGGGCCTTCTCTTGAGAAAGACACAACCTCTCCACTACCTGGTCCCAAATCTGCTGCATTCGCTCCACAATAGAGTCAACCCCCGGACAGACAGTAGCCTCCGCCTGTCCTGAAGAAAATCGAGGGTGAAACCCAGAATTGCAGAAAAATGGAGACATCAAGGTGGCAGAGCCAGCCCTATTATTAAGAGCAAACTCAGCCAAAGGCAAAAAAGAGACTCAGTCACCTTGATCAGCAGACACAAAACATCTCAAATAAGTCTCCAAGGTCTGGTCTGTTCTCTCCGGTTTGTCCATTGGTCTGAGGGTGAAATGCAGAGGAGAAAGATAACTGAACACCAAGTTTAGAACAAAATGTCCTCCAAAATCTGGAAACAAACTGGACTCCTCTGTCAGACACAATGTTCTTTGGAATGCCATGTAACCGAACCACGTGCTGAAAGAACAAAGGCACCAATTCGGAGGAGGAAGGCAACTTAGGTAATGGCACAAGATGTATCATCTTGGAAAACCTATCACAGATTACCCAGATAACGGTCATCCTCTGAGAGACAGGGAGGTCGGAAATAAAATCCATAGAAATATGGGTCCATGGCCTCTTGGGTACAGGTAATGGCATTAACAAACCACTAGAGCGAGAGCAAGGCTTGGAACGAGAGCAAGTCCCACAGGACTGCACAAAGTCCCTGACGTCACGAGACAAAGTAGGCCACCAAAAGGACCGACTCACCAAGTCTCTGGTACCAAAAATCCCGGGATGAACAGCCAACGCGGAACAATGAATCTCAGACATCACACTCTTCTTCCACTGGTCTGGGACAAATAATTTCCCAACAGGGCAGCGTTCAGGTTTATCCTCCTGACACCCCTCCAGAGCCAGTCTCAAATTGGGCGAGATGGCGGAAAGTACTACACCCTCTTTCAAAATAGCAGGATCAGATAACTCAGGAGAATCCGCAAAGAAACTCCTCGAGAGGACATCCGCCTTACTATTCTTAGTGCCCGGAAGAAAAGAAACCACAAAATTAAAAAGTGTGAAAAACAAGGCCCACCTGGCCTGTCTAGGATTAAGTCGCTTGGCTGATTCGAGATAAACCAGGTTCTTATGGTCCGTGAGGACCACCACCTGATGTTTGGCTCCTTCCAGCCAATGTCTCCAATCTTCAAAGGCCCACTTCATGGCCAATAACTCCTGATTACCCACGTCATAATTACGTTCAGTTGGAGAAAATTTTCGAGAGAAGAAGGCACAAGGGTTACTCTTAGAGGTCTCTGCATCCCTTTGGGACAAAACGGCACCTGCCCCAATCTCAGAAACATCAACCTCCACCTGAAACGGCAGAGAAACATCAGGCTGCCGTAGAACAGGAGCAGAAATGAATCTCTGCTTAAGTTCCTGAAACGCAGAAACTGCCTCAGGAGGCCAATTCACCACATCGGAACCCTTTTTGGTCAAATCAGTCAATGGTTTAACAATACCGGAGAAATTACCAATAAATTTACGATAAAAATTGGCAAAACCCAAAAATCTCTGAAGAGCCTTCAATGTAGTAGGTTGAACCCAATCACAGATGGCCTGAACCTTGACCTGGTCCATTTCAATAACAGACGGAGACAAAATGAATCCCAGAAATGAGACCTTCTGTACGCCAAAAAGACACTTTGATCCCTTCACATACAGTGCATTCTCTCTCAAAATCTGGAACACAGTCCGAACATGTTTTACATGAGAGTCCCAGTCGTTGGAAAAAATCAAGATATCATCCAAATAAACGATCAGAAATGTATCCACAAAATCCCTGAAAATATCATTCATGAAGGATTGGAAGACGGAAGGGGCATTAGTAAGCCCAAAAGGCATCACTAGGTACTCAAAATGCCCCTCTGGGGTATTAAACGCCGTCTTCCATTCATCCCCATGATTAATGCGAATAAGGTTATACGCCCCCTGAGGTCAAGCTTGGTAAACCAACTAGCACTTTTCACTCTGGAAAATAGGTCAGAAATCAAGGGTAACGGATATTGATATTTAACAGTGATTTTATTCAGGAGGCGATAGTCAATACACGGCCTCAATGAACCATCCTTCTTGGCCACAAAGAAAAAACCGGCGCCCAAGGGTGATGAGGATGGTCTGATATGACCCTTCTCCAAAGACTCCTTGATATAAGATCGCATAGCATCGTGTTCAAGTACAGATAAATTAAAAAGGAGACCTTTAGGAAATTTACCACCAGGCACTAACTCAATAGCGCAATCATAGCTCCTGTGAGGAGGTAAGGATGCAGACTTACTCTCACTAAACACATCTGAAAAATCAGTCAAAAAGTCAGGGACATCCTGAGACTGGGGAGAGGCAGAAAAAACAGGAGTGTCAGTATAAACACATTGGCAGCCCCAACTGGTCACAGACACAGATTTCCAATCCAAAACAGGATTATGAGTCTGTAACCAAGGGAAACCCAGTACAATAATGTTGTGCAGATTATGCAACACCAGAAATTTGCAACTCTCCTGATGATCTGGTTCAACCCTCATTATCACCTGAATAGAAAACTGGGGTTTATTCTCCGCCAAAGGGGTAGAATCAATGCCCAGTAAAGGAATAGACTTCCGCAGGGGTATCATGGGAAACCCACAACGTTTGGCAAAGTCAAAATCCATCAGGTTAATAGCTGCTCCTGAATCAACAAAAGCCTGAGCCGAAAATGTGGACAGGGAGCAAATCAAGGTAACAGTCAACAGAAATTTAGTCTGAACACTACCCAAGACAACTGAGCACGCAAAACGTCTTCCCCGCTTAGGGCAGATGGAAATAGCATGAAAGGCGTCACCACAGTAGAAACATAACCCATTGCGCTTTCGAAACTCATGATGCTGAGCCCCAGAAGTCACTCCATCACACTGCATGGGCTCAGGAGCTGGCTCACAAGGCAACACTATCTCACGCATACCTCTGCGCTCACGCAAACGTCTGTCAATTTGAATAGCCAGAGACATAGAATCATTGAGACCAGAGAGAACAGGGAATCACACCATAACATCCTTTACATTTTCTCACAGACCCTTCCGAAAATGGGCTGCCAAAGCATCATCATTCCATTTGGTCAGGACTGCCACTTTCGGAATTTCTGACAGTACAGCTCAGCGTCTTCACGACCCTGATTTAATGCCAACAAGGTCTTTTCAGCTTGATCAGTGACATTAGGTTCATCATACAATAACCCCAGAGCCTGAAAAAATGCATCAACATCATTCAAAACAGGATCCCCAGGTGTCAGGGAAAAAGCCTAATCCTGAGGGTCGCCACGCAGCAGAGAGATGACAATTTGAGCCTGCTGTGCTGTGTTCCCTGAGGACTTAGGCTTTAAGGCAAAAAACAACTTACAGTTATTTTTGAAATTCAGAAATTTAGACCGATCCTCCAAAAATAAATCTGGTATGGGGATCCTAAGTTCCACAACCGGCAACCTAGCAAGATAGGTAGCAATACTCTGAACCTCAGTGGCAAGCTGCTCCACACGGCCAGACAACTGTGCAAACTCCATTGAGGAAAAAAAATTCCTCTTCAGCACCCGGAGAAAAAGAGGGAAAAAATGCAACAAACAGAAAAAAAAAAATTCTGACAACTCCCTTCTTTCTTTTTCCTTTTTTACCATTTTTCCCTTCTGTTGAGTACCATATAATTTTCAGTTTGGCCGGTAATACTGTTATGTTTCAGTAGCTGATGAGAAATAGCAAAAATAGCCAAAGTAGCAATACACCAGAGAGGCTGGAAACTATTGGGTTGCACGACCCTAAACTAAACGCAACACTAGAAGTAGCCGTGGAGCGTACCTACGGTTATCCTAGACGCCTCGTCACAGCCGGAGAGATAGCTACACCTAAAGGCAGAAAGATGAAAGCTAACTGCCCTGTAGCAGAACCCCCAAAGAAATAGGAAGCCCCCAAACATGTAATGGCGGTTAGACAAGAAGAAAATACGAACACAGACAGAAAATAGAATGAGCAAACGCTGGGGCCCAATTCTGTCTAGATAGAAAAGTATAGGAAAGAATTCTGGCTGCAACCCAAAAAACATTGACAAAATACCAACACTTCTGATTAACAAAAAACCTGAGATCACACGATCTCTACCACCTAAATCAGATCTCTGGTGTAACACACAGCAATTCAGCAAATAAAAAGTGACACAGGAACAGAGCAAAAGTGCAAACACAAACTGAGCACAATTGCAGCGCCAGGCCCAAAAGGGGACCAGGCTGAAGTCCACTGCAAGGCAGCAAACAAGCAAGGAAAATCCAACCAGAGGAAAAAAAACAGCAAATCACTTATCTGAATCAAAGCAGGAATGCAAGCTGAGCTCCAAGCAAGACCTGGAAGAACAATTGATTACCGGCAAGGCTGATGGGAGTTCAGGTCACTTATATCAGACCATTCAGACCCAGCAGAAAGCCATTCAGCAATTGGTTCATTACCCTCAGCAACCACCGGAGGGAGCCCCAGCTCCGAAGTCGCCTCCATCATGTTCACAACACTGTACCTTGTCTCGTGTCATTACCTTGTCTGAACTCTGTCCTACCTCTGTCTCTTAGTCTCCTTGTCTTTGGTTTCCTTCCCTGCTGTGTCTTGCCTTGTGTTCACTCTGTATCATTTTCTGCCTCTTGTCCGCACTCCTGCGGTTCTGCTCCGTTCCACTCTGCTTTGCGCCTGCCGCTGCAGAAATCTATTGCTGCAGCTCCACTCTGCATATCTTGCGGGTCCGCTCTGCTTCACTCCTGCAGCTGCAGAACCTCTCACTGCAGCTCCTCTCCGCATTCCTTGTGGTTCCGCTTTGCTTCGCTCCTGCCGCTGCAGAACCTCTTGCTGCTCTACAGCCCTTCTCTGCAGCCTTGCGGTTCTCCTGCTGTGTGAACAGGTCTCTACCTGTTTCTCCATACACCATTCCTTGCAGTCTGTACCAGTACCTGCTCCTGCTGTGTGAACAGGTCTCTACCTGTCTCTCCATACACCATACCTTCCAGTCTGTACCAGTACCTGCTCATGCTGTGTGAACAGGTCTCTACCTGTTCCTCCATGCACCTGTTATGTTTCGGTAGCTGAGGAGTGCAGGTAAAAAAGGCAATACACCAGAGCAGTTGGAATCTATGAGATTGCAGTACCCTGACTAACCACCACAACTAGAGGCAGCCGTGGAGCGTTCCTACGTTGGTCCTAGACGCCTCGTCACAGCCTGAGAAACTAACTACACCTAAAGATAGAAATAGGAAAGCTATCTGCCCCGGAGCAGAACCCCAAAGATAATAGAAAGCCCCCAAACATGTAATGGCGGTTAGACAAGATGAAATACTGACACAGAAAGAAAATAGTATGAGCAAACGCTGGGGCCCAAACTAACTAAATAGAAAAGGATAGGAAGGGTACTTACTGCAATCCCAGAAAACCCTGAAAGGCACCAACTCTACTAATTTCAAAAACACCTGAGATCACACGACCTCTTCCACCTAAATTAGTTCTCTGGTGTAACAAAATCAAAACAGCAGCCACTGAAAAAACTGGAAAAAACAAAAGTACAAACATCAGTGGCTGAACAAAACTGAGAGGGCAGAAGCCCCCGGAGGGGACCCTGAAGGCCCCCACAGAAGTGCAGGACAAAATGCAAAAATATAGCACAAACACAAAAGAAGAAAATGTCTTATCTGTTAGCAGGAGATGCAGACACGACACAGCAGGCTACAAGGGAAACAGGAATAAAGGATCCAGACCAGAACAATTGATCACCGGCAACCCTGATGGGAAGGTGACTCCCTTATATAAGACCAATCAGTAACACCTGATTCCCAGTCCTCACAATCTTCACTGGACAGACTAGCACCGCTTGTAACCACCAGAGGGAGCCTCTGCTCAGAACTCATCTCAAACCCATTCACAACAGTACCCCCCCTTGAGGAGGGGTCACCGAACCCTCATTTGAGCAACCAGGTCGGTCAGGATGAGTTCTATGATACGCACGGATAAGTCTCCTAGCATGGATGTCCGAAGCAAACACCCAAGAATTGTCTTCCTCACCATAACCTCTCCATTTAACCAAATACTGGAGTTTCCGTCTAGAAAAACGAGAATCTAATATTTTCTCAACCACATACTCCAGATTGCCCTCAACCAAAACAGGGTCAGGAGGCACAGCAGCAGGAACCACTGGCTCAACAAACCTCTTCAACAAGGACTTGTGGAACACGTTATGGATCTTAAATGTCCCTGGAAGAAGCAAACGAAAAGAAACAGGATTAATAATCTCCATGATCTTATAAGGTCCAATGAACCTAGGCTTAAATTTAGGAGATGCTACTCTCATAGGAATATTTTTTGAGGACAACCAGACCAAGTCCCCCACTTTAAACCGAGGACCATCAGTCCTATGCCGGTTAGCAAACCGCTGGGCCCTCTCCTGAGAGAGGGACAACCTCTCCACTACCTGGTCCCAAATCTGTTGCATACGCTCCACAACAGAGTCAACACCTGGACAGACAGAAGCCTCCGTCTGTCCTGAAGAAAATCGAGGGTGAAACCCAGAATTACAAAAAAATGGAGACATCAAAGTGGCAGAGCTAGCCCTATTATTAAGAGCAAACTCAGCCAAAGGCAAAAAAGAGACCCAGTCATCCTGATCAGCAGACACAAAGCATCTTAGATAAGTCTCCAATGTCTGGTTTGTTCTCTCAGTTTGACCATTGGTCTGAGGATGAAATGCCGAGGAGAAAGACAATTGGACACCCAGTTTAGAACAAAAAGTCCTCCAAAATCTGGAAACAAACTGGACTCCTCTGTCAGACACAATGTTCTCAGGAATGCCGTGTAAACGAACCACGTGCTGAAGGAACAACGGCACCAATTCAGAGGAGGAAGGCAACTTAGGTAATGGCACAAGATGTATCATTTTGGAAAACCTATCACAAATTACCCAGATGGTGGTCATTCTCTGAGAAACAGGAAGGTCGGAAATGAAATCCATAGAGATATGGGTCCATGGTCTCTTGGGCACAGGCAATGGCATCAACAAACCACTAGAGCGAGAGCAAGGCTTGGAGCGAGAGCAAGTCCCGCAGGACTGCACAAATTCCCTGACATCACGAGACAAGGTAGGCCACCAAAAGGACCGACTAACCAAGTCTCTGGTACCAAAAATTCCGGGATGCCCAGCCAATGCGGAACAATGAATCTCAGACATCACACTCTTTTTCCACTGGTCCGGGACAAACAATTTTCCAACAGGGCAGCGCTCGGGCCTATCCTCCTGACACCCCTCCAGAGCAAGTCTCAAATTGGGCGAGATGGCGGAAAGAACTACACCCTCTTTCAAAATAACAGAAGGATCAGATAACTCAGGAGAGTCCGCAAGGAAACTCCTCGAGAGGGCATCCGCCTTAACATTCTTAGTGCCAGGAAGAAAGGAAACCACAAAATTAAAACGTGTAAAAAACAAGGCCCACCTGGCCTGTCTAGGATTGAGTCGCTTGGCAGATTCCAGATAGACCAGATTCTTATGGTCCATAAGGACCACCACCTGATGTTTGGCTCCCTCCAGCCAATGTCTCCACTCTTCAAAAGCCCACTTCATGGCCAATAACTCCCGATTACCCACGTCATAATTACGTTCAGTAGGAGAAAATTTTCAAGAGAAAAAGGCACAAGGGTTACTTTTAGAGGTCTCTGGATCTTTTTGGGACAAAACGGCACCTGCCCCAATTTCAGAGGCATCAACCTCCACCTGAAATGGCAGAGAAACATCAGGCTGCCGTAGAACAGGAGCAGAAGTGAATCTCTGCTTAAGTTCCTGAAATGCAGAGACTGCCTCAGGAGGCCAATTCACCACATCAGAACCCTTTCTGGTCAAATCAGTTAATGGTTTAACAATAACCGAGAAATTACCAATAAATTTACGATAAAAATTGGCAAAACCCAAAAATCTCTGAAGAGCCTTTAGTGAAGTAGGTTGGACCCAATCACAGATGGCTTGAACCTTGACCGGGTCCATTTCAATAACAGATGGGGACAAAATGAATCCCAGAAATGAGATCCTCTGTACGCCAAAAAGACACTTTGATCCCTTCACATACAGAGCATTCTCTCTCAAAATCTGGAATACAGTTCGAACATGTTTCACATGAGAGTCCCAGTCATTAGAAAAAATCAAGATATCATCCAAATAAACAATCAGAAATTTGTCCACAAAATCCCTGAAAATGTCATTCATGAAGGACTGGAAGACGGAAGGAGCATTAGTGAGCCCAAAGGGCATCACCAGGTACTCAAAATGCCCTTCAGGGGTATTGAATGCCGTCTTCCATTCATCCCCGTGCTTAATGCGAATAAGGTTATACGCCCCCCTGAGGTCAAGCTTGGTAAACCAAGTAGCGTTTTTCACCCTGGAAAACAGGTCAGAAATCAAGGGTAACGGGTATTGATATTTCACAGTAATATTGTTCAAGAGACGATAATCAATACACGGCCTTAATGAACCATCCTTTTTGGCCACAAAGAAAAAACCGGCACCTAAGGGTGAAGAGGATGGTCTGATATGACCCTTCTCCAATGATTCCTTGATATAAGACCGCATAGCGTCATGTTCAGGTACAGACAAGTTAAAAAGGCGACCTTTAGGGAATTTACTACCCAGCACTAATTCAATAGCGCAGTCATAGCTCCTATGGGGAGGCAAGGATGCAGATTAACTTTCGCTAAACACATCAGAAAAATCAATCAAAAAGTCAGGAACATCCTGAGCCTGGGGGGAGGCAGAAAAAACAGGAGTGTTGGTATTAACACATCGGCAGCCCCAACTGGTTACAGACACAGATTTCCAATCCAAAACAGGATTATGAGACTGTAACCAAGGAAAACCCAGCACGATAATGTCATGCAGATTATACAGAACCAAAAATTTGCAGCACTCCTGGTGATCAGGTTCAACCCTCATTATCACCTGAGTAGAAAACTGGGGTTTATTCTCAGCCAAAGGGGTAGAATCGATCCCCAGTAGGGGAATAGACTTCTGTAGGGGTATCAAGGGAAATCCACAACGTTTAGCAAAATCAAAATCCATCAGGTTAATAGCTGCTCCAGAATCAACGAAAGCCTGAGCAGAAAATGAGGACAGAGAGCATATCAGAGTGACAGTTAATAAAAACTTAGTCTGAACACTACCCAAGACAACTGAGCGTGCTGTGAGACAGTGAAGGAATATGTGGTGAATGAGGTGTATATTTCACCTAAGTACCTTGCTGACTGGTATGAGCGAAATGTGTGGCTTTGTAAACCTGGTGGTAAAGAAAGGTCACTACACCTGCCGTTCAGTACACGCTTGCAGCTCAGACCTGAATCCACTCAGGTGTTGATTAGGAAGCCAGAAGTAGGTGCTTGTGAGCACAGTCAGGGAGCTCATTCAGTCTGGACAAGGGTCCAGACACAGAAGGTGTCTCCAAGAGTGTGGACTGTCTTTAGCCCGGACACAGGGAGGTGTCCTGGCACAAGGAAGCAGTCTCTAGAGGAGTGTGAGCTATCTCAGTCTGGGTGCGGGAAGGACCCCGGACACAGGAGTAGTCGCAGTGAGAATCCGTGTGAATAGCGGCTGAATAGGAGTGGATCTCCCCCAAAGGTGCTTTCAGACACAAGGAGGAGTGTCTGTGAAACTCCACACTGGTAACATATGTGATATGTGTTGTTTTGGGCACAGACTGGTAGAGTCTGGGTCCCGGATAGAGAGGGCCATCTATCTAGAGTGTAGTTAGAGGCTAGACAAGCCCAGGATTTCTGTTTATGATTTGTTTTTATCTGTGTGCTGTGGACTTTAATAAAACTGGTTGCGGCCAGTTTTCACCAAACTGCTGTCTGAATGAACTGTTTCCGTGCCATTCTGTCTACCCAGACAGCGATCCTAGAGCTAAATCCCCCCGGAAGGCTACAATTGGTGAAGAATGCTGGGGCAGCGCAGGGCCTGGTACAGTTAGTGCTGGAGTGTGCATGCAGCACAGTGGCGAGAGACAGCATTAAAGGTGAAGTCTATTGAAATAGCAACAGAAAAAAAAAAAAAAAAAAGTGTGTGTCAGCAGAAACGTCTGTTTGGAGCAGTCTTGGAGAGACAGTGGCCCTGATAGGGTCTGCAGAAGAAAATGTATGCACAGCAAAGCTGAACTTGTTGTGAAATGACTGTGGAATGTGCAGCAGTAAAAGAAAAGTTTGTGGAGCAGTCTTAAAGAGACAGTAGCCCTAATAGACTTTGCAAAGGAAAAAAAAAAAAAGTGTGTTGCACAGCAAGGCTGAATTTTTCTGTGGAAAAAAAAAAAAAGCTGTGTAGTGTGTATGTCTTGAGTGAAGACTACAGTTGTGAAGACAGAGAAGTCTGACAGCATGGATGACAGCATGGAGGCGCTGTTTGAACAAATGGCGAAAGTTAATATGCAACATAAGACTGCTGTGATTGAGACAGATGAGTCCGGCAGTATGGAGGAGCTCATTGAGTACCTGGCCCAGGCCCAGCGAAGCATGCAGCAGAGCATGGAGCAGCAGCGCCTGCAGCACCAGCAGTGCATGCAGCAGGCCCAGCAGCAATTCCTGCAGCAGCAGCAGGAGAATAACCGGTTATTTGTTGAGCAGATGACAGCACCAAAAAAGGATTTCGGTGCCGCGTCCCGAAGTAATGTTGTGAAGGCACCGGCGTTGTCCGCTATAAAGAAGGCGGTAAGACGGTCCTTGAGAAAAATGACACCTCGTGATGATGTGGAGGTATATCTTACTAGGTTTGAGAGACTGGCAGAGAAGGAGAATCTGCCACTATCTGAATGGGCCATGGCGGTCGTACCCTATCTGATTGGGGAACCCCAAAAAGTCTGGGCTGACCTGAGCAAGCAGGACAGCGAAGACTATGCCAAGTTGAAAGCGGCGATTCTTACCCGGCTGGGTGTTACGGTGACAGCCCGTGCCAGGGGAGTTCGTGACTGGAGATACAGTTGGGAGTCTGCAGTCAGCAGGCCTGATTATGGAGTTGAAAAGGTGATAGTGGACCGCTACACCCAAGCACGTCCTCCTGAGGTACAGCCGTCTGAGAGGTCGTCACTTCGGAGTTCCCGGACGCTGAACTCTCGCGGTAAGAGCGTTCCAGCTGTTGGGGACATGGGGTATGCTGATAAGCGGGTTCAGGCCCGAGGGAACATGTGGGTGGGAGAGTGTGATGGACAGTGTTGGAGCTGGCGTGAAATTGCAGCCAACTGTCCAATAGAGGGGGAGCCTATGTGTTGTGATGATGGCAGATCCCTCTCTCTCTGCGCAGAACCTGTGTGTGTGTCCACCTCAGCCGAAGAGACTGGACCACAGGGGTCCCCGGTGGTTGTAAGTGACTGCCCAGCACAGGCCCTCTTGGACTCAGAGAGTCCAGTGACTTCCGTATGTGACAGCCTGAGTGATAGGGACTTCATCCCTGATAAGCACCTGAGTGTGGTGTACATCCATGAAGACCCCAAAGTCTACCCAGAGACTGCCGTGGACTTGGTCCCCAAACTCGGGGAGGTTTCATATGAAGTGGGGGTAGTGAAGACCCTGGTGCACCCCGTTATATTGGGTAATGACTTTCCCCGGTCTAAGGATCTCTGGGGGAAAAATGTTTCTGATGGACAGTGTGATGAAGCTCCTACTGAGGGTGCGCAGTCCCGAGGGGCGGAACACAATGCTAGTGGGATGTTAAAATTATGTGATAATGATGATGATAATGCTAATGATGATGATGAACCTGATAATGATGATGACCATGAAAATGGTGCTGATGCTGATAATGATAGTGATGATAATACTGATCATAGTCATGATGATGATGTTGATAATAATGATGACTGTGATAGTGATGAAATTCCTTTGCAGGTGATGTTGGGAGACGAGGATGGTGGTTCTCGGGAACCGAGTGTCCCTGACTTGCCTGTGTCCTGTGACGGTTTTGAGAGTGAGCAGTGGCGAGAACCCTCTCTTAAAACAGCACAGGAAAATATGATTGTTCTAAATGAGGTTTCCCAGGAGCCTGACTCTGAGGAGAGGTTCTCTCATGTTGCCATAAACACTGAAGTCCAGGGAGAGGTTGTGAGTCAGCTCCTAGTGCCTGAGCTATATAGAAGTGTAGTGCTGGGGTTGTCACATAGTCACATACTTGAGGGACCAGATGGTGCAGTTAATATTGTGGATGACATGTTAACTCAGGTTCCAGATCAAGATGTGAGTGAAAATGAATTGTGTGACACTGACAGTGAACAGGATATGAATGAAAATGAATTGTATAACCCTGACAGTGAGCAGGATGTGAATGAAAATGAAGTGTATAGCCCTGACAGTGAGCCAGATGTGGCTGAGAAAAAGGGGTCAGATAGTGATAGTGAATTATCTGATGACAATAAAGCAACCAGTGCAAGTGAGGAAGGCATGGTGGCAGAGGAGATTGAGAGTCCTGAGAGGAAGGCTGAGGCTGACCTTGCAGTCGGACGGAGGATGGCATCTGAAGATGTTGTACCGTTGGTCGGTTCCCTGGCGAAGACTAAGGTGAAAGACAGGACTCTGAAACTGAACACAGCACAAGTGGATGCTGTTGAAAATGAGAAGTTATCAATGTATGGTGTGGATCTGCATCAGGCCAAGGACTCGGAAGGTGATGCTGCAGAGGTGGAGAAAGCCATAGAAGTGGTGGACACCAGGCCAGGTGCCTCACCAGAGGCTGATGTCTCAAGTGAAGCTGTGAGGAACAAGACTGAAGATGTGGTGGAAAAGAAGACTGATGGTAGGGCTTCTGAGCATGTCCTACCAGAAGAGCCTGAAGAAAGGGCCGAAGACGTAAAGGACGTCCAACAACTACAGGAGAAGATGCGTAGCCATGAGGATCTCCTGGAGAAAGAAGTAAGAGCTCTGAGTCTTATGCAAAGTGAGCCTGTACCAGAAGAGGATAAATTATGTGTACCGACCAAGAAAAACGATCAGCTCCCTCTACAGTGCCAATCGTTTGAACAGTGTGGCTCGGAATGGTCAGAGACCATGACAGAGGCGCTTGGGTTCTGTGAGGTAGAATTTATGAATCAACTGATATTTAAGAAAGTAGATGTGCTAAAGAAAGTTCAGGGGGAATTAGAGAAAACCCCTATACCTCCTGTGACAGTGGGTGACACAGGGTCAGTGCCCCAAAAACAGGAGGTACGAAAGTTTCTGAGGAAGAATCAGCAGAGCTGTTCTGACGTGCCTGGTCGTACTTATCTGGTGAGCCACTATACCGAGACTGAGGCTGGCACTAAAGTCAAGATGAAACCGTGCAGGATACCCGAGGCCCGCAGAGAGTATAGGCCTGGGAGGGTACAGGGTAGTGCGGATGCTTCAGATGAAGAGAAAACTGATGTTGGCTATGACAGTGGTGAGGATGAAGCTGATGAGGGCCATGACTGGTCCAGAGTTCACTGTCTCTGTTGGATTGTTGACCAGCCCTCCGGTCTGGATGACCAGCCCTCCGGTCTGGAGAAGAGGGAGGGGATATGTGAGACAGTGAAGGAATATGTGGTGAATGAGGTGTATATTTCACCTAAGTACCTTGCTGACTGGTATGAGCGAAATGTGTGGCTTTGTAAACCTGGTGGTAAAGAAAGGTCACTACACCTGCCGTTCAGTACACGCTTGCAGCTCAGACCTGAATCCACTCAGGTGTTGATTAGGAAGCCAGAAGTAGGTGCTTGTGAGCACAGTCAGGGAGCTCATTCAGTCTGGACAAGGGTCCAGACACAGAAGGTGTCTCCAAGAGTGTGGACTGTCTTTAGCCCGGACACAGGGAGGTGTCCTGGCACAAGGAAGCAGTCTCTAGAGGAGTGTGAGCTATCTCAGTCTGGGTGCGGGAAGGACCCCGGACACAGGAGTAGTCGCAGTGAGAATCCGTGTGAATAGCGGCTGAATAGGAGTGGATCTCCCCCAAAGGTGCTTTCAGACACAAGGAGGAGTGTCTGTGAAACTCCACACTGGTAACATATGTGATATGTGTTGTTTTGGGCACAGACTGGTAGAGTCTGGGTCCCGGATAGAGAGGGCCATCTATCTAGAGTGTAGTTAGAGGCTAGACAAGCCCAGGATTTCTGTTTATGATTTGTTTTTATCTGTGTGCTGTGGACTTTAATAAAACTGGTTGCGGCCAGTTTTCACCAAACTGCTGTCTGAATGAACTGTTTCCGTGCCATTCTGTCTACCCAGACAGCGATCCTAGAGCTAAATCCCCCCGGAAGGCTACAGTGCAAAACGTCTTCCCCGCTTAGGGCAGACTGAAATAGCATGAGAGGCATCACCACAGTAGAAACATAACCCATTGCGCTTTCGAAACTCATGACGCTGTGCCCCAGACACCACTCTATCACACTGCATGGGTTCAGAAGCTGGTTCACAAGGCAACACCATTCCACGCATACTCTCCGCTCACGCAAACGTCTGTCAATTTGAATCGCTAATGACATAGAATCATTGAGACCAGAGGGGACAGGGAATCCCACCATAACATCCTTTACATTATCAGACAGACCCTTCTGGAAAAGGGCTGCCAAAGCGTCGTCATTCCATTTGGTCAGGACTGCCCACCTACGGAATCTCTGACAGTATAACTCAGCGTCATCAAGCCCCTGATTTAATGCCAACAAGGCTTTTTCAGCTTGATCAGTGACATTAGGCTCATCGTACAATAACCCCAAGGCCTGAAAAAACGCATCAACATCACTCAAAACAGGATCCCCAGGTATCAGGGAAAAAGCCCAATCCTGAGGATCGCCGCGCAGGAGAGAGATGATAATTTGAACCTGCTGATCTGCGTTCCCTGAGGACTTAGATTTTAAGGCAAAAAACAATTTACAATTATTTTTGAAATTCTGAAACTTAGCTCGATCCCCTAAAAACAAATCTGGCATGGGGATCCTAGGTTCCACAACAGGCAACCTAGCAAGATATGCAGCAATACTCTGAACCTCAGTGGCAAGCTGATCCACACGGCCAGACAACTGTGCAAACTCCATTGAGAGAAAAAAAAATCCTCCTCAGCACCCAGAGATACAGAGGGAAAAAAATGCAACAAACAGGAAAATATCTCTGACAACTCTGACAACCCTTTTTCTTTCACAATATTTTTCCCTTCTGTGAGTACCATACAATTTTCAATTTTTAGGCCGGTGATACTGTTATGTTTCGGTAGCTGAGGAGTGCAGGTAAAAAAGGCAATACACCAGAGCAGTTGGAATCTATGAGATTGCAGTACCCTGACTAACCACCACAACTAGAGGCAGCCGTGGAGCGTTCCTACGTTGGTCCTAGACGCCTCGTCACAGCCTGAGAAACTAACTACACCTAAAGATAGATATAGGAAAGCTATCTGCCCCGGAGCAGAACCCCAAAGATAATAGAAAGCCCCCAAACATGTAATGGCGGTTAGACAAGATGAAATACTGACACAGAAAGAAAATAGTATGAGCAAACGCTGGGGCCCAAACTAACTAAATAGAAAAGGATAGGAAGGGTACTTACTGCAATCCCAGAAAACCCTGAAAGGCACCAACTCTACTAATTTCAAAACACCTGAGATCACACGACCTCTACCACCTAAATTAGTTCTCTGGTGTAACAAAATCAAACAGCAGCCACTGAAAAAACTGGAAAAAACAAAAGTACAAACATCAGTGGCTGAACAAAACTGAGAGGGCAGAAGCCCCCGGAGGGGACCCTGAAGGCCCCCACAGAAGTGCAGGACAAAATGCAAAAATATAGCACAAACACAAAAGAAGAAAATGTCTTATCTGTTAGCAGGAGATGCAGACAGGACACAGTAGGCTACAAGGGAAACAGGAATAAAGGATCCAGACCAGAACAATTGATCACCGGCAACCCTGATGGGAAGGTGACTCCCTTATATAAGACCAATCAGTAACACCTGATTCCCAGTCCTCACAATCTTCACTGGACAGACTAGCACCGCTTGTAACCACTAGAGGGAGCCTCTGCTCAGAACTCATCTCAAACCCATTCACAACATGC
>JARQOD010000008.1:136079669-136199355 GCA_033576555.1 Oophaga sylvatica
TAACATTCGTTTGCTTCCTGATCATTCCCTTGCTTGTTGTCACTTCTGTGAAGTACACGCCCGGACCGTACCATACTAGACTGCTTCCCAGTTCCTTCCTGGCCTGACCTCGCTATAATGACATTTCCTTCAGCCTGCTTCGCCCCAGACATGAATTCATCAATCACTAGGTTTGTTGACCTCCGGTGAAGCATCCGGCCCGTCTGTACTGATCCCGTCGAAGCTCCAACTCCTTTCATCTCCTTAGTCCAGCCAACTTCTGCCCTAAAATTATTGGCCCAGGCGGTAAGATGCCACATCTTCCTTCTCTGTAAGGGCCCACTGATATGATACACAGTGGCCGTGGGTAACGTGGGCTACAGCACTTGAACATTGCGTGGCTGTCGAGCTGTCCGGGCCTATAGCCCATGTGGACACTTGGGCACTCTGGCCCCGTCTGAGTTATCTTCCCAGGAACCTCTCACTACTACCCGGGTTACCCTCTATGAACTTCCTGTAAGCTATATGCCCCCATCTAGTGGCCCGCAACAGAACTACACTTTCCCAGTCTATAAGAACTATATACTAAGATGCCCTCCTCTAATGTCCCCAAAAGAAAGCACCTTACTTTCCCTGAACTGTACATAACATTAGTACACATAACATATATATACAGTATTATACTAACAGAACACAAAATGGTAACACAATAGAGGACGTGGCAATACCATTGCTATGTGTGGTAATACATGTTCCATGTAGCAGTACCATCAAAGTATTTACAACGACACACAATAATTATTACATATAAACATTAAGAACACTTAAAGGAATCTATCACCCCATTTTTCGAGTATAAGATGCGACCACCGCCATCAGTGGCTTATCTACTGCATTCTGTAATGCTGTAGATAAGCCCCCGATGTCACCTGAAAGAGAAGAAAAACGAGTTACAGTATATTATACTCACCCAGGGCGGTCTGCCGTCCGATCCAGTCCGATGGGCATCGCGGTCCGGTTCGGCGCCTCCCATCTTCTAGCGTAGCCGTCCTCTTCTTTGCTTCCCGTCGCGGCTCATGCGCAGGCGCACTGATCTGCCCTATTGAGGGCAGAGCAGAGTACTGCAGTGCGCAGGCGCTGGGAAAGGTCAGAGAGCTCCGGCGCCTGCGCACTGCAGTACTCTGCTCTGCCCTCAATAGGGCAGATCAGTGCGCCTGCGCAGGAGCCGCGGCAGGACGCAAAGAAGAGGACGGCTTCGCTAGAAGATGGGAGGCACCGAACCGGACCGCGACGCCCATCGGACCGGACGGGACAGCGGACCGCCCCTGGGTGAGTATAATATAACTCGTTTTACTTCTCTTTCAGGTGACATCGGGGGCTTATCTACAGCATTCCAGAATGCTGTAGATAAGCCCCTGATGGCGGTGGTTGCATCTTATACTCGAAAAATGGGGTGACAGATTCCCTTCAAGAGGGGCAGGGCAAGGCAGTGATACTCCTTCACCCCTTACATCTCCACCGACCACACCGCTGAATACGGGCCCCACGGATGGATTCCTCACTATCCGTGCCCCTAGGACCCCTTCTGTCCCCTGCTTTTCTCTTTCACTCCTCCTTTCATCTCCTCAGACCAACTCACTTCTTACCGCTACTTAAGCTCCTCCCTCTCTTTCTACCTTCCCCACCCACTCCCCAACACCCTTTCCTACCCAGCCTGGGATGAGGCCATCCTCCCAAATGGTATACCCAGATGCCCCAACTTAACTGGTGTGTGCTGGTTGTGAGTGTTAGAGTCCTGGGTAGTGCCCCCTCCTTACCGGAGAGTGAGATACCACACCTCTGGATGAGGTGCAGTCCCTTTGTGGCGACTGGACCCCAGGGGCGCCACATATGCCCTATCCCTGAGCTTTTACACTAAGCATAAAATAGTGCATGTTACCAGGACTGAGTGTCACTAAGGAATGGTATAGTATATTTTTGGTCTACAGAACATCTATAATTTTTTGGCAAAGTATGAAATAAAAGTCAACGGGGGGGGGCACTTTATTAACTATTCGAAGCCTAAAAAACAACAACTAATTAACAGTATAATAGACAACAGACATGAGAAATTGTTATCTGTAACACAGCATCATTTTTATAGGGTCTTGGTTAGGAAATGTGATACTTTTCAAATTTCCCAGAGCATCTGGGAGGATCTTAGAAAAAAATATATCATTGAATCCGAGAAAGAATGGCAAGTCTTCTAGGCACCACACAAAGGCAGCATTAACCCACCACTTGCTTTGCCATGACATCGGGATACTACATAACTAGACTTAGCCCTCAGGGGCAGGAACAATGAGGGAAAGAGCATGGCCTGCAAAAAGGGGTGTGGTTATGCAAATAAATACACTCCGCCCATAATGGAGGTAATAAAAGTTGCCAAGAATGGGCATGTATATATAGATTATGGGTACAGATTAATTTACTTTATACATGACCTTTAAATTTTACACTGAAGTTTGGTCATTTGCAATATTTAAGTCTTTAATTTATTAGGTAATGTATAAAAAGTAACTTATTTTATTTTTTAAATACATTTTACCTGGAGTATTTCCAGTGGATTACTAAATGTAATGTACATTAGGGCTGAGATATTTATCTAAGTAATCTGTTCCAAAATAGTCCCGATGTTTGCATGGGGCTGCCTTTTATATTGATGAGCTGAATAGGCCACTCTTTGTCTTTTTATAACATAAAACACGCTAGCTTAGCAGTACCGACATGATGGGGAAGATCGTACAAAGCCGTATAATGGCTCAAGGGTGTTTTCCTGTTTAATGAGCGCTGGATTTACTGTCTGGGTTCCCTGGGCTCGTCTTTTACATGCAGGTGGATGTACCAGAGGAGAGCGGTAATGCAGGTTGTGTTATACAGACGGTATAAAATGATTGTAAATCTCCTCACGTTTTCCTGCATGCGTAATTGTCTGAGATGAGGGATGCGGCGTCACCAGCTGCCTCAGTATGTAAGGTACGTATTACAACCATCCCACGCTCCTGTGATACGGCACTGTAGGCTGCTTTTTATGTCCGCTCTGATTTTTTTCTTCTCTTTTATGTCTTTAGGATTCTTTCTTATTTTCTTAGTATACAGTCTGTCGGTAGTTTATAATCGTGCCATCCTTGTCATAAAAAGTTATCTCTTCCTGGTGACCTTGTGCCGCAGGATAAAACATGTGGGGTTGAAGCAGAAGGAGTTAAAGGGGTTCTCTTCTAAAAGACAATTATTACTCGGAAGGCCGTACCAAGTCAGACTTTACCCATAGATGCAGCATTACTGTTACGTATCTGTCTTGGCTCTAGGGCCGGGCTCTGCTCCCTTCCCCTATGGCTGTTGCCCTTTGCTGTGCTCTACGTTGGGTTTCTCTTTGTCTTGCTGACATCATCACCTAAAGCCTTTTAAGGTGTGTCTGAGTATTCAGTCAGGGTTGTGCTCAGTTACTGTCTGTTTCGGAGTTTGATACCATCTGGTTCCTTCAGTAGCGGAGGCGGACATATCATTGGTACAACCTGTGCTGCTGCCCTGAGGCCCCGGAGGTAAAGAGGTCCCGTTTCTACCTCCAAAGCCGGTGGAATTGTGCATCATGATGATTTGTTGGACTACAAAAGGTCCATATACTGTTCTTGCACAGGGGCCCTCTTCTGTTTGTGTCCACCAATGTTCAGCTGCCATCCCCTCTGCAAACTCCTGTGGTTTCTACAGCCTGCATCTGCTTCTACATGACAACCCCGCTTTGGGTATGTCTTCTTTGCAGTCTTCTTTATTATCCAGAGTGGAGAGCTTCTAACAAACAGCATCTCTCCCTTAATCCCATCCATGTATTACACGGTCAGTCTATAGCAGTGTCCAGGACCCATGGGAGTGTTCATTGGGACGCCACATAATAAATACAATATAGTCTACCGTATAAAGAGAACGTGTCACCATTTTATCTATGGTATAAACCTACAGAGAGGTTACAGATCATTTATGTGTGGTGCCCATGAGGGTCCAGTCGGCACAGAGGTACTGCACCTCATCCAGAGGTGTGGTATCCCACTCTCAGGTAAGGAGGGAGCACCACCCAGGACTCTAACACTCGCACCCAACACACACTACTTCAGTCAAGGCACCTGAACGTACTCCTAGGGAGGATGGCTCATCTCAGGTTGGGTAGGAAAGGGTGTTGGGGAGTGGGTGGAGAAGGTAGAGAAAGGGGGAGGAGCTTAGAGAGCGGGAATAACAGTGAGTTGTGAGGAGGAAGTGGAAGTGAGCAGACGAGCTGACATGGAGCTCCCTGTCAGAGGGAGCTAGGAGAAGGAGTGCAGCAGAGAGGCTGCAGAGAGAGAAGGTGAGGGGAGCTCAAGCTGTGAGGAGCTTGCCCCCAGACGTGTAGAGAGAGAATTGAGAGGGAGAGACAGAAGGTAGCTCCCGGAAGGACAGAAGGGGTCCTAGGAGCACGGATAGTGAGAGATCCATCCATGGGGCCCGATCCAGTAGTGGAGGGACCATGTCGCAGTGGAGAACCGGCTCCCAAGCCTAGTGGAGGACTTCAAGACTCAGCTAGCAAGCCGGAGGCGGAGGTATCTTTACTTGCCTCAGCCACATCCACAATTATTCGCCGAAAAGGCAGCCATATAGGAGCAAGGGGACTTAGAAAACGTCACCCGACAAGGTCCGCGGCTGCTGGCTTGGGACACTAATTGTGTTGGCGCTGGGCAGGAAGGTGGAAGCCAGTGCAGTGAGATGGCCAGGAAAGGAACATACTGAAAGGAGTCCTGGAAAGGTGTATCCTGATCTACCTGGGAGTTTGCTGGACCCCTCACCTGTAGGACATGGCACCAAGCGGGCATCTGTGCACACAAGAACTGTGAGTAAAGCTTCGAAAACTGCATCCTGCTGTGTCCTCTGAATTATTCCAGCATCACCTGTCCTGCACAACACTCACCTCGAACATCACCTTTAACATCCTAACTGCCCTGGGACACAGCTCTACCCGTGGAGAGCTTAACCATCTCTGCTGCCCTGTCATCATCAAAGAGGATCTGCATTGCAGCGTCGCTCCCCTGACCGAATACCACGGGTGGTGTCACGAACATTTTATTACAAACTTTATTATCCCTTTTTCACTATCCCTTTTATTGGATGCCCAGGGCCACGGACCGAGTCACTGCTGCCGTGACACTGCCCCTTTAAGAACCGTCTCGATATCGAGTATCCCCACTACCTTGGCGGGCGCTCCATATGCATACTTGACAACAGTCCTATTTTTCAGGGCAATACACAAAAAGGGATGGAATTTAGAAAAAAACACACCTCGAAGTGGCCATCTTGGGGGCCTTTTTGAAGAAAGGCTTAAACGTCCAAAATTTTCATAATGTTGGTAATTTTGTTCATGCAATGCTAGATCTCACCCCATTTTATAAATGATTTTACAAAAAAGATCTCTGCATTGCAAATTCAGTTTATATGAGTCCCAGATAGAGAGGAGTCCAGGACTCAATGCTCCACCATTGGGCTATACGACTGCATATGCCCAGCAGAATGGACTCCTAAAAGCATATTAAAGGGAATATCCACTACTTTGTGGACAGTTTTGTACATACATGCATTTATTTGGGGTTAAAACTCATTTTTGAAATTTGGTTTCATTAAAATTTTTACACATTTTGCTTTTACAGGATCTTTGTTTCTTTGCATCTTTAACTTTGATGTGGTCTTTGGTCATTAATCAAATGAGAGAAGCTCCTAAAAGCTATAATTTTTTTTTTTTTTTTTTTTTACAAATTCTTCTATCAGATCTTTAAAAGGAACTCACCGATAGATTCTCAGTTAACTCATTCTGCAGTTAGCAATGGACAGTTCAACACAGAGGCTGTAGAAAGCAAACAGCGCAAAGTCCTTAATGAAACACAATTGCAAAAGTTAATTTTAGCCCCAAATACATGCATTTAAGTCAGAAAAATTAGTTTCCAAATTTGACAACCCCTTTGAAGATTTTGGGGCTCCAATAGTTAACCTTGTTACTCTGTATTTTCCTTTCTGTTTAAAAACTGCTGACGGTTGGTTTCCCTTTAAGTAACCGAAAATGCAAACCGAGGATGCCAAACATTTGTCAAGATGGAATAGGATTTAGTGTTTCTGCAGAAGGGTTCGGCGTTCCCGTCACACCATATAATAAATGGCGCCCTGTGCTAGTATTAACAATAGCGCGCCGAGGCAGGGGCGTACGTATTTCATTCTCAGGAATAATCCTGAGCTTACAGTAACATTCTCGGGTTGAGAAGAGAATGAGAACTGGATATGAAGTCACTTCTTCCATCATTCTATTGGTTACAGGGTATTTATGGACCATAGTTTGGTTTTGGTGGGATTTTCTGTAATTCTGTGTATGCGTATGGGTCGCTATAAAATATCAAGGTCATTTTATAGGTGCTATGTCTCATGGCCAAAAGGGGTCCAGATCTGCGGCCCACATGGCTAAACCTCCTGCAATGTCCTTACTCAGCAGCTGCAACACCACCGCCCATGTTGGTGATAAAGCCATGAAAGTCTCTTGAGGCCGACCTTTAGATTACAGCCTGTTATTGCTGAGCGGGGCTGTTAATGGAAAATTAAAATCGGCATGCCGCAGACTTTGCCTTTCAATTATTGTCCTGTTTGGGGATTGGGTTTAATCAGGGGCCGACATATCATTGGTGCCGCACAGGGGCCCAAGAGGTAAGGAGGGCCATTACTACCTCCAAAGCAGGTGCAATTTTACATTTTTAGGAGCTCTTGGGCTGCAAAGGGCCCATACATTGTTCTTGCACGGGGTCTCTTTTCTGTCGATGTCCACCATTGTGTTTGATCACATTTTTTGGACGTTCCTGCACCTATCGGCTTGGGGATGTGTGAGTGAGCTGAATTGGGGCTATATGGGTTGAGTATGGGCGAAGTATGAAGAATGGGAGGAGAAAACACTTAGTACTTGGACAAAGACAGTGACGTGCAGATGGCCTCTGGTTGAAGGCTTTCCTATTTTGAACCAAATCGGGAGTGCCAACTGTGTATTTGATACTAATATTAGTGTAGAAATAACTAAACCCTAAATTACCCAAAGTAATCAACTCAATAAACTCTACATAGGTCTCCCAGGTGTGAGCAATTTGACCCCTCTCTCAGTGGGGGAGCTCACCCGACCAGGTCCAACTCTTGTGCCATGGAGGTTAAATGGTTGTCCGAACATGACCATTCCATACTGAAGATGATTCTGATCTCCTGGGTTGTGGCGAAACATTTTTGTTACTGGAGCAGTCCATTATTGGCTGTTCATGTGATACACACACCATAGAGGGGTCCGAAGAGGGAGACCCCTGCGAGCCATCAAATATCATAATCATGAATTTTGCAAAGAAGTTGCCTTGATACAATCATTCTACATGAATAAGAAGCAAATAGATGCCAGGCTCAACCTCCCGACTGCCGAGGAGACAAAAGAGAAGAATGGGCATTATTTTTACAGACACTTTCCAATTTCCATTCCGCCATCGTTGAAAAGGCAGATTGAATAATTCTGTCCTGGACATTGGCGTTTAGTATTCCGGTGGGTTTAGATTATCCCAACAAGTCTGAAATCAGACGTTGATCCCAATCAGTATTCCTTCCAACATACAGTAATAACATGGTGTATGACTACATCACAGCGGGAGGGGGTCATCTCGCTGCTCGGAGAGCGCTGCGGATAAGTGGCGGCTTTAAACATCTCATTATATTCTTTATGGATATGAAGCCTAATACACCTGGTACGGCAACATTATACCTTGTGCTGGATATTCAGCCTGGTTTATCGGACTGGTTAATTGGAGTACATAGCGGATGGCGACGTCTTATTAAATCCTTGCACTGGTACAGGTTCAGCTTTTAGAAGACCATCTGAAGGTTTGTTAAGTACAAGCCTCAGCACAATATATAGCATTGCCTTTTCTTTTTAATGGTTATAGTCTTTTGAGCTCACTATGATTCTTTGTACATCTGGTCAAAAACGTGAGCCGTAATGACCTGCCATAAATAGCCCCTTGTGTGCATTGTATTTCAGATGGACCTGACAACGCGACACAAATTGACAATGAGATTTGGGATCATCACAGAGTTGACAATTCACGTGTATATAACATATAGGTAACGTAGCATAGAGGGAGCACTATAGTAATGATCAAATCGAGCCCTCATTACCGCGTGAGGTTTCGCCGCCTCAGAAGAGCCTGGTGATTGACTCTTTGGCCAACTGCTCACCTCATTCTCGTCTAGAAATGCATTTCCTCTGCAGGGGGATGTCCTGTGAATGGTAAAAGAGATAGGACCATACGAACACATTACCATACAGACATGATGACAACAGCATAGTAACTTACACAAAAAATGGAGGCAAAGTCACTCATCCAAAAATCGCACTTCGGACATGTAATGAGATAAATCTAGAGCTTTACAGCGTTCCTGCAGGTGCAAAGTTATTGTGGCCTTTTGCACGCCTCCCAACATCCCAATTGCAACATCTTGATCTATGAAGGGGTCTCTGTAAAGCAAACATTGACCTAATAAATAGAAAACCATCAATCATGTTGCGTCAAAACAGAAGGAGCCAGCTTACCACAGTGGTAGACCTCTGCACGGACTCTCAGGTGGAGGAACCAGAGTGTACATGAAAAAACGATGATGTGAGTCCAGCTGATTAAAAGACTGAATTTATTCAAAAATGGTAAAAACGTACCAAATTACATATGGCACCCACTACACGCAGCAACGCGTTTCGAACACATGCTGTGTTCTTTGTCAAAGACAGCATGTGTTCGAAACGCGTTGCTGCGTGTACTAGGTGCCATATGTAATTTGGTACGTTTTTACCATTTTTGAATAAATTCAGTCTTTTAATCAGCTGGACTCACATCATCGTTTAATCATGTTGAGTACTTTCTATTTTGAGCCTTTCCTGAAAAAAAAATCTGTCAGTGGAAGTCCCCAGGAAAACAAATCCCCCATGATGTATGGGCAAGGGAAGCTCCTAAGGTGGCATATTTAGGGCAGCAAGGAACTGTGAGCAGCAAAGAAAGAATCCTTACTTTGCAGAGGATTTGGTTTGAAGAGGACATGTCACCAAGTGAAAAAAGGCCAGTTTTTGTTTTATTTTTCTCTTGCTGTTCCCCGAGTATTTGCTGTTTTCTTTTAAAAAAAATCCTCCATACAGTTCCATGTTATGATTTGGTAGCTGAGGAGAGCAAGCAAAAACGGCAATACACCAGAGAGGTTGGAATCTACTGGATTGCAGTACCCTGACTAACCACCACAACTAAAGGCAGCCGTGGAGCGTACCTACGTTGGTCCTAGACGCCTCGTCACAGCCTGAGAGGTTAACTACACCTAAAGATAGAAAGAGGAAAAGCTATCTGCCCCGGAGCAGATCCCCAAAGAACATAGGAAGCCCCCAAACATGTAATGGCGGTTAGACAAGAGGAAATACAGACACAGACAGAAAATAGTATGAGCAAAAGTTGGGGCCCAAACTTCCTAAATAGAAAAGGATAGGAAGGACACTTACTGCAATCCCAAAAAACCCTAAAAAGTACCAACTCTACTAATTGCAAAAACACCTGAGATCACACGACCTCTACCACCTAAATTAGTTTTCTGGTGTAACAAAACTAAGCCGCAGCCACTGAAGAAAAACTGGAAAAGGCAAATGAACAAACAACAGTGGCTCAGACAAACTGAGAGGAGCACAAGCCCCCGGAGGGGACCTGGCTGACCTCCACAAAAGTGCAGGAAACAATGCAAAAAGCAAGCACAAAAATAAAAACAGAAAATGTCTTATCTGAGAGCAGGAGAAGAGGCAAGATTCAGCAAGCTTCCAAGTGAACCAGGAACCACAGTTGAGACAAGAACAATTGATCACCGGCAACCCTGATGGGAGGGAACCTCCCTTATATAGGACCAGTCTGTAACTCCTGATTGCCAATCTTCACTAAATGGTTCAGCACTGTCTGCAACCACCAGAGGGAGCTTCTGCTCAGAACTCATTTCTAACACATTCACAACAGTACCCCCCCTTGAGGAGGGGTCACCGAACCCTCATTTGGGCAACCAGGTCAGTCAGGATGAGCTCTGTGATACGCACGGATCAGTCTCCTAGCATGGATGTCCGAAGCAAACACCCAAGAATTGTCCTCCTGACCATAACCTCTCCACTTAACCAAATACTGGAGTTTCCGTCTAGAAAAACAAGAATCCAATATTTTCTCAACCACATACTCCAGATTGCCCTCAACCAAAACAGGGTCAGGAGGCACAGCCATAGGAACCACTGGCTCGACAAACCTCTTCAATAAGGACTTGTAGAACACGTTATGGATCTTAAATGTCCCTGGAAGAAGTAAACGAAAGGAAACAGGATTAAGAATCTCCATGATTTTATAAGGTCCAATGAATCTAGGCTTAAACTTAGGAGATGCAACTCTCATAGGGATATTTCTTGAGGACAACCAGACCAAGTCCCCCACTTCAAACCGAGGACCATCAGTCCTATGCCGGTTGGCAAACCGCTGGGCCCTCTCCTGAGAGAGGGACAACCTCTCCACTACCTGGTCCCAAATCTGCTGCATACGCTCCACAACAGAGTCAACACCTGGACAGACAGAAGCCTCCGTCTGTCCCGAAGAAAATCGAGGGTGAAACCCAAAATTGCAGAAAAATGGAGACATCAAAGTGGCAGAGCTAGCCCTATTATTAAGAGAAAACTCAGCCAAAGGCAAAAAAGAGACCCAGTCATCTTGATCAGCAGACACAAAGCATCTCAGATAAGTCTCCAATGTCTGGTTTGTTCTCTCAGTTTGTCCATTGGTCTGAGGATGAAAAGCCGAGGAGAAAGACAATTGAACACCAAGTTTAGAACAAAAAATCCTCCAAAATCTGGACACAAACTGGACTCCTCTGTCAGACACAATGTTCTCAGGAATGTAACCGAACCACGTGTTGAAGGAACAAAGGCACCAATTCGGAGGAGGAAGGCAACTTAGGTAATGGCACAAGATGTATCATTTTGGAAAACCTAGCACAAATCATCCAGATAACGGTCATTCTCTGAGAAACAGGGAGGTCGGAAATGAAATCCATAGAGATATGGGTCCATGGTCTCTTGGGCACAGGCAATGGCATCAACAAACCACTAGAGCGAGAGCAAGACTTGGAGCGAGAGCAAGTCCCGCAGGACTGCACAAATTCCCTGACGTCACGAGACAAGGTAGGCCACCAAAAGGACCAACTAACCAAGTCTCTGGTACCAAAAATTCCGGGATGACCGGCCAACGCGGAACAATGAATCTCAGACATCACACTCTTTTTCCACCGGTCTGGGACAAACAATTTCCCAATAGGGCAGCGCTCGGGTTTATCCTCCTGACACCCCTCCAGAGCCAGTCTCAAATTTGGCGAGATGGCGGAAAGAACTACACCCTCTTTCAAAATAACAGCAGGATCAGATAACTCAGGAGAGTCCGCAAGGAAACTCCTCGAGAGGGCATCCGCCTTAACATTCTTAGTGCCAGGAAGAAAGGAAACCACAAAATTAAAACGTGTGAAAAACAAGGCCCACCTGGCCTGTCTAGGATTAAGTCGCTTGGCTGACTCCAGATAAACCAGATTCTTATGGTCCGTGAGGACCACCACCTGATGTTTGGCTCCCTCCAGCCAATGTCTCCATTCTTCAAAAGCCCACTTCATGGCCAATAACTCCCAATTACCCACGTCATAATTACGTTCAGTTGGAGAAAATTTTCGAGAGAAAAAGGCACAAGGGTTACTTTTAGAGGTCTCCGAATCTCTTTGGGACAAAACGGCACCTGCCCCAATTTCAGAGGCATCAACCTCCACCTGAAATGGCAGAGAAACATCAGGCTGCCGCAGAACAGGAGCAGAAGTGAATCTCTGCTTAAGTTCCTGAAACGCAGAGACTGCCTCAGGAGGCCAATTCACCACATCAGAACCCTTTTTGGTCAAATCAGTCAATGGTTTAACAATAACAGAGAAATTACCAATAAATTTACGATAAAAATTGGCAAAACCCAAGAATCTCTGAAGAGTCTTTAATGAAGTAGGTTGGACCCAATCACAGATGGCCTGAACCTTGACCGGGTCCATTTCAATAACAGATGGGGACAAAATGAATCCCAGAAATGAGATCCTCTGTATGCCAAAAAGACACTTTGATCCCTTCACATACAGAGCATTCTCTCTCAAAATCTGGAACACAGTCCAAACATGTTTCACATGAGAGTCCCAGTCATTGGAAAAAATCAAGATATCATCCAAATAAACAATCAGAAATTTATCCACAAAATCCCTGAAAATGTCATTCATGAAGGACTGGAAGACGGAAGGAGCATTAGTGAGCCCAAAGGGCATCACTAGGTACTCAAAATGCCCCTCTGGGGTATTAAACGCCGTCTTCCATTCATCCCCGTGCTTAATGCGAATAAGGTTATACACCCCCTGAGGTCAAGCTTGGTAAACCAAGTAGCACTTTTCACCCTGGAAAACAGGTCAGAAATCAAGGGTAACGGATATTGATATTTCACAGTGATATTGTTCAAGAGACGATAATCAATACACGGCCTTAATGTACCATCCTTTTTGGCCACAAAGAAAAAACCGGCACCCAAGGGTGAAGAGGATGGTTGTAACGAATGGAAGCGGAGGCAGAGGTGGTGAAGTTCACATTTGTTTTTATTTTTTAATGTGGAACCTCGAGACCGCGGTCCGGGGGGCTCGAAGGGGGCGTAACTAGTGAGCCCAAGGTACCCGTAGTAAGGCCCCTCGAACAGGACCAGAATGGAATACCCGGAGGACACAGGTGCTACCTCCAGTTAGACCCCGGACACGTGGCAGCTGTCCCAGAGGGACCAAAAGGGTAACAGGTATTTACAGAGTCCGTGGAGGGTTCTTGACGGAGAAGGATAAGGTCCTGGTCCAGAACAGATGGTAGTAGGCTGGCTCCAGTGACCTTGTCACGGTCCACGGGTACGGATGGCTGATGGCGGAACGGGATGACACTTGCGCCAGTAATAGCCGAGATTGTCCAGGTTAGCCAGATACGGATTAGCAATGATCTGAGGAGACAAACAGTATCAGCGAAGCACAGAGACTGCAGACGCAGCGCAGACAGATCAGGAACAGAACCGGATGTAGCAATGATAGAACACGTTGCTCCGGCACTCCCCTAATGGTGGAGTGACCAGATATAGTACTGAGTGCGCAGCCATTGGTTAATTAGCTATTTCAAAAAATGCACGCTGCCCCTTTAAGAGAGACGTGGGCGCGGCCTCGCAGTCCTAAGCAGACTATCTGGAGGCCTGCCAGCAGCGTGCCAGGAAGTGGAGGAGGACACAGGACGCCGAGGAGCAGATGGGACAAGTGAGTGAGCAGAACGGAGTGCAGAGCCAGCGCTGGGACCGAGTGTAACAGTATCCCCCTCTTTACTCCCCCTCTTTTTCAAGCCTGCGTGAAATCTTTTAAGAAGAAGAGGAGCCTGGATGTTCTTCCCAAGATCTCTCCTCAGGACCAAAACCTTTCCAGTCCACCAGGTAATAGATCTTACCTCTTACTCTCTTAGAGGTCAAGATATGTTTTACCTCAAAAACATCATCCTCAGAGACCGGATCAGGAGTGGTACCCGGGTCCTTAAAGAAGGAGCTCAACACTACTGGTTTGAGGAGGGAAACATGAAAGGAGTTAGGTACTCGTAGAGAATTAGGCAATTTCAGTTTATAAGAGACCGGGTTGATTTGTCTCAAGACTTCAAAGGGACCAATGAAACGGGGACCCAATTTGTACGATGGTAACTTCAGACGGATGTACTTGGAGGAGAGCCATACCTTGTCTCCTGGACGAAAGATGGGAGCCTCCAAACGTCTTTTGTCCGCATGCGTTTTCATACGTTGAGAAGCTTTCTCCAAAGCCGACCTGGTCTCTCTCCAAATGTCCGAGAAATTCTTAGACAAGTTATCGACTGCCGGAACATCAGACAATCCCGAGACAGGAAGAGGAATTCCGGGTTGCAGTCCAAACACAATCTGAAAGGGAGACTTTCCAGAAGATTCACTTACTTGGTTGTTTTAGGAGAATTCCGCCCAGGGCAGTAATTCTACCCAGTCATTATGATGAGCGTTGACGAAGTGACGCAGGTATCCAGCCAGGATTTGATTGATCCTCTCCACTTGCCCATTAGACTGGGGATGATATGCAGAAGAAAAATCTAGTTCAATTTTTACCATTTTACAGAGTCCTCTCCAGAACTTAGAGGTGAACTGGACGCCCCTGTCGGACACGATGTGGAGAAGAAATCCATGTAGACGGAAGATGTGCTGAATGAAGTGAGTGGCCAGTTCTGGAGCAGACGGGAGGCCAGATAGCGGAACGAAGTGGGCCATTTTAGAGAAGCGGTCCACCACAACCCATACCACTGAGCAGCCAGAAGAAATGGGAAGATCCGTGATGAAATCCATCGCGATGTGCTGCCAGGGAGCGGACGGAATCGGAAGAGGCAGAAGCCTGCCGGCTGGTAGATGTTTAACAGTTTTGTTACGGGCACATGAAGGACAGGCTGCGACTAACTCCTGGATATCCTTGCCATGATAGGCCACCAGTAATAACGGGAGATGAGTTGCTGCGTCTTTCTCTGACCAGCATGGCCAGCCAACTTAGAAGAATGACTCCAGCGCAGAACACGACTACGATCAGAGGCGGACACGAAAGTCTTCCCAGGAGGAAGCCGGGCCAGATCAGTGGAGGCAACAGAGACTAACTTAGAAGGTTCAATAATGTGCTGAGGTTCCTCCTCCAGTTCAGGAGGCAAGAAGGCTCTAGAGAGTGCGTCTGCCTTGATGTTCTTGTCAGCTGGACGGAAATGAAGTACAAAATTGAAACGGGCAAAAAATAATGCCCAACGGGCCTGACGGGGATTCAGTCTTAAAGCAGATTGGAGATAGGCAAGGTTTTTATGGTCGGTGAATATGATTACCTGGTGATGAGCTCCTTCAAGAAGATGTCTCCATTCTTGCAGAGCCAATTTGATGGCCAACAGTTCGCGATCACCGACAGAGTAGTTCCTTTCTGCAGGAGAAAAAACCTTGGAAAAAAAAACCACACGAGATCATCCGCCCGGTAGACGACTTCTGGGTCAGAACTGCTCCTGCACCTATGGAAGAAGCGTCAACTTCAAGAAAAAATTGCTCACTTGAATTAGGACGATGGAGAATGGGTGCAGAAGCGAAGGCTTTTTTGAGAGAAACAAAGGCCTCTTCTGCCTCGGAGGACCATTCCTTAGAGTTTACACCTTTCCGGGTTAAGGCTGTGATTGGAGCCACTCGGGTGGAAAAGTGTGGAATAAATTGCCGGTAGTAATTGGCGAACCCGAGGAACCTTTGTATGGCTTTTAGCCCAGACGGACGAGGCCAGTTGAGAACTGCAGACAACTTCTCCGGATCCATCTTTAATCCTGTGGAAGATACAATGTACCCAAGGAAAGGCAAAGAAGACTGCTCAAAGAGGCATTTCTCATATTTGGCATATAGCCTGTTCTCTCTCAGTCTTTGTAAGACCAGGCGTACTTGCCTCCGGTGTAACGTCAAGTCAGCAGAAAAAATCAAAATATCGTCCAGGTAAACCACGACACAAGTATAGAGCAAGTCCCTGAAAATGTCATTAACAAATTCCTGAAAAACCGCAGGTGCATTGCTTAGGCCGAATGACATTACCAGGTATTCATAGTGGCCGTCACGGGTGTTGAAGGCTGTTTTCCATTCGTCCCCCTCTCTGACTCGGATCAGGTTATAGGCCCCTCTGAGGTCCAATTTGGTGAAGATCTTGGCCCCTCGGAGACGATCAAACAGCTCTGAAATAAGAGGTAATGGATACATGTTTTTTACCGTGATTTGATTTAGACCCCGATAGTCAATGCAGGGCCGCAAGGATCCATCCTTTTTCTTCACAAAGAAGAATCCAGCTCCTGCCGGTGATGATGACTTTCGGATAAATCCTCTAGCCAGATTCTCTTGGATGTAGTCCGACATGGCCTGAGTCTCTGCCTGTGAAAGGGGATAAATTCTCCCGCGAGGAGGAGATGCTCCAGGAAGAAGCTCTATCTGACAGTCATACGACCTGTGTGGAGGTAGTCTCTCAGCCTCCTTTTTCCCAAAGACGTCAGAGAAGGACCAATAGACGGAAGGCAACCCTGGCAGGGTATCAGGCTGGACTGGAGGCGAAACAGGTTGAATCCGGGTTAAGCAACGATTCATGCAGGTATCTCCCCAACGCAGAACTTCTCCAGTTTTCCAATTAAGGACTGGTTCATGCATCTGGAGCCAAGGTAAACCTAAAAGCATGGGATGGGATAAACCGGGATATACATAAAAACGCATTCGTTCAGTATGCATTAGACCTACCCGGAGTTCCACCAACTCGGTTTGAAACTGGACGGGCTCGGTCAGCGGTTTGCCATCCACGACGGACACCTGTAACGGATCAGGAAGACGCTGGACTGGTAAGCGGTAATGATCCACAACCGCCTGCTGGATGAAGTTCCCTGCAGCTCCAGAATCCAGTAGACAATGTTCGGAGAATTTTATTGCTCCATAGGACAGGGAGACTGAGATGTGTAAAGAGAGAGAGGACTGTTCTCTACCTAGGTTGGCCCCTCCTACCGGACCTAGGCACTGGAGTTTCCCGACTTTTTAGGACAGAAATGGATCAAATGTTCAGAACTACCGCAGTAGTAACAACTTCCCTCCTTGCGACGTGCCTCCCGGCGGCGGGTGGCCAAACTTACATGGTCCACCTCCATGGCCTCGGAGGCGGAGGGCGAAGTACCTGTTTTGTACAAACTAGAGTCCAGGTGATAGGACCTTTTGTCCCGCTTGATCTCCATGGAGCGCTCCTGAAAACGCAGGTCAATTCGGGTTGCCAAGGATATTAGCTCTTCCAAGAGGGTAGGTCTGTCCCGTCCCGCCAGCTCATCCTTGATTCTTCCGGATAGGCCTTCCCAGAAGTTAGCAACCAGGGCCTCATTGTTCCACGATAATTCAGACGAGAGGGTGCGGAATTTAACAGCATACTGAGCTACCGTGAGAGTACCTTGGCGCAGGCGGAGCAGAGCTGAGGCAGTCGAAGTGGTGCGACCAGGTTCATCGAAAGTCCTGCGAAAAGCCTCTTGGAAAGATTGAAGATCGTTAACCAGCGGATCCCCTCTCTCCCATAGCGGGTTTAGCCAGGCGAGGGCCTCTCCTCCCAGGTGTGACATGATGAAGCCCACCTTGGCTCGGTCAGAAGCAAACATATGCCCCAATATTTCGAAGTGTAGAGTGCACTGATTGAGGAAACCCCGACACAGAGTAGGGTCACCCTGGAAACGGGTAGGAGCCGCCAGACGGGGACCTTGACTTGCCATGGGAACTGGTACCTGATTATTGATAGAAGAGTCAGGTGCAGACGAGGGCCCTAAGGAATCCATGCGGGTAGACAAGCTGCGTAGATAAGTCGTGATCTTGTCCTGTTGAACTCCCAAACGGGTCACCTCCTGGCACAGATCCGTGGTCGGAGATCTCTGGGATCCAGCGGGTTCCAAGGCCGGAGCAATCTGTAACGAATGGAAGCGGAGGCAGAGGTGGTGAAGTTCACATTCGTTTTTATTTTTTAATGTGGAACCTCGAGACCGCGGTCCGGGGGGCTCCGAAGGGGGCGTAACTAGTGAGCCCCAGGTACCCGTAGTAAGGCCCCTCGAACAGGACCAGAATGGAATACCCGGAGGACACAGGTGCTACCTCCAGTTAGACCCCGGACACGTGGCAGCTGTCCCAGAGGGACCAAAAGGGTAACAGGTATTTACAGAGTCCGTGGAGGGTTCTTGACGGAGAAGGATAAGGTCCTGGTCCAGAATGGATGGTAGTAGGCTGGCTCCAGTGACCTTGTCACGGTCCACGGGTATGGATGGCTGATGGCGGAACAGGATGGCACTTGCGCCAGTAATAGCCGAGATTGTCCAGGTTAGCCAGATACGGGTTAGCAATGATCTGAGGAGACAAACAGTATCAGCGAAGCACAGAGACTGCAGACGCAGCGCAGACAGATCAGGAACAGAACCGGATGTAGCAATGATAGAACACGTTGCTCCGGCACTCCCCTAATGGTGGAGTGACCAGATATAGTACTGAGTGCGCAGCCATTGGTTAATTAGCTATTTCAAAAAATGCACGCTGCCCCTTTAAGAGAGACGGTGGGCGCGGCCTCGCTTCCTAAGCAGACTATCTGGAGGCCTGCCAGCAGCGTGCCAGGAAGTGGAAGAGGACACAGGACGCTGAGGAGCAGATGGGACAGGTGAGTGAGCAGAACGGAGTGCAGAGCCAGCGCTGGGACCGAGTGTAACAATGGTCTGATATGACCCTTCTCCAATGACTCCTTGATATAAGACCGCATAGCGTCATGTTCAGGTACAGACAAGTTAAAAAGGCGACCTTTAGGGAATTTACTACCAGGCACTAATTCAATAGTGTAGCGCCGACGCCCCTGCCCTCTGCCAGGCAGGGACGCTGTTCCCCTGCGACAGCGTCCTCTGCCAGGCAGGGGCCTCGCCCCCCTTACCCGCGCTCAGCGTCCTCCTTCCGTCCTGCTGGGGCCGCGCGCTCCTTCCCTGCTTCTGGACTTAGGGCGCGCGCCCGCGCCCTCCCCCGCTCTTAAAGGGGCCGCGCGCATCTTTCAAAAAGGTCCCCGGCCAATGCCGGAGGACTCCACCCTATATAAAGTACTTCCTCCTTAATGGAGGTGCCCGAGCAATGTTGTTGTTGCACTGTTTAACTCTGCTTCAGCCCTCAGGGTCCGTTACCAGTTACCTGCCTGTTTCCTGCCAGTTTGCTTTCTGCTACCTGTCCGCTAGCCTGCCTGGAGGTTCGGCCGTCACATGCGGTGACCATCGGCAATTCCAGAGACTCTCGCCTGCTCACTTGGGGGCGCTTATCTGCCATCTGCCTGCAAGCCTACCTGGAGGTTCGGCCATCACCTGTGGTGTTCATCGGCTATTCCAGAGACTCTCGCCTGCTCACTTGGGGGCGCTCATCTGCCATCTGCCTGCAAGCCTACCTGGAGGTTTGGCCATCACCTGCGGTGTTCATCAGCTATTCCAGAGACTCTCGCCTGCTCACTTGGGGGCGCTCATCTGTCATCTGCCTGCTAGCCTACCGGGAGGCTCCACCATCTCAGGTCGTATATACCTGTCCATTCAGAGACTGCCCCGGCCCCTTGCCTGCCTGTTTATCCAGAGACTGCCCCGGTCACTTGCCGTGACTACCTGCCTGTCTACCCAGAGACTGCCCCGGTCACTTGCCGTGACTACCCGCCTGTTTATCCAGAGACTGCCCCGGTCACTTGCCGTGACTACCTGCCTGTCTACCCAGAGACTGCCCCGGTCACTTACCGTGACTACCCGCCTGTCTATCCAGAGACTGCCCCCGTCACTTGCAGTGACTTCCTGTCCGTCTCCCCAGGTGCCACCCGCTCCTTTACAAGGAAAGCCTCCTTGTATAATAAAGCTCAGAGGTTCTCCTCCCAGACCCGTTACAGTTTGATCGGGCCATGGAACCCGGTGGCACCCAAACTCCCTCGCTCTCTGACCTGTGTCATGAACTGTCTCATCAGAGGTCTCAACAGGAGTCCATCCTGGGTCACCTGCGGAATGTTAATTCCCGCCTGGACAACCTGACTACTTCACCAGCAACCACCGCGGGCGCCATGACTCGCAATCCGGCAGTTCCGCTGCTTACCAATTCTGTGGTTTCCGTTCCTGGACCTCGACTTTCAGCTCCTCCTCGGTTTGGAGGCGACCCTGCTCTGGCTCGGGGTTTCATTAACCAGTGCACCCTGCATTTTGAACTCCTGGCACACCAGTTTAACTCCGACCGGGCCAAAATTGCCTTCATCATGTCCCATCTCACCGGAGAGGCCCTGGCCTGGCTAAATCCTCTTTGGGAGAGAAGATCCTCTGGTGTCTGACCTGTCCGCTTTTCTCTCAGCCTTCCGGAAGGTATTCGACGAACCCGGACGGAAGACCTCCTCTGCATCAGCTCTGCTGCGTCTCCGTCAGGGAAGTCTCACCGTGGGTCAATATGCCATACGGTTCCGTACCCTTGCCTCGGAGCTGGCTTGGGATAATGACGCTCTGATATCTGTCTTCTGGGAGGGTCTGTCCGGCCGTATTAAAGATGAACTTGCCGGTCGAGACATTCCAACCTCTCTCGATGACCTAATAACTCTTGCCAATCGAATTGATCTACGGTTCCAGGAGCGCGCTAAGGAGGTCACCCGTGAGAGAAGGTTTCCTCGTCTAGCTCCTTCTTTTCAGAGACCTGTAACTCCTTCCGTTTCTCCCAGGTACACTCTTCTGAGCCTATGCAAGTCGACCAGACCAAGATGGTCAAAGCCCGTCAGGACTTACGCCGTGCCGAAGGGAGTTGCTTCTACTGTGGCAGTAAGGAGCACCGGATCCGTACCTGCCCAGAGAGGTCGGGAAACGCCTGTGTCTAGGTTCGCTCGGAGAGGTCCACCTAGACAAAAATAAATCCTCTTCATCTCTGCTGCTGTCAGTCTCAATTCTCCTCGGTGAGAACCGTTACTTTGAACTAGCCCAACTTGATTCTGGAGCAGCCGGGAATCTTGTTTCACAGGCTCTTGTAGAAAAATATTGCATTCCTACCAAACCTCTGGGTGAAGCAGTATCTGTTGCTGCTGTGGATGGGGGTCTCCTACCACGTCCCATCCAACTTATCACTGAAGCCATAACCCTGCAGGTGGGAATGTTGCATTCTGAGAGCATCTCGTTTCATGTTCTGCCTGGACTCTCTCACGCTTTCTTACTAGGTCTGCCTTGGCTCCAAAAGCATGCACCCGTGCTCGACTGGCAGACTGGAGAGATCCTTCGCTGGGGACAGGACTGTCATAAAACGTGTTTGGTTCCTGTTCATCCCGTCCGTCCTTCTCCTACACCAACTAATCTACCTGGGCTCCCGATTCCATATTGGTCATTCGCTGATGTCTTTAATAAAAAGGAAGCAGAGACATTACCCCCTCACAGACCGTATGATTGCCCGATCGACCTGCTACCCGGTACTACGCCTCCCCGTGGGCGTATTTACCCATTGTCCGCTGCTGAGACCAGGTCGATGTCCGAATATATCGAGGAGAATTTGGCCAAGGGATTCATCCGGAAATCTACCTCCCCAGCGGGAGCAGGTTTCTTCTTCGTAAAAAAGAAAGACGGCTCTCTCCGTCCCTGTATTGACTACAGAGGCCTAAATTTGATCACGGTGAAGAATAAGTACCCTCTTCCGCTCATTCCAGAATTGTTTGATCGTCTGAGGGGGGCTAGAATCTTCACCAAACTGGATCTTCGTGGGGCATATAACCTAGTCCGTATCCGTCGGGGAGATGAATGGAAGACGGCATTCAACACCCGGGACGGCCACTACGAGTATTTGGTGATGCCCTTTGGTCTCTGTAATGCTCCAGCAGTCTTTCAGGAGTTGGTCAATGACATCTTTCGGGACCTTCTCTACTCCTGCGTTGTGGTGTACCTAGACGACATCTTGGTCTTCTCTCCGGATCTCCAGTCTCACCGGAGGGATGTTCGTCAGGTTCTGCTTAGGCTCAGGCAGAATCACCTCTTCGCCAAATATGAGAAGTGCCTCTTTGAGCAGACCTCGCTTCCGTTTTTGGGCTACATCATTTCTCAGACTGGCCTACAAATGGATCCGGAGAAACTGTCTGCCATCGAGAAATGGCCCCGACCGGAGGGGTTGAAGGCCATTCAGCGGTTCCTGGGATTCGCCAATTATTACCGCCTTTTCATACCGCACTTCTCTTCCCGGACTGCTCCAATCTCCGCGCTCACCCGCAAGGATGCTAATCCCAAACAGTGGACGCCCGAAGCAGAGGAGGCCTTTCTTTCTTTAAAACAGGCCTTCTCTTCCGCTCCAGTGCTGCATCGTCCGGACGGCAACAAGCAGTTCTTCCTGGAGGTGGACGCTTCTTCTTCTGGAGCCGGAGCGGTACTTACTCAAAAATCTTCATCCGGGAGGATGGTTTCTTGCGGCTTCTTCTCCAAACTCTTCTCCTCTTCTGAGCGCAATTACTCCATAGGAGACCGAGAGTTATTGGCCATCAAGCTGGCATTGGAGGAGTGGCGTTACCTACTCGAGGGGGCTCTTCATCCGGTAATCATTTACACTGACCACAAAAATCTGGCTTACCTCCAGCATGCCCAGAGACTTAACCCTCGCCAAGCCCGGTGGTCCTTGTTTTTTGCCCGCTTTGATTTTCTTTTACATTTTCGCCCGGCTGACAAGAACATCAAGGCGGACGCCTTGTCCCGGTCCTTCCTGGTGTCGGATCTCGAGGAGGAACCTAAACATATCATCGATCCCGCCAGAGTGATGCAGGTGGCTCCCGTGAGTCTAAATCGTCTCCCTCCTGGTAAGACGTTCGTATCAGTAACCGATCGGAAGAGAATCCTACACTGGGGTCATTTGTCTAAACTAGCTGGCCACGTTGGTCAGAGAAAGAAACTCCAGCTCATTACTCGGCATTACTGGTGGCCTACCCTGCACCAGGACGTAATAGACTTTGTTTCTGCCTGTGTCTCCTGTGCCCGCAACAAAGTTCCGAGACACCTGCCTGCCGGCCGTCTTCTTCCGCTTCCTGTACCCGTTGCCCCCTGGCAGCATATAGCCATGGACTTCATAACAGATCTGCCCGTCTCTGCCGTTGTACGGTCATTTGGGTGGTCGTTGACCGATTTTCCAAGATGGCTCACTTCATTCCCCTGCCAGGGCTTCCGTCTGCACCCGAGTTGGCTAAAGACTTTATCCGCCACATCTTCGTCTTCATGGTCTGCCTCGTCACATTGTGTCGGATCGTGGGGTACAGTTCACCTCACGTTTCTGGAGAGCCACTTGTAAGTTGCTAGACGTCACCTTGGATTTCTCCTCTGCTTACCACCCGCAGTCCAATGGACAAGTCGAGCGAATCAATCAGAATCTGACCAGTTATCTCCGGCACTTCGTTAATGCCCACCATTCTGACTGGGTGGATCTCCTGCCTTGGGCCGAATTCTCTTACAACAATCACGAGAGCGAATCTTCCTCCAAATCTCCGTTTTTTGTAGTCTTCGGTCAACACCCTCGGATCCCTGTTCCTGTCTCCATCTCTGTGGACAATCCAGCTGCGGAATCTCTGGTTAACGAATTTTCCTCCATATGGGAGAGTACCCGGTCCGCACTCATTCTGTCATCCGAGCGCATGAAGAAACATGCTGACAAAAAACGTCTGGATCCTCCTCAATTCCATCCTGGGGATAAGGTCTGGCTTTCGTCCAAGTATGTCCGGCTCAAGATTCCTTCCTACAAGTTAGGCCCTCGGTTCATCGGTCCTTTTGAGATCATCAGTCAGATCAACCCGGTGTCCTATAAATTGAAACTCCCGGCCAATTTGCGGATTCCTAACTCCTTCCATGTATCTCTCCTCAAACCGGTGGTACTTAACTCTTTTGTCAAATCTACAGGTACACCTCCTGCTCCAGTGTCTGCTGAAGACGAATTTGAGGTAGAGAACATTCTGGCCACCAAAAGGGTAGGAAGAAAGACCTATTTTCTGGTGGATTGGAAGGGGTTTGGTCCTGAGGAGAGAACGTGGGAGCCTCGGGAGAACATCCATGCCCCTCTCATCCTAGCTAAATTTCTTTCTGGCCTAAAGAAGGGGGGGCCTAGAGGGGGGGTACTGTAGCGCCGACGCCCCTGCCCTCTGCCAGGCAGGGACGCTGTTCCCCTGCGACAGCGTCCTCTGCCAGGCAGGGACGTCGCCCCCCTTACCCGCGCTCAGCGTCCTCCTTCCGTCCTGCTGGGGCCGCGCGCTCCTTCCCTGCTTCTGGACTTAGGGCGCGCGCCCGCGCGCTCCCCCGCTCTTAAAGGGGCCGCGCGCATCTTTCAAAAAGGTCCCCGGCCAATGCCGGAGGACTCCACCCTATATAAAGTACTTCCTCCTTAATGGAGGTGCCCGAGCAATGTTGTTGTTGCACTGTTTAACTCTGCTTCAGCCCTCAGGGTCCGTTACCAGTTACCTGCCTGTTTCCTGCCAGTTTGCTTTCTGCTACCTGTCCGCTAGCCTGCCTGGAGGTTCGGCCGTCACATGCGGTGACCATCGGCAATTCCAGAGACTCTCGCCTGCTCACTTGGGGGCGCTCATCTGCCATCTGCCTGCAAGCCTACCTGGAGGTTCGGCCATCACCTGTGGTGTTCATCGGCTATTCCAGAGACTCTCGCCTGCTCACTTGGGGCGCTCATCTGCCATCTGCCTGCAAGCCTACCTGGAGGTTCGGCCATCACCTGCGGTGTTCATCGCTATTCCAGAGACTCTCGCCTGCTCACTTGGGGGCGCTCATCTGTCATCTGCCTGCTAGCCTACCGGGAGGCTCCACCATCTCAGGTCGTATATACCTGTCCATTCAGAGACTGCCCCGGCCCCTTGCCTGCCTGTTTATCCAGAGACTGCCCCGGTCACTTGCCGTGACTACCTGCCTGTCTACCCAGAGACTGCCCCGGTCACTTGCCGTGACTACCTGCCTGTTTATCCAGAGACTGCCCCGGTCACTTGCCGTGACTACCTGCCTGTCTACCCAGAGACTGCCCCGGTCACTTGCCGTGACTACCCGCCTGTCTATCCAGAGACTGCCCCCGTCACTTGCAGTGACTTCCTGTCCGTCTCCCCAGGTGCCACCCGCTCCTTTACAAGGAAAGCCTCCTTGTATAATAAAGCTCAGAGGTTCCGCCTCCCAGACCCGTTACAAATAGCGCAGTCATAGCTCCTATGGGGGGGCAAGGATGCAGAGTTACTTTCGCTAAACACATCAGAAAAATCAGTCAAAAAGTCAGGAACATCCTGAGCCTGGGGAGAGGCAGAAAAAACAGGAGTGTTGGCATTAACACATTGGCAGCCCCAACTGGTCACAGACACAGATTTCCAATCCAAAACAGGATTATGAGACTGTAACCAAGGGAAACCCAGTACAATAATGTCATGCAGATTATACAGCACCAAAAATGTGCAACTCTCCTGATGATCAGGTTCAACCCTCATTATCACCTGAGTAGAAAACTGGGGTTTATTCTCAGCCAAAGGGGTAGAATCAATCCCCAGTAGGGGAATAGACTTCCGTAGGGGTATCAAGGGAAACCCACAACGTTTAGCAAAATCAAAATCCATCAGGTTAATAGCTGCTCCCGAATCAACAAAAGCCTGAGCAGAAAATGTGGACAGGGAGCAAATCAGGGTAACAGTCAACAGAAATTTAGTCTGAACACTACCCAAGACAACTGAGCGTGCAAAACGTCTTCACCGCTTAGGGCAGACTGAAATAGCACGAGAGGCGTCACCACAGTAGAAACATAACCCATTGCGTTTTCGAAACTCATGACGCTGTGCCCCAGAAGCCACTCTATCACACTGCATGGACTCAGAAGCTGGTTCACAAGGCAACACTATTCCACGCATACCTCTACGCTCACGCAAACGTCTGTCAATTTGAATCGCTAATGACATAGAATCACTGAGACCAGAGGGAGCAGGGAAACCCACCATAACATCTTTTACATTCTCTGACAGACCCTTCCGAAAAAGGGCTGCCAAAGCATCATCATTCCATTTGGTCAGGACTGCCCACTTTCGGAATTTCTGACAGTACAACTCAGCGTCCTCAAGCCCCTGATTTAATGCCAACAAGGTTTTTTCAGCTTGATCAGTGACATTAGGTTCATTGTACAATAACCCCAGAGCCAGAAAAAATGCATCAACATTACTAAAAACAGGGTCCCCAGGTGTCAGGGAAAAAGCCAATCCTGAGGATCGCCGCGCAGGAGAGAGATGACAATTTGAACTGCTGTGCTGCGTTCCCTGAGGACTTAGGTTTTAAGGCAAAAAACAACTTACAGTTATTTTTGAAATTCAGAAATTTAGTCGATCCCCCAAAAATAAATCTGGCATGGGGATCCTAGGTTCCGCAACCGGCAACCTAGCAAGATATGTAGCAATACTCCGAACTTCAGTGGCAAACTGATCCACACGGTCAGACAACTGTGCAAACTCCATTGAGAGAAAAAAAAAATCCTCCTCAGCACCCAGAGAAAAAGAGGGAAATGCAACAGAGAAAAAAAAAAATCTCTGACAACTTCCTTTTTTCTTTTTCCTTTTACTATTTTTCCCTTCTGTTGAGTACCATATAATTTTCAGTTTGGCCGGTGATACTGTTATGATTCGGTAGCTGAGGAGAGCAAGCAAAAACGGCAATACACCAGAGAGGTTGGAATCTACTGGATTGCAGTACCCTGACTAACCACCACAACTAAAGGCAGCCGTGGAGCGTACCTACGTTGGTCCTAGACGCCTCGTCACAGCCTGAGAGGTTAACTACACCTAAAGATAGAAAGAGGAAAAGCTATCTGCCCCGGAGCAGATCCCCAAAGAACATAGGAAGCCCCCAAACATGTAATGGCGGTTAGACAAGAGGAAATACAGACACAGACAGAAAATAGTATGAGCAAACGTTGGGGCCCAATCTTCCTAGACAAAAAAGGACAGGAAGGACACTTACTGCAATCCCACAAAAACCCTAAAAAGTACCAACTCTACTAATTGCAAAAACACCTGAGATCACACGACCTCTACCACCTAAATTAGTTCTCTGGTGTAACAAAACTAAGCCTCAGCCACTGAAGAAAAACTGGAAAAGGCAAATGAACAAACAACAGTGGCTCAGACAAACTGAGAGGAGCACAAGCCCCCGGAGGGGACCTGGCTGACCTCCACAAAAGTGCAGGAAACAATGCAAAAAGCAAGCACAAAAATAAAAACAGAAAATGTCTTATCTGAGAGCAGGAGAAGAGGCAAGATTCAGCAAGCTTCCAAGTGAACCAGGAACCACAGTTGAGACAAGAAAAATTGATCACCGGCAACCCTGATGGGAGGGAACCTCCCTTATATAGGACCAGTCTGTAACTCCTGATTGCCAATCTTCACTAAATGGTTCAGCACTGTCTGCAACCACCAGAGGGAGCTTCTGCTCAGAACTCATTTCTAACACATTCACAACAGTTCCAGAGAGATGGGTCTTTTAATCAGGGCAAATTTTTATGGACTTGTCCAAGAGGGCGGTGCTCACAGTGTAATACTGCAGAGCAGCCTAAAGACACGCCCCAGAGGATCCTTTGAGCTAAAAATTAGCAGTAAATAAAATGGCCCGTATCTCTGGGACTGTATGGCAGATTTAAAAAGGAAAACAATCAGAATGCTCAGGATAGCAGCGGGAATCAAATAAGATCAAAAACTGGTCAGTTGTCACCTAGTAACAGGTCCACTCTAAAACCATGAATGGGGCTTGGTTACTGGGAACGGAGTGCCTATGTGTGCCAACCATCTTAACCCAGAAAATGTCAATCCCAAGTTGTTCCACACAGTTTTGGGAAATGTACAGTTCTCTCGTTGTGTGGGAGCTTATAAGCTGTGAGATATGACGATGATTATATTATATAGCACCAATGAAAATATGGCATTTTGTGTAAATTTCAATGCTCCTAGCTGCATGAAATTATTCCTATCTACTTCATCATCATCATCATTAAAGATTTGCTGAAGGGTGTATCTCCACAAGCCTATAAATCAGTTGTGTGCTTACTCGCCGTTCTGAAATTCTTGCGAGCCGTTATCTGATCTAAAATTAATATTTTTTCAGCATTTCTATAGCTCTTTCATACTTATGCCCAAAAGCCGAACTTCTATGGTTGTCATGGCAACCTCGGAACTCTGAGCCGTTTCTCAGGTCTCCCAGGAAAGCTGAAATGACTCAAACCAACGTCCAACTTTTTTTTTCTTTTCTTACCCATCTACCTTATAATTATGTGCGTGTGATCACAAAGACTGGGAAAATTAAGATATCACAAAAAAATGGCATTAATTATGTGTTATTAAGCGATACTATGGAGAAGAAGCTTTGCGTCTTAGCATACAGCACCGCTGCAAAGATTTAAGGACTAATAGCTGAAAATACACCTGTCTTAGAAACTACGAGCACCCGCGTGTCATGGCATCAGGTTTCATCATGTTACAAATGTACATAGTAGTTGGGGGCCTTGTTGCAGATTTTTTATTGGGACCAAAGAACTTTAAAGGCTCTGGGCATCTATAGAAATAAAAAAAAGGCTATGGACAACTTAGAGATGGGAATTTTCTTTTTTTACATGCAGTATGTTAGCGGTTATCTTTAGTTAATAAAATTGTAGTAAGTTTCAGGCTGTAATCTTCCATCCTTCATTTGTTATCAGACCTCTTGATATGCACTTTGTAGCATATTTTTCACAAGTGGGAGTTTCTTTCTCTGAAATATAGGCTGGATCTGAGGTCTTTGTGTCTCATCCAGTAATATAGGCTGGATGTGAGGTCTCTGTCCCAGTGATATAGGCTGGTCCCAGTAATGAAGGCTGGATGTGTCTTTACTTCTAATATTAACTGGATGGGAGGTCTTTGTCTCACCCGGTAATATAGGCTGGATGTGACCTATGTGTGTCTTTCCCAGCAGTATAGGCTGTACGTGAGGTCTTTACATCTGTCCCAGTAATATAGGCTGGATGTGAGCTCTGTGTTTCTCTTCCAGTAATATAGATTGGATATGAGCTCTGTGTGTCTCTTCCAGTAACATAGGCTGGATGTGAGCTCTGTGCATCTCTCTCAGTAATATAGGCTGGACATGAGCTCTGTTTGTCTCTTCCAGTAATATAGATTGGATGTGAGCTCTGTGTGTCTCTTCCAGTAATATACGCTGGACATGAGCTCTGTGTGTCTCTTCCAGTAATAAAGGCTGGACCTGAGCTCTGTGTGTCTCTTCCAGTAATATAGGTTTGGATGTGAGCTCTGTGTGTCTCTCCCAGTAATATAGGTTGGATGTGAGCTCTGTGTGTCTCTCCCAGTAATATAGGCTGGACATGAGCTCTGTGTGTCTCTCCCAGTAATATAGGCTGGACATGAGCTCTGTGTGTCTCTCCCAGTAATATAGGCTGGACATGAGTTCTGTGTGTCTCTCCCAGTAATATAGGCTGGATGTGAGCTCTGTGTGTCTCTTCCAGTAACATAGGCTGGATGTGAGCTCTGTGCATCTCTCTCAGTAATATAGGCTGGACATGAGCTCTGTGTGTCTCTTCCAGTAACATAGGCTGGATGTGAGCTCTGTGTGTCTCTCCAGTAATATAGCTGGACATGAGTTCTGTGTGTCTCTCCCAGTAATATAGCTGGATGAGCTCTGTGTGTCTCTTCCAGTAACATAGGCTGGATGTGAGCTCTGTGTCTCTCCCGGTAATATAGGCTGGATGTGAGCTCTGTGTGTCTCTTCCAGTAACATAGGCTGGATGTGAGCTCTGTGTGTCTCTCCAGTAATATAGGCTGGATGTGAGCTCTGTCTGTCTCTTCCAGTAACATAGGCTGGATGTGAGCTCTGTGCATCTCTCTCAGTAATATAGGCTGGACATGAGCTCTGTGTGTCTCTTCCAGTAACATAGGCTGGATGTGAGCTCTGTGTGTCTCTTCCAGTAATATACGCTGGACATGAGCTCTGTGTGTCTCTTCCAGTAATATACGCTGGCATGAGCTCTGTGTGTCTTTTTCCAGTAATAAAGGCTGGACCTGAGCTCTGTGTGTCTCTTCCAGTAATATAGGTTTGGATGTGAGCTCTGTGTGTTCTCCCAGTAATATAGGCTGGACATGAGCTCTGTGTGTCTCTCCAAGTAATATAGGCTGGACATGAGCTCTGTGTGTCTCTCCCAGTAATATAGGCTGGATGTGAGCTCTGTGTGTCTCTTCCAGTAACATAGGCTGGACATGAGCTCTGTGTGTCTCTTCTAGTAATATAGGCTGGATGTGAGCTCTGTGTGTCTCTTCTAGTAATATAGGCTGGACATGAGCTCTGTGTGTCTCTTCTAGTAATATAGGGTGATTTTGAGGTCTGTATGTATTCAAGGTTATGCTGTCTTCACTTGCTTTTATATATCTGCACAGCTTCTATCCTCTCCATGTTCTTTTCCTCCTTGTTTATAGTCTTTTTTTCTCTACCTTCCATAAAGCTTTTGATACTTTCACCTTTATCCACAACAAATCTGAGTGCTACCCTCCTTCCTTCCACTCCCACCTCTAATATTTCTAACACTGAGAGTAGGGAGGGGAAGCACATGGAGCAATTAGGAACAGGAGCTCTGACAAAATTGTGTCTCTTTTGCACATCATTCCGCTATACAGAGGACTTGCAGATGTTCTGCAGCTGCAGAATAATTGAACATTTTTTGAGGAAGTTTCTCTGTGAAGGTGTACATGCCTTTAACTTATGCCATTACCTGTCCTATATTATAGCCCTGTGATTTCTGGCCTTTGGTGACTGCTGGTTCAGTGTCTGGCTCATTGAGCTTTCTCCATTGCATTATAAGAGCACTACTAGACTGTACCACCATTGCTTTTGGGAACTCTTGGAGAAGACACATGTACCACCACCTCTGATCTGAAAATGGGGCACTGACCCCTATTATATTATTATGACATGTCAGACTATGGGAAAATTCCTCAAATACTTGTTTTGTATTCTGTAAATTGCTCAGTTGAGGAACGCAGTCCGACACGGGACCTCTTGCTGGTCCTAAGCCCACTCTTCTGCGCTAATCCCTTTCTTTGAAAAAGAAAAAAAATGTTTCTGTGATCTCCGAAAGTTGACCCCCGGGGGCAAAATTGACCAGACAGTTTGATAAGAAATTAACTTGGAGAAGTTGGTGGAATACATTTTTTGAGATAGAGAACAGAAGAAAACCAGTTTCTTCACACCTTCTCCTTTATAATGCTGCATATATTGTATTTTTGTATCTTTGTAGGATTAACCATAAAAATATTGTGGCCCTGCAGGATATCCACGAGAGCCCCAGTCATCTGTACCTGGCCATGGAGCTGTAAGTAACTGCCCCGTCCTATGTAATACGTGTGAATATTACAGAAACTTCATAGAACGTGATATTCCCAATTGTGATGAACCTGTAGAGGATGCTGAGCCTGCACTCCCACCCAGACCATGGTGCCAGATGGGACCCAGTGATACTATAACTGGCACATTGAAAGTGGAGGGTCTTGGTTCACCAAACGCATCTGAGCGCAAGGACTTCAAGTTACGTCTTTGGTTGATTTTATACTGTTCTTAAAGGGACAGTAATGGTGGCCAATAGATACAGGATAATTATTCCCATCCCACACATCCCATTTTGGGATCTTTTTACCCTTATCTCCTATTGGAGAAAGGGACCAGAAGATCTAGTATGTGCCAGCAGGGATACCTAGGTAAGAGAGGAGATAATTTTACTGATGGACTCCCTACCCAAGGGGTGTGTAACCAGCAAGAACCCAACCTTCTGGTCAGAAGCACAACCGGTTGCCTGATCTCCGGTCCCTGCCTTTGCAGGATTGTAATAAGCGCGTCCCTCTGTAGTAAATGAAAAGTGATTGTAGAGTGCCCACTATGGTGCCAGCAGCATGCCCCCATTATTAGTTCCAGTAGAATACCCCTTATTGATTCTTTGGCACCACACCACCACTTTACAGCACTGGTGTTAAGGGTCAGCCCCGTAACTGTATGGCATGCTGATAAAGAGTATGATTGACAGCCAGCGCCCACTGGCAGATAATCAAAACCTATAAACAGGCAGACACCCACAATAGATGTGCTGATCAATAGATCAGTGTATAGGAGCGTAAGGGCTCATACTCACATGGGAGAAACTCGGACGAGTCTCGCACGTCAATACCCGGCACTCGGATCGGAGCCTTCAGCTGCATGCATTTCTATGCATCCGAGTGCCGGAGGCAGTGCCGGATATTGACGTGCGAGACTCGTCCGATTTTCTCCCATGTGAGTATGAGCCTTGAGGACAAGTATGACGGGTTCAGTGCATAGATAATGAAAAACATATCAAAAACTGTTTATTACTGTGGTTCCATCCTTTTGGCTTTACACTGTCAACTCCCTTTTTTACTTCATTTTATATTGTTGTGTTCAATAAAGTTTCACATTTTTAGTACTTGGTTCCTTATGGTGCTTGTTTCTTTGATATGATTTTCACTGGCAGATAACGCAGATCTTGGCTGTTTAACCCCCTTAGATGCCACTCTCAACAGTGAGTCTGGAATCTAAATAATCAAAACAAAGGATCCATAGTTGACCTCAGCTAATAGCATAACCCCCCCCCCCCAAACAATGACACAGAGCCCCTAGGTTTAGTCCACGGAGTGGCTGCTGACTGGTGAAGTGGGCTGGCAGAGGATGGTCAGAAAGCTGGGTAAGTACCAAGAGGTCAAGATAGGTACAAAGTCGTCAGGCAGTAGAATGGTTAGAACACAAGCCAAAGGTCAGTAACAGGATATTACACACAGGATCAAGGACGTAGAATGGTGAAAACATGGGCCGGGGACAGTAATCAGTGAAGCACAGGTACTAGGACTTAACCAGGGTCAGGTTAAACCTATAACTGGCAATGGAAGCAGGGAGCATAATATGAGGAATCAACCCACAAGCTTATTGCCTATCCAACACTGTAAGTCCTAGAATGCCAAAGAAAAGCAGTAGGAGCAAGAACAGCCTACGCCTGTATTAGATATTATAGCCTGACAGCTGGACCAGTCCTCCAGAATGCCTCCTACCTGACAGCATTCCTGGCATCTCTTCTGATTTGTAGGTCCTGTAAGGCAACATTGTTGTGTCCTGACACATACATGATGTCAGTCTCAGCCTACAAATTGGAAGAGGCGCTGGAGATGCCAGCAGGTATGGAGCAGTCCGCAAGGCTTTGGTCTGGCAGCCACTAAGTTATGACTGCTGATCCTTTTGCTCATCTCTAGTGATATTAAATATTATAATATGTCTATACTATTAACTCTTTAAGCAGCTTAGAGGCGGTGTCCTATAAAGAATATTAATCATCTATAGAGGAGATAAGCAATAAATGTAATGGTGTCCAAAAGTGTGAATGAATCCTTAGTGAGCATGTGCGACCATTGCTCCATTCACTGTCTGTTGCACATGCTCACTGACAAATTCTTCACACAGGGAACCTTAGGAGCCCTATTCTCATGATCAGCCAGTTACCCAATGATCATATATTTATCACTTATTATGAGTAGGTGATAAGTGCTGTTTAATGGACACCCCCGATAAGTTTTATTGAAGAACATTATGACACTGCGGCTCTTAGTCCATATAGTGTAGACTCGAATTGTGTCTCCGACCCTTTCCTATATGGACACTGCTGAGGGACAGATCCATTTCTTTCCTCTTCGATGTGCCATGGAAAAAGACTTCCTAGAAGAAGATGACATCAGTTCTACAGCCTCTATGGAAAGGGTTAACAGCGCAATGCAGCTTGTGGCTTTCTATTAGGTAGGAAGAGAGTGGATTAAGTGAGCGGGGCAGGTCTCATTATCTGCTGCCTACGAGTCCTTGGCAGCAGCACATTTAATCCACATGCACATAGCGGTTCCTCCGAGTGACTCACCTGCCCAGAAATCCCTGTGCTGTAATCCCAGCGGCTTTTAGTGGCAGATAATTCACTGCCGTGACACCAGTGTGAATCATGACATCTCTGTATCTCACAGTGTCACAGGCGGCGAGCTCTTCGATCGTATCATTGAGCGGGGATATTACACGGAGAAGGACGCCAGTCAGCTTATCCGACAAGTCCTGGACGCTGTCCAATACTTACACGATATGGGAATTGTGCACCGTGACTTGAAGGTGATGAATTGTAGATATGGATCTAATTCGAGGTTTATAATATTACTATGTACATAAAAAGCCACTTTATAAATATATGACATTACTTATAGCCTGTTTTATACTCCAGAGCGGTATTCGTAAGTCTTCTGGCTGTCAATAAAAAAAGCGAACAAGTGTTTATTAACACCCCTTAAGAGCTAAGCTTTTAGAATTCCGTCCGACTGTTACTTTTAGTTATTTATTTTTCATCATTATGTATTACATTCCTGGTGCGGAGTACCAAAAATCTATCTTATGAGATTTCAGCTCTGAAGCAGACTTGTGAATGAAGCTCTGGAGTATCTAATTAAATTCACACAGAGGGCTCCTGAATTTTTGTGTATTGATATACTGTATCTAGAGTATATAAGAGATGCCAGGAGTGTACATACAGTAGTGTGAAAAAGTATTTGCCCCTTCCTGATTTCCTATTCTTTTGCATGTTTGTCACACTTACATGTTTCAGATCACCAAACAAATGTAAATATTAGACAACGATAACACAAGTAACACAAAATGCAGTTTATAAATGAAGGTCTTTATTATTAAGGGAAAAAGAAATCCAAACCTACAGGGCCCTGTGTGAGAAAGTGATTGCCCCCTAAACCTAATAATGGTTGGGCCACCCTTAGCACCAACAACTGCAATCAAGCGTTGGCAATAACTGGCAATAAGTCTTTTACAAGGCTCTGGAGGAATTTTGGCCCACTCATCTTTGCAGAATTGTTGTAATTCAGCCACTTTGGAGGGTTTCCGCCTTTTTCATGTCATGCCACAACATCTCAATCGGATTAAGATGAGGATATTGACTGGGCCACACCAAAATGTATTTATTTTGTTTTTCTTAAGCCATTCAGAGGTTGACTTGCTGGTGTGTTTAGGATTGTTGTCCTACTGTATAACCCAAGTGCGCTTCAGCTTGAGGTCAGGAACAGATGGCCGGACATTCTCCTTCAGGATTTTTTGGTAGACAGCAGAATTCATGGTTACATTTACCACAGCATGTCTTCTGGGTCCTGAAGCAGCAAAACCACCCCAGACCATCACACTACCACCATATTTTACTGTTGGTATGATGTTCCTTTTCTGAAATACTGTGTTACTTCTGTGCCAGATATAATGGGACATACACCGTTCAAAAAGTTCATCTTCTGTCTCGTCAGTCCACAGAGTATTTCTCCTAAAGTCTTGGGGATCATCAAGATATTTTCTGGCAAAACTGAGACGAGCTTTTATTTTCATCTTGGAATGCTGCCATGCAGGCCATTTTTGCCCAGTATCTCTCTTCTGGTGGAGTCATGAACACTGAGCTTAACTGAGGCAAGTCAGGCCCGCAGTTCTTTGGATGTTGCTGGGGGGTCTTTTATGACCTCTTGGATGTGTCGTCACTGCGCTCTTGGGGTATTTTTTGTCGGCCGGCCACTCCTGGGAAGGTTCACCATCGTTCCATGTTTTCCCCATTTGTGGATAATGGCTCTCACTGTGGTTCGCTGGAGACCCAAAGTTTGAGAAATGGCTTTATAACCTTTTCCAGACTGATAGATCTCAATTACTTTGTTTCTCATTTGTCCCAGAATTTCTTTGGATCGTGGCATGATGTCTAGCTTTTGAGTAACTTTTGGTCTACCTAACTTTATCAGGCAGGTTATATTTAAGTGATTTCTTGATTGAGAACAGGTGTGGCAGTAATCAGGCCTGGGTGTGGCTGAGGAATGTGAACTCAGCTTCCCAAACATGTGATAAACCACAGTTAATTTATGTTTTAAGGATGGGGGGGCAATAACTTTTTTACCTAGAGCCCTGTAGGTTTGGATTTCTTTTTCTCTTAATAATAAAGACCTTCATTTATAAACTGCATTTAGTGATTACTTGTGTTATCTTTATCTAATATTTACATTTGTTTGGTGATCTGAAACATTTAAATGTGACAAACATGCAAAAGAATAGGAGATCAGGAAGGGGCAATCACTGCTTCACACAACTGTACATGTAAAGGTTTCCATAAACCATAAATGTTTCTACTATGAGTAGGGTCATCATTGGGACTATCATGCTTACTAGGCTTTTTATAAAAAGTATGGAGGCAACCCGTGAAGGTGCATTCATGCCAGGCCCTGTAATGGTGAGAATGGGCATTGGGAAGTAGGGTTCAGGTCCGGAATGGTCGATGGGTCCAATATCTGATGGATCCTTATATCAGTCATGTTCTTCATGGATTAGATCTATGGGAGGTGGGAACCTGTGCATGGTTTCTCCTATCTGCTGGCACCATTGAATTGCTAATATGGCAAAAGAACCTGCTCAATGAATAAGTAGGAAGAGGCGAGGACCTCCATGAATCTGCTTTCTTATATTATAATTTTAACAAACAGGCTCCTTGCACGTTATTAATGACTTCCCCATTAATTTGCAATTATCATGATGCCTTTAGCCAGAAAACCTGCTCTATGCAACTCCTTTTGAGGACTCAAAGATCATGATCAGCGACTTCGGCCTGTCTAAGATTGAAGATGGTGGAATGATGGCCACAGCTTGTGGGACACCGGGCTATGTGGGTAAGGACTGCTTAAGGGGGTTTTATGGCATCTTATATGATATTACATATTTTATACTATGAAAACTGTAAAATAGTGTTCAAAGAGGAACATAGCCTTTAATACAGTATGTTCATAGTCTCTGGTATAGGTGTATGGATTAATCGCTGACACTATAGGTGTATATCTTTATCGCTGACACTATAGGTGTATGGATTTATTGCTAACATATAGGTGTATGGATTCATCGCTAACACTATAGGTGTGTGGATTTATTGCTAACACTATAGGTGTATGGATTCATCGCTAACACTATAGGTGTATGTATTTATCGCTGACACTTTAGTTTTATACTGTGTAATTATCGCTGACACTATAGGTATATAGATTTATTGCTGACACTATAGGTGTATGTCTTTGTCACTGACACTATAGTTGTATGTAATTATTGCTGACACTATAGGTGCATGTCTTTGTCGCTGACACTATAAGTGTGTGGGTTTATTGCTGACACTATAGGTGTATGTATTTATCGCTGACAGTATTGGTGTATGGATTTATCGCTGACACTATAGGTGTATGTCTTTGTCGCTGACACCATAGGTGTATGGATTTATTGCTTTGCTGACACTATAGGTGTATGGATTTATCGCTGACACTAAAGGTGAATGGTTTATTGCTGACACTGTAGGTGTATGTATTTATCGCTGACACTGTAGGTGTATGTATTTATTGCTGACGCTATTGATGTATGGATTTATCTCTGACACTAAAGGTGTATGGGTTTATTGCTGACACTATAGGTGGATGTACTTTATTTATTGCTGACTTGTATAGCTCTTACAATAGTTAATGTCAGCAATGAGTAACATGTTGGAAACCAGTTGTAGGACATGAGATTATTGTGGAGCTAAAAAGTGTAGAGTGCCCCATTCATTAGTCTTCTCTCATCTCTTCTTTGATATATGCAGCCCTGAACTGCTTGAGCAGAAGCCATATGGAAAAGCTGTGGACGTTTGGGCCATCGGGGTCATCTCATACATTCTGTGAGTATCTCACATGAATCTTTCTATGTCACATGTAAGCAAAGTCATCAGAAAGGTTAGTGGTGTCCTTGGTAAATAAAGGTCCATCTTTGAATTATTGTCCTGAAGCTCTGAGTGGTTGTGGTCACTGCTCCTTAGTCGAAGCCTCAACAGTCAAGAATCTTCTTAATTTCCATATAGGACAAAAAAGCAGCGGTGAAATGCCCAAAGATGTAATTGATATTCTTTTTTAGAAAAGTTTGGTTGCCACTTCATATGTAATATCCGAGAAATGGTCATGCCTTTGTTTTCTTACATGTTGATCTGAAGAAGCTCATACCAGCCAAACCTGGGACTGTAGACGGTATTGTTTCAGGATTTTCGCTCCTCATCAGCACAGAACTCAGGGAGGTAGTTGATGAAATTCAACTCAGTATGGAGACTTATTCACACGGTAATGATCCATGGGAAAAAATATGCAAAGTAGTTCTCACCAGCCTTTGATAATACGTGTCCTTACTGAGCTGGGTCTCTTTTGTGAGCTGCTTCCAAAGCATCTCATTCAGTGAACCAGGACCTTGTGTTGTACTGATGAAGAGCAGGAACCCCGAAACAGTGCAGTATACAGATTGGTCTCTGATGTGGCTGGTATGCGCTACTTTATGAGGTTTTTTTCATCTCCATACTAAATTGGCTCTCTTCAATGACAGCCATGATTGATGTAGCCATCCAACAATTTTTCACTCCCTGGCTGAGATATTTGGAGGCTCCCGGGTTAGTTAGGTGTGATAGCGTCCCATTGGGTTTTGAGATAAAGGAAGGAAATGGAAAATAAAATTGCCAAAATACCAGCTAAATAATTGTACTATAGTGTAAATAAATAATACCGCTTTCCATCGCACATAACAAATGGATGAAATACTGTCTTGTCCCTATATATTTAGTGGTAGACATACCAGTGTTATAAAGTGAGCAAGGAACAGGCTCTATGGTGCACACATTAAACCGCTACATACCATAATACCTACATAATATGTCATATAGGGAAGCAATAACAATGGCCTAACAACAGTATCCAAATAATACTGCCATGCAGTGCCCAACTAATAACACATGCTGACCTAGCAATGCCAATGACAGCAGTGATTAAACGTCACTTGCATTTTGGTAATCCTTCATTAATTGCTGATAAATATTTGGATTTTTAGGATAATCCGTCCAGAAAAAAGCAAATCAGCATTGGGCTAAATTAAAGGGTTATTCCAAAAAAAAGCCATCTATTATATATAGGATAGGTGCTAACTTGCTGATCACTGGGGATCCGATCCGGCGATCCTGAGATCAACGCCCTGAAACTCCCTCCTGAAGAGCAGGGCTAATTAGCCCCATCCTGAAAGGAGCAGCCGTGCGGATGTGAGACCTTCGCTTCATCCATTATCTACAGGACTGCCAAGTGCGTCTCTCAGCTATTTCCGTCAGTCCCATAGACAATGAATGGAATAGAGGCCAGTTCTCAGGGTTCTAGAGCACCAATATCGGGTGTCCGAGTAGTTGAATGCCCAGCGATCAGTGAGTTACCCCCCATCCCTAATTTAATTTTTTGGCAGTAACCCTTTAATCCTATTTTCCAATGAGGCAGGATGATCCTGTATCTAAGATATTGTTGATGACGCATGTGTCTCTTCTCATTGTACCATTCTCCAGGCTTTGTGGATACCCACCGTTCTATGATGAGAATGACTCCGAGCTGTTCAATCAGATCCTAAAGGCCGAGTATGAATTTGATTCCCCATACTGGGATGACATTTCGGAATCAGGTACAGTACCCTTATTACTGGTCATCGAACCATTTTACCATTTTCTGGAAAAAAAATTCTGAAAGTCTTCTATTCTGAAGAACCTTTCATCTCATGTCTCTACTACTTTCCAAGCCAAATGTTTTAAACTCCCTCAATGTAAAAGGATAACCTTTGTATATCTAGTAAAAAGAAAAACAGAAAATTTCAAGAAATGAAGGATTAAGATCAGAAAAAAATAAGATCTCTCCTGAAATAGATGAAATAATGAGCTCTCCTGGGGATTGAGGTGCCCATGCTCCTAGAGGTTCCTTCACAGGAGTCATTTCGAGGACTAATTCCTTGATAGTCGATCGTCCTGGCAGGAGAACACAGGTGTTATCTATAGGAATTTTAGTTTTTGATGTAATAGGAATCTTTCTTGATGAATTAGTTATCGTATTTCTTTTGATTTTTGATTTTTTATAAAACCATAGCTTTTTTACTCCAAAAATAAAGCTCAACTCAATGATTGCAAGATGTCAAGGACCTGTGTCTGTAAAATCAAGCCCAAATCATCAGCTATCTACCACCATGTTAGACTGATATGATGTGTTTCTGCTAATATGCTATGTTTACTGATTGGTGAAGTAAGCCATTATGGCCAAACGTCTTTACTTTGGTCTCATCTGTCCAAAGGACATTGTTCTAGAAATGTTGGGGTAACTTTAGATGCAACCTCTTTTTATAAAGACGAGGCTTTTTTTGGCACTCCTTCCAAAGAAGTCATACTTGTTCAGTCTTTTTCTAATTATACTATTACAAACTTGAGGATTTAACATGTTGAGCCTTTAGAGTCTGAGCCGTAACTCTTGGGTTTCTGAAATTTCTTTGAGCTGTGCAAGGAGTGACCTTAGGGTGAATTTGCTGCAATATCCACTCCTGGAAAGATTGTCAACTGTCTTGAATGCTTTCCACTTTTGAATAATCTTTCTCATAGAAGGATGATGGATTCCAAATTGTTTGGAAATTGCCTTAAAACCCTTTCCAAATTGATGGGCAGTAACAACTGATTCTCTAAGATCATTGCTGATTTCTTTCCTCCTTGGCATTGTGCTAACACACACCTAAATTCTCCAGACCAGCAAACTGCCAAAACTTCTGCTTTTATACTGGTGATACCATTTTCTGATCAACAATTAATCAATGGTATTTGATTCCTATTTCCTATGGAAGCAGTAAGGGTGTACTTAATTTTTCACACACTTTTTTTCAAAATATTGGACCAGATTTTGGTAAGTATGGCAAATAGTAATCTGGTGTAATTTGGTGTTGTTCATCTGAGTATGTACGCTCCAAATTTTAAGACCTTCTAAGGACCAGATTTTTTTTTTAGTTATGTCCTGATGCAGAAAAACATAGAATTCAAAGAGGGTGTACTTAGTTATTCTCATGACTGTATACACATATGAAAGTCTGCTGATCCCTACGAAATCAGTTGGGTTTCCCAAACTTTGCTCTTATGTGCATGGCCAGCTTAAATAGGGCCAAACCAGGTAACCTTATCTATGGCCTAATAGGGGGCGCAGGCAGAGGCTCAACAGTTGGGACCACCCATTTATGAAGATGGTAAACTTGGGGTCCAATTCATTATTATTTTATTGTCTTGTATTTGTTGACATTTTCATCAAAATGGCAGACACGATTCATGACTTTTGCAAAATATCTTACATGCTCATTAATTGTGTCTTAAACCATGTTTAATCACTTGGGCAGGGGGCACGGGGGAGATGGAAAACTTTGCAACTTAATGTTGTAATTAATGAAATGGCTGAAAACACCTGAAACTCACAATGACAAACATATAAAAACACTGGTGAGCACATATAAAATGGACTAACAGGTTCAAATTAAAAAAAGTATAAGATGCAAATGAAAAATAGACAAAAAAAAAACACCAAAAACTCACAAATAAAAAAAAAGTGCAAGCTGCAATAATAATTCTTTCTTTTACTTTGCATTATGTTGAATTAATTGAATCAATAGAAAACACACTTTTTAAAGACTGGAGCATCTACAGTAGAAACAGAGTGCCATGATGTTCTTATTATTAATTATTAAAAAAAATATAAAAAAACAGCAATTGAAAAGATCGTCTCTTGCTCTGGAGGACCAAACAGTATCATTTTAATGGACTCCCATGTAATGCTTCATTCCACCTGCGGCGGTGCTGCAGATAGGTTGCACACTTGCTGCCAGGTTCTCAGACTCTTCTAACCAAAAGAGGAATCTCCCGAAATGGACCACTTCTTTAACACATTGTGTCACTTACACCATGTTCCAAATTATTATGCAAATTATATTTTTCTCTGATTTTCCTAAGTGGTCGGTGCAAATGACAGTCAGTCTAATAAAAGTCATCACCCGTTAGAATATACATCGAATTTTATTGAAGAAACCTCCCAATGATAACAGTATAATCTCCAAAAAGAATAAAAACTCAGAATGCACTGTTCCAAATTATTAGGCACAGTAGAATTTCTAAACATTTGATCTGTTTTAAAGAACTGAAAATGCTCATTTGTGGAATTTGCTGCATTAGGAGGTCACATTCACTGAACAAAAAGCTATTTAACTCCAAAACATCCTAACAGGCCAAGTTACATGTTAACATAGGAACTCTTCTTTGATATCACCTTCACAATTCTTTCATCCATTGAACTTGTGAGTTTTGGAGCGTTTCTGCTTGTATTTCTTTGCATGAGGTCAAAATAGCCTCCCAGAGCTGCTGTTTTGATGTGAACTGCCTCCCACCATCTTAGATCTTTTGCTTGATGATACTGGATCGCCCGCCAGGGCAGTGGGGATACTCGGTACCGGGCCGCTTCCTAAAGGGGGCAGTGTCACAGCGTCAGTGACCTGGTCCGTGGCCCTGGCCGTCCAATAGAAGGGGAATATTTACAGGGGATGATAGAGTTTGTAATTAAAGTGTTTGTGACGCCAACTGTGGTTTCTGGTCAAAGGTGACCAGCGCTGCAGTGCAGATCCTCTGGGACTGGTGGTGATGCAGCAGAGTTGGTATAGCTCTCCACAGGCAGAGCTTAGTCCCAGGGCAGCTGTAAGATGTAGTAGATGGTAAGGTTGGTAGATGTAGCAGTATTGGATGGGTGACGCTGGAATGATTAGAGGACACAGCTTGGTGTTGTTTCCAAAGCTTTACTCACAGTTCTGGTGTGCACAAGTGACCACTTGGTGCTGTGTCCTCCAGGTGAGGGGCTCAGCAAACTCCCAGGTAGATCAGGATACACCTTTCCCAGACTCCTTTCAATATGTTCCTTTTTCAGTTGTTTCACTGTGCTGACTTTCCACCTTTCCTTCCTGTCCAACACCTCTCAATCAGTGTACCAAGCCAGCAGCTGTGGACCTTGTCAGATAACGTTCTCTCTGCGTTTCCTTGCTCCCTTATGGCTACCTTTTCGGAGAAGATAACTGTGGATTGTAGCTGAGGCACCTAAAGATGCCACTGCCTCCGGCTTGCTAGCTGAGTTTTAAAGTTTTCCACTAGGCTAGGGGACGGTGTCCCTTCTGCGACCTGGTCCCTCCACAATTGGATCATGCCCCATGGATGGATCACTCACTATCTGTGCCCCTAGGACTCCTTCTGTCCTTCCAGAAGCTTCTCTCTGCTCCGCTCTTATCTAGCTTTCTCAATCTGGGGACGAGCTGCTACCAACTCCAGGTCCCATCCTATTCTATCGGACTCTACAGACTGTCTTTCCGCTTTCTAAGCTTCATTTCCCTCTTTCTTGCTTTCTCCACCCACCTCCCAACACTCTTTCTACCCAGCCTGGGATGAGACCATCCTCCCGTAGGGTACGTCCAGGGTACCCGGCTGCTATAGTATGTGATGGGTGCAAGTGTTAGAGTACTGGGTGTTGCTCCCTCCTTACCTGAGAATGGGATATCACACCTCTGGATGAGGTGCAATACCTCTGTGGCGACTGAACCCTCAGGGGCGCCACAATACTCCAAAGGTTCTCTATAGGGTTGAGGTCATGGGAAGATGGTGGCCACACCATGAGTTTATCTCCTTTTATGCCCAAAGCAGCCAATGACTCAGAGGTATTCTTTGCAGCATGAGATGGTACATTGTCATGCATGAAGATGATTTTGCTCCTGAAGGAACGTTTCTGCTTTTTATACCATGGAAGAAAGTTGTCAGTCAGAAACTCTATATACTTTGCAGAGGTCATTTTCACACCTTAAGGAACCTTAAAGGGCCCTACCAGCTGTTTGCCCATGATTCCGGCCCAAAACATGACTCCTCCACCTCCTTGCTGACATTGCAGCATTGTTGGGACATGGTGGCCATCCACCAACCATCCACTACTCCATCCATCTGGACCATCCAGGGTTGCTCGACACTCATCAGTAAACAAGACTGTTTGAAAATTAGTCTTCATGTATGTCTGAGCCCACTGCAACCATTTCTGCTTGTGAGCACTGTTTAGGGGTGGCTGAATAGTAGGTTTATGCACCACAGCAAGCCTTTGAAGGATCTTACACCTTGAGGTTCGAGGGACTCCAGAGGCACCAGCAGCTTCAAATATCTGTTTGCTGGTTTGTAATGGCTTTTTAGCAGCTGCTCTCTTAATCCAATGAACTTGCCTGGCAGAAACCTTCCTCATTCTGCCTTTATCAGCACGAACACGTCTGTGCTCAGAATCAGCCACAAATCTCTTAACAGTACGATGATCACGCTTAAGTTTTCGGGAAATATCTAATGTTTTCATCCCTTGACCAAGGCATTGCACTATTTGATGCTTTTCAGCAGCAGTGAGATCCTTTTTCTTTCCCATGTTACTTGAAAACTCTGGCCTGCTTAATAGCGTGGAACATCCAGTTTTCCTTTTATTGGGCTCACATGGCAAACTAATTATCACAGGTATCTGAGATTGATTTCAGTGATCCAAACAACCCTGAGACACAATACCATCAATGGGTTTCATTTACAAAAAAAAAACAACAAAAAACACTATGACACTTAAAACCAATTTGCATAATAATTTGGAACATGGTGTATGTCTTCCAGCCAAAGATTTCATCCGTCACCTCCTGGAGAGGGAACCAGAGAAGCGGTTTACCTGTGAGCAGGCTCTGCAGCATCCATGGTAAGACGGCCTTCATCTGCTCATCTGTCTATGGATTTATCACGTCGTCCTTGTTCCGGGCACTTGTCCAACACTTATAAGAGAAGCTTCAACGATGAGAACAAACCTCTTATTTCCGTCCTCTATCCTCAAGCACGTACTATAGTCTTGTGCCAAAAGGCAGTCGGCTGGAGTGCGGGCAGAGCACAGTTATGTTTTATCATCGCCTTGAATGCTTTCCCCGCTCCTCAATATCTGACATTCTGTAACACTGCACCCCTATTGATGATGTATCAGATTATAAATAAGGTTTGTCTTTCTTTTTTTTTATAGAAACTGCCACTTTTATCTACTGGCTGTGACGGGTACTGCAGCTTAAGTGAATATGGATAAGCTGCAATATCAAATACAACAACATAGACAAGAGTGGCGCTGTTTCTAGGAAAAAAAAACAGACCTGTTTTTGGTAATTTAATAACCACGACAATAGCCTGCTGCTCTCCAGCTTTTGTTGAACAACATTTCCCAGCATGTGCTACCAAAATGTGACTATCAGGGCATGTATGGAGTTGTAGAATGGCTTCAAAAAGAGAACCACAAGTAGCAGGTTAGATGTCACTGACTCTTAGTGTTCTAGTTTCTTCATTGTGTATATCTGTTTTATATTTTTTCTTGGTTATTTTTAGACTTTTTATGTTATTTTCATTGGAAAAATCCCACAAGTCCTTAAAGGGAATGTGTCATCCAAAAATGACCTAGTGTGTAAATCAGGTTTTATGTTGAACGCATATTTTCTAATGTTTTTGGACAATTTTTTTTCATAACACAATCTGTGTTAAAAGTTGTATTTTACATACTGACTACTAAGGCTATTCTAGACCCCAAGTCATTGTCCAGAAAGAGGGAGGGGGTGACTGTGATATCACCAATTGTGAATGGTGCATCCTGTATTATGTACTGTATATAGAGGTGTTATCAGTCATTGTACAGGAGGAGGAGGTGAGCTGTGACATCACCTATTGTGAATGGTGGATCCTGTGTTATCTACTGTATATAGAGGTGTTATCAGTCATTGTACAGGAGGAGGAGGTGAGCTGTGACATCACCTATTGTGAATGGTGGATCCTGTGTTATCTACTGTATATAGAGGTGTTATCAGTCATTGTACAGGAGGAGGAGGTGAGCTGTGACATCACCTATTGTGAATGGTGGATCCTGTGTTATCTACTGTATATAGAGGTGTTATCAGTCATTGTACAGGAGGAGGTGAGCTGTGAATCACCTATTGTGAATGATGGATCCTGTGTTATCTACTGTATATAGAGGTGTTATCAGTCATTGTACAGGAGGAGGAGGTGAGCTGTGACATCACCTATTGTGAATGGTGGATCCTGTGTTATCTACTGTATATAGAGGTGTTATCAGTCATTGTACAGGAGGAGGTGAGCTGTGACATCACCTATTGTAAATGGTGAATCCTGTGTTATCTACTGTATATAGAGGTATTATCAGTCATTGTACAGGAGGAGGAGGTGAGTGTGACATCACCTATTGTGAATGGTGGATCCTGTGTTATCTACTGTATATAGAGGTGTTATCAGTCATTGTACAGGAGGAGGAGGTGAGCTGTGACATCCTATTGTAAATGGTGATCCTGTGTTATCTACTGTATATAGAAGTTTACAGTCATTGTACAGGAGGAGGAGGTGAGCTGTGATATCACCTATTGTGAATGGTGGATCCTGTGTTATCTACTGTATATAGAGATGTTATCAGTCATTGTACAGGAGGAGGAGGTGAGCTGTGACATCTATTGTGAATGGTGGATCCTGTGTTATCTACTGTATATAGAGGTTACCAGTCATTGTACAGGAAAGGAGGAGGTGAGCTGTGAATCACCTATTGTGAATGGTGGATCCTGTGTTATCTACTGTATATAGAGGTTTATCAGTCATTGTACAGGAGGGAGGAGGTGAGCTGTGAATCACCTATTGTGAATGGTGGATCCTGTGTTATCTACTGTATATAGAGGTGTTATCAGTCATTGTACAGGAGGAGGAGGTGAGCTGTGAGATCACCTATTGTGAATGTGGATCCTGTGTTATCTACTGTATATAGAGGTGTTATCAGTCATTGTACAGGAGGAGGAGGTGAGCTGTGAGATCACCTATTGTGAATGTGGATCCTGTGTTATCTACTGTATATAGAGGTGTTATCAGTCATTGTACAGGAGGAGGTGAGCTGTGACATCACTATTGTGAATGGTGGATCCTGAGTTATCTCTGTATATAGAGGTGTTATCAGTCATTGTACAGGAGGAGGTGAGCTGTGACATCACTATTGTGAATGGTGGATCCTGGTTATCTACTGTATATAGAGATGTTATCAGTCATTGTACAGGAGGAGGTGACTGTGATATCACCTATTGTGAATGGTGGATCCTGTGTTATCTACTGTATATAGAGGTTTACAGTCATTGTACAAAGGGAGGAGGTGAGCTGTGATATCACCTATGTGAATGGTGGATCCTGTGTTATCTACTGTATATAGAGGTTTACAGTCATTGTACAGGAGGAGGAGGTGAGCTGTGACATACTATTGTGAATGGTGGATCCTGTGTTATCTACTGTATATAGAGGTTTACCAGTCATTGTACAGGAAGGAGGAGGTGAGCTGTGATACACCTATTGTGAATGGTGGATCCTGTGTTATCTACTGTATATAGAGGTTTACAGTCATTGTACAGGAGGAGGAGGTGAGCTGTGACATCACCTATTGTGAATGGTGGATCCTGTGTTATCTACTGTATATAGAGGTTTACCAGTCATTGTACAGGAAGGGAGGAGGTGAGCTGTGATATCCCTATTGTGAATGGTGGATCCTGTGTTATCTACTGTATATAGAGGTGTTACAGTCATTGTACAGGAGGAGGAGGTGAGCTGTGACATCTATTGTGAATGGTGGATCCTGTGTTATCTACTGTATATAGAGGTTTACCAGTCATTGTACAGGAAGGAGGAGGTGAGCTGTGATACACCTATTGTGAATGGTGGATCCTGTGTTATCTACTGTATATAGAGGTGTTATCAGTCATTATACAGGAGGAGGAGGTGAGCTGTGACATCACATATTGTGAATGGTGGATCCTGTGTTATCTACTGTATATAGAAGTGTTAGCAGTCATTGTACAGGAGGAGGAGGTGAGCTGTGACATCACCTATTGTGAATGGTGGATCCTGTGTTATCTACTGTATATAGAGGTATTATCAGTCATTGTACAGGAAGGGGAGGAGGTGAGCTGTGACATCACCTATTGTGAATGGTGGATCCTGTGTTATCTACTGTATATAGAGGTGTTATCAGTCATTGTACAGGAGGAGGTGAGCTGTGACATCACCTATTGTGAATGGTGGATCCTGTGTTATCTACTGTATATAGAGGTATTATCAGTCATTGTACAGGAAGGGGAGGAGGTGAGCTGTGACATCACCTATTGTGAATGGTGGATCCTGTGTTATCTACTGTATATAGAGGTGTGATCTGTCATTGTACAGGAGGAGGAGGTGAGCTGTGACATCACCTATTGTGAATGGTGGATCCTGTGTTATCTACTGTATATTAGAGGTATTACAGTCATTGTACAGGAAGGGAGGAGGTGAGCTGTGACATCACCTATTGTGAATGTTGATCCTGTGTTATCTACTGTATATAGAGGTTGTATCAGTCATTGTACAGGAGGAGGAGGTGAGCTGTGATATCACCTATTGTGAATGGTGGATCCTGTGTTATCTACTGTATATAGAGGTGTTATCAGTCATTGTACAGGAGGAGGAGGTGAGCTGTGACATCTCCTATTGTGAATGGTGGATCCTGTGTTATCTACTGTATATAGAGGTTATTACAGTCATTGTACAGGAAGGGAGGAGGTGAGCTGTGAATCACCTATTGTGAATGGTGGATCCTGTGTTATCTACTGTATATAGAGGTGTTATCAGTCATTGTACAGGAGGAGGAGGTGAGCTGTGACATCTATTGTGAATGGTGGATCCTGTGTTATCTACTGTATATAGAGGTATTATCAGTCATTGTACAGGAAGGGGAGGAGGTGAGCTGTGACATCACCTATTGTGAATGGTGGATCCTGTGTTATCTACTGTATATAGAGGTGTTATCAGTCATTGTACAGGAGGAGGTGAGCTGTGACATCACCTATTGTGAATGGTGGATCCTGTGTTATCTACTGTATATAGAGGTATTATCAGTCATTGTACAGGAAGGGGAGGAGGTGAGCTGTGACATCACCTATTGTGAATGGTGGATCCTGTGTTATCTACTGTATATAGAGGTGTGATCTGTCATTGTACAGGAGGAGGAGGTGAGCTGTGACATCACCTATTGTGAATGGTGGATCCTGTGTTATCTACTGTATATAGAGGTATTACCAGTCATTGTACAGGAAGGGGAGGAGGTGAGCTGTGACATCACCTATTGTGAATGTTTGATCCTGTGTTATCTACTGTATATAGAGGTGTGATCTGTCATTGTACAGGAGGAGGAGGTGAGCTGTGACATCACCTATTGTGAATGGTGGATCCTGAGTTATCTACTGTATATTGAGGTGTTATCAGTCATTGTACAGGAGGAGGTGAGCTGTGACATCACCTATTGTGAATGGTGGATCCTGTGTTATCTACTGTATATAGAGGTATTATCAGTCATTGTACAGGAGGAGGAGGTGAGTTGTGACATCACCTATTGTGAATGGTGGATCCTGTGTTATCTACTGTATATAGAGGTGTTATCAGTCATTGTACAGGAGGAGGAGGGGAGCTGTGATATCTCCTATTGTAAATGGTGAATCCTGTGTTATCTACTGTATATAGAGGTGTTATCAGTCATTGTACAGGAGGAGGTGAGCTGTGACATCACCTATTGTGAATGGTGGATCCTGTGTTATCTACTGTATATAGAGGTGTTATCAGTCACTGTACAGGAGGAGTAGGTGAGCTGTGATATCACCTATTGTGAATGGTGGATCCTGTGTTATCTACTGTATATAGAGGTGTTATCAGTCATTGTACAGGAGGAGGAGGTGAGCTGTGATATCACCTATTGTGAATGGTGGATCCTGTGTTATCTACTGTATATAGAGGTGTTATCAGTCATTGTACAGGAGGAGGAGGTGAGCTGTGACATCATCTATTGTGAATGGTGGATCCTGTGTTATCTACTGTATATAAGGTGTTATCAGTCATTGTACAGGAGGAGGTGAGCTGTGATATCACCTATTGTGAATGGTGGATCCTGTGTTATCTACTGTATATAGAGGTGTTATCAGTCATTGTACAGGAGGAGGAGGTGAGCTGTGATATCACCTATTGTGAATGGTGGATCCTGTGTTAGCTACTGTATATAGATGTGTTATCAGTCATTGTACAGGAGGAGGAGGTGAGCTGTGACATCACCTATTGTGAATGGTGGATCCTGTGTTATCTACTGTATATAGAGGTGTTATCAGTCATTGTACAAGAGGCGGAGGTGAGCTGTGACATCACCTATTGTGAATGGTGGATCCTGTGTTATCTACTGTATATAGAGGTGTTATCAGTCATTGTACAGGAATAGGAGGAGGTGAGCTGTGATATCACCTATTGTGAATGGTGGATCCTGTGTTATCTACTGTATATAGAGGTGTTATCAGTCATTGTACAGGAGGAGGAGGTGAGCTGTGATATCACCTATTGTGAATGGTGCATCCTGTGTTATCTACTGTATATAGAGGTGTTATCAGTCATTGTACAGGAGGAGGAGGTGAGCTGTGACATCACCTATTGTGAATGGTGGATCCTGTTATCTACTGTATATAGAGATGTTACCAGCCATTCTACTCCTGCCAGTGATGATAGGAAGTGTAAGTCTGAAATAGCCCTCAGTGTCCAATGTGAAAATTTCACCATTTCAATAGAGATCGTGATATGGAAAATAAAATGTCAAAATAAAATAAAATAAAATATCAAAAAAACCTGATTTCAGCACTAATTTGTTTTCTGATGACATATTCCAGTGGACATTCCTGTAAATGTTGGCAATTGCAGAGCTGTGGTAACACATTTACTTTTGGATGAGACTGTCACAGCTCTTTGGGGTTTTTTATGGGGCAGGTTTTATTAGGTCCCATAAATTGAGAATGAAATGTTGGGGTTCTGTGTCGCTGGTTACTGCTCCGCTCAGCCTTCATTGTTCAGCATGTTGTTAGTGCTCACCCTAGGTCGGGGCATTTGCCCAGGTTGGTAGGAGGCTGGCCCCATTTACCCCACGTCCGTTTTTATGATAACTGCGCTCCCTTACTAGAACACACAATTATTTTTTTACTTTCCCACTAATTATCTTCTGCGTTCCCCGATGTTTTCTTTCTGTATTTCTTCTGTTTGTATTGAAACAGAAAAATACATCTTCATCCATCACAACAAGCCAGCATCCTGCGGCCCCACGGTGCTTGGCACGACTCCCGGCATTGCTCCCACTGCATTCTGGGAGAGCGGCGAGTGCGACTGTAATGAAATGAGATTTTATGTTTTATGTGATGAGTAAATAGAAGATATTTAGAGCAAATTCTATTTTTATATTTATTAGATCCATGAAGTCGTTCCACTTGATAAATGTTTCTTTGTATATATCCGCAAGTTCAGTTAAAAAAAAATCATTAAAACGAAATATGATGTAATACAGACAACCAGGTCCCAGAGCTGAAGACATGAGTCATAGATATTCCATAATGAGATTTCTATTTCCAGTGCAATTTGGTTTCTTGGTGGTATTATACAACCTGCTGCCAAATTATGGACCCATAATCCTAACATACAAGATGCACGCATAGAAGGATGGACAATATCAAAAAGTTGAAAAGGCTTTTTCCCCTGTATACAGCTGATGTTCTAAATTCTATCAGGTCTCTATGGTAACAGACTACAAACAAACCTCGTGTAGTCTGATACTGCAGTTTAAATTCTGTCTCCATGGTAACAGACTACAAACAAACCTCGAGTAGTCTGATCCTGCAGTTGACTCCCTAAACTCTCTTTTTTTAATAATCTATAGTCAGATGGAGGAGACAAAAACGGGCCATACACTTAAATGGGTTTTCCTATTAACAGCATTTATCACATATCCACTGGATAAGTCAACAATATATGATCACTTGGGGTTAGTCCGCTAGGACCTGCCACACTCCAAGAATGGCAGTCCCAAGGTCCCCTGTTTGAATTAATTGATTGCGTGCATGCGTGAACAGTGCTCCATTCACTTCTCTGGGTCTTTGCATGACTACCACTTCCATAGGTTATGGGACACCTATTTTCTCAGGGGTTGGACCAAAAGTGATCATACATTTGGCACCAATTCACAAACTCAGCTCATCTGAGCATACAGTCATGGCCAAAGTTGTTGACACCCTTGAAATTGATCTAGAAAAAAAAAAGTATTACTCCCAGAAAATTATTGCAATTACACATGTTTTGTTATACACATGTTTATATTCTTTGTGTGTATTGGAACAACACAAAAAAACAGATAAAAGAAAGACAAATTGGACATAATTTCACACAAAACCCCAAAAATTGGCTGGACAAAATTGTTGGCACCTTTCCAAAATTGTGGGTAAACAACTTTGTTTCAAGCATGTGATGTTCATTCAGACTCACCAGTGGCAAGTAACAGGTGTGGGCAATAACAAAATCACACCTGAAACCAGATAAAAAGGGGAGAAGTTGACTCAATCTTTGCATTGTGTCTGTGTGTGCCACACTAGGCATGGAGAACAGAAAGAGGAGAAGAGAACTGTCTGAGGATTTGAAAACCAAAATTGTTGAACAATTTCAACAATCTCAAAGTTTCAAGTCCATCTCCAGAGATCTCGATTTTCCTTTGTCCACAACATGATCAAGAAGTTTACAACCCATGGCACTGGACTTGGACACCAGAGAAACATTGATAAAAAAGTGAACACTTGATAGTCCAGATAGTTGATAAGCAGCCCCAATCAAGTTGCCAAAAAATTTAAGCTGTCCTGAAGGCTCAGGGTACATCAGTGTCAGTGTGAACTATCCATCGACATTTGAATGAATGAATGAAACGCTATGGCAGGAGACCCAAGAGGACCCCACTGCTCACACAGAGACATAAAAGAGGTAAACTGCAGTTTGCCAAAATGTATGAGAGTAAGCCAAAATCCTTCTGGGAAAGCATCTTGTGTGACAGATAAGACCAAGATAGAGCTTTTTGGTAAAGCACATCATTCTACTGTTTACTGAAAACGGAATGAGGCCTACAAAGAAAAGAATACAGTACCTACAGTCAAATATGGTGGAAGTTCAAAGATGTTTTGTGGTTGTTTTGCTGCCTCTGGCACTGGGTGACTTGTCTGTGTGCAAAGAATCATGAAATCTGAAAATTACCAAAGGATTTTGGGTCGCAATGTAGTGTCCAGTGTCAGAAAGTTGGGTTTACATCCTAGGTCATGGGTCTTTCAGCAGGACAATGACACCAAACATTCTTCAAGAAGAACCCAGAAATGGATGGAAACAAAGTGCTGGAGAGTTCTGAAGTGGACAGCAATGAGTCCGGATCTAAATCCCATTAAAGTCCCGTGGAGAGATCTTAAAATTGCTTTTGGGAGAAGGCGCCTTCAAATATGAGAGACCTGGAGCAGTAGGCATGAGAATTATCCAAAATTCCAGTTGAGAGGTGTAAGAAGCTTGTAGATGGTTATACGAAGTGATTGATTGCAGTTATTTATTCCAAAGGGTGTGCAACCAAATATTAATTTTTTGTCCAGCCAATTTATGTGATTTTGTGTGAAATTACATCCAATTTACCTTTTTCCCTCTGTTTTTTTGTGTTGTTCCGATACACACAAAGGAAATAAACATGTATATAACAAAACCTATGTATTTGCAATACTTTTCTGGGAGAAATACTTCATTTTCTGGAACAATGTCAAAGGTGTCAACACTTTTGGCCATGTCTTTTTATAGTTTTATAAGGGTCAGAGGTGAATAAGCCACTCTTAAGGTACTGCCACACTAAACAATCCCGCTAGCGATCACGATAACGACGCATACTAATGCGATCGCTAGCGGATTGTTTCTATATCGCTAAGTGCGGCCACATTTAGCATATAGTTAACGACGCTATCGCTGTTAGCGATCTTCTTAACGACTTTAGCGGTACAAAAGTACCGCTAAATCGCTAAGAAAGGTGCCACACTACGATATATACTTACCCAGCGGAGCGCCAACGAGAAAATAGGGTCCGGAACGATTCCAGCGACGAGCGAGATCACAGCAGGAAGCTCGTCGCTGGCAGATGCCGCACTGAACAACATCGCTAACGGATCGCTAAATAGTGATGTTTTTAGCGATCCGTTAGCGATATTGTTCAGTGTGGCATACCTTAAGACACTATGTTGCTGGATCAAAGGATCAGACATGTTGAAATCCAACATGCCTGCTTTTTCTTTTCCTGAAAGCTAACATTAGAAGGTTCAATAATTGCCTAATCACAACGATATTGGCTGGTTTGAATGGCACGAGTTTTCCTAATGTGTATCGTCACATTAAACAAGAGAATGTGCTGGATCAGACTGCCAACAGGGTTTGTTCGTAGTCTATTGGCATAGAAACACATAAATCTGCATCAGAGCTGAACACACAAAACAGAAATAGGATATTATAATTCTAAACATCCAGCAACAATAGTGCCTAACCCACCTTTTATCGGGAGCCCAAGGTTTTTTTTTCCTGGGACTGGATCAGCACCAGGCAGTTGGCTAGGATGATATCTGCCAAAAATTTAGTCTGCATGGTGCTCACTGTGACTATTATCAGGAGGATCACATACACCTATGTTCTCTGGTGATTTGATAAATGATGTCGTGTTACATTCTGCAGGATTTCTGGAGACACCGCTCTAGATAGAGACATCCACGGGTCAGTAAGTGAACAGATCCAGAAAAATTTTGCCAGAAGTCAATGGAAGGTGAGTTGAGCCTAGATTGGTTGTAGAGGGAGGTATCTTGAGACATGAATATATGGAAGATACATGTGTAAACTACCTTGTAGGCCTCATTCTGTGACCAACATTACACAGATGTTCCTACATTACCGGTGACCAGGCAGGGAAGACCACGCCATGTTGGTTTATACTGAAATTTGCTGGATCTATAGTATTTAACAAAATGTGACCAACAGTTCCAATGTGGATGCTATAATCCGATCTTTGGTCTTGAGTGCATCTTATCAGATGAATACTGGGTTGTTGCTTTAATGGTCAGGACATCTTTGAAAGGGTATTCCGATCAGAGGAAGGGACGATCTGTTCAGAGGATAGGTGAAAAGTACTAGATCTGTGTAAGGCCCCTATACATGCTGACTAACGTCGGCCAAACCTGCCAGTGTCGATGGGTCTAAAGTTTATGGAGGACCTCAACAGATGATGTCAGGAGAGATTAGGAGCCAACATGTCTGATTTCAGACTGACATTCCTTTTGTTCTCTAAGAGGTAAGCCGCAATTCTAGATGTCTGAAGCAAGCACTTCTGTGTATGGAGGAGTCGGCGAGATAGCTGACTGCCGAATGATCAGCTGACAGTTATATAAAGTGTATGGGGGGCTTTAGACTACCAATAATCACCAGACTAGTAGACTTCAGTCCCCCCACTTAAGTGGAGTGGCGGTCGAGCATGATCTATTATCCTGAGATCGCGCTTGGCTAGTCTCATAGAGAATTAATGGAGTGGCAGTCCTCATGCCCGAACCCCGCTCTATCCAAACAGGGAACAAAAGTACTACATTGTGCTGGTCGATGGGGGGCCCAGGCAGCGTCGGACTGGAGCACCTTGGGCCCACCAGAGAAAATCATTTTTGGGGCCCACTATGTAGCTACATAGAAATAAATACAAGACCGCCAATTGTGCGGTAAAACGCGCTTTATCAGGGTATAATATAAGGTAGTACATGTCTTAATTATGTAGTAGGGGTTGAGGTAGGATCATAGAGGGGTAGCCCCCTCATAGAATATAATGTAGCCCCCTCATAGAATATAATGTAGCCACCCTCACAGAATATAATGTAGCCCCTCATAAAATATAATGCTGCCGTCTCTCATAGAATATAATGCAGCACCCCACAAAATATAATGCAACCCCCTCATAAGGTATACCGCAGTACCCACCATAGAATATAATGTAGCACCGTCATAGGGTATAATGCAGCCCCCCCATAGAGTATACTGTAGCCCCCTCGTAGGGCATAATGCTGCCCCCCCATAGAGTATACTGTAGCCCCCTCATAGGGCATAATGCTGCCCCCCTCATATAGTAGGATATATCCCCCAGAATATAATGTAGTCCCCTGACGGAATATTGCAGGCCCCACATAGAGTATACTGTAGCCCCATCATATAGTAATATGTAGCCCGCCAGAATATAATGTAGTCCCCTGAGAGAATAATGCAGCCCCACCACAGAATATAATGCAGCTCCCCATAGAGTATACTGTAGCCCCCTCATATAGTATGATATAGCCCCCCAGAATATATTGTAGTCCCCTGAGAATAATGCAGTCCCCCCACAGAATATAATGTAGCCCCCTTAAAGTATAATGCAGACCCTTTCCACCCCATCATTGGCCTCATCACCACCTCTATCATTGCCTTCTCCCCCACCACCCTTATCATTCTCCCCCACCACCCCCATCACTGCCCATTCCACCACCTCAATCATTGACTCCTCCTCCACCACCATCATTGTCCATTTCATCACCTCCATCATTGCCTCCCACCACCACCATCATTGCCTCCCCCACCACCATTATTGCCCATGACCTCCATCATTGCCTCCCCACCATCATTGCCTATCTCCCCCATCATTGCCTCCCCCCACCATCATTGCCTATCACCCCCATCATTGTCTTTCCCCACCATCATTGCCCATCACCTCCATCATTGCCTCCCCCACCGTCATTGCCCATCACCTTCATCATTGCCTCCCCCCACCGCCATCATTGCCCATCACCTCCATTGCTGCCTCCCCCACCGCCATCATTGCCCATCACCTCCATCGCTGCCTCCCCACCATCATTGCCCATCACCTCCATCATTGCCTCCCCCACCATCATTGCCCATCACCTCCATCTTTGCCTCCCCCCACCATCATTGCCCATCACCTCCATCGTTGCCTCCCCCAATCATTGCCCATCACCTTCACCATTGCCTCCCCCACCATCATTGCCCATCTCCATCATCATTGCCTCCCCCCACAATCATTGCCCATCACCTCCATCACTGACTCCCCCCACCAACCCTCTCTCTCACACACACACATACACACACAAAGCACCATCACTCACACACAAAGCACCGCACCACATCCACAAACAAGGCACAGAGACACACAGCACAGCTCACCTCCCCACAGCAGCAGCACATCCCGGCAGCCTGTTCCTCGCCTGCTGCTTTCTGTCTGAGACCCAGTGCTGGATGATGATGTCATCCAGCTGGGCTCTCTCAGACAGGAAGAGCCGTGCAGGATGCCAGGATGTGCTGCGCTGTGAGTCTGTGTGTGTGTGGTGCGTGGGGCTTTACACGCGGGCAGTGTTAGCTGCAGCCTGCGGCTAACACTGCCCGCTATTAAAGAGAAATGGTATTCATGCCTCTCCATGCCCATAGGGGGCGTGGGGAAGCGTGAATATTCATTTAGCTTTAGCAGCGGGGACACGATCCTGTCTCCAGCTGCTGCTACGCAGGCACAGGGCGGGCCCCCTTGGCTCAGGGCCCCCATAGCCAGTTGCTGGTGGCCCCTGGAGCAGTGGGGGCTCTAGGCAGTTGCTGGCCAGTATGCCAGCAGGTGTCAGTGCCTGGGCCCACCGGAAAATCCTCCGGTTCTCCAGTGGGCCAGTCCGAGCCTGGGCCCAGGTCCACATCTAGTGGTTAAAGGGAGTCTGTCACTCACAAAGTAAACATTAAACCAGCTATATATAGTGATATATGGGAATTAGGCCTTATAATTTGCAAATGGGGGCTTCCGGGCACCCAAGACCCCATTGCACCATGACCCCCCACCTCATTTTGCATTTTGAGGGCTTTCTGGTACTTCTGATTCCCAGTGCGAGCACTGTCTGAATTGGGCTCGCATGTGCAGCTAGTTGAGGTAACTTAAAACTGAAAATAGGGCTGTAATATGGCCCTAGTCATGGCCATAGTGTTGTATAACTAAAGTATGTCTTTCTATATCTATGTAGAGGGCCTTCAACGCAACGTCATTTCTGCGCCACATCACTAAGATGGGTCAAAGTGCCGAGACCGAAACGGAAGAAACACAAGGACAAGCTGTCCCGCATCAAAAGGATAAATGGTGATTAAAGGTGAGAAGGTGACAATAAGGAAGAATGGGAACCAGATGTTGGGTGGATAGAGGGAACCTTATATGTGTCCCTCAAAAATACATTCTCACGGCTATCAAGAAGTTGGAAACTTTCCATCATAAACATCAACCATAGACATGAGCTAATAAAGAAAATGCAACTTTTCTGAGATTACGAAAGTCATGGACATATTTTTGAGTATGTGAATGACATGACATGTAGATGATATGAATGAAATATTGGAAAGCTAAATGGGGTCTCCAATTTAGACAATCCTTACTTGTTAGAAGGGTCCCTTGATACTAAACTGATAATGGTATCCCCCTTACAGTAGGGAAACCAGGTAGTGTATAATTTCCATATAGTACCACCACAGGAAAAATTTGGCATCACATAGTGCCCATTCAAATAAAAGGGTGGTCTGTATAATGCAGGACAGAACATGTCCTCCGGAGCGAGAGATGTAGCTGCCCTTCATTCTGGGTTATAGAAGAGACTCCAGGACCTCCCTTTATTAAATGGGTATTCTCAGATTTGAAAGTTATCACCTATCAATGGATAGGGGATAACATCCCAATCACTTTGAGTCCAATCACTGGAACCCCCATCGATTCCAAGAATCTGGGCTCTGAAAAGTGCCATGTGACTGGAGCGGTGGTTGACCAGGAGCACTTCTGCTTCATTCACTCTTAATGGACGGCCGGTGAAAGCTGGACACTGTGCTGTACAGGTGTCCGCACTCCTATAAGAATATACGTGAGGCACGTTTCATGGTGGAGCATCACTTCATTCACACAGGGATCTTCAGAGTCCTGATTCTATCTTGAGATCGATGGTGGTCCCAGGGGTCGGACCCCAGTGATAGGTGAAAACTTCCAAACTTAAGAGTATCCCTAACTCAGGATGCCCAGATAAGGTGTATGAATGTGGATTTTCTAAATAGGACAACGCATTTAGAGGGTTTTAGTCTCTTTCTGGCTAAATTTCTAAATAGCATTTCTGCATCCATACCAATCAAGATGCAAGTGGTCATCTAATATTATGTGACCGCCACTGTGACTATCCTCTATCGGTAACTGCACTTAGTGTTTTGAGAGGCTCCACAGAAGAAGACAGACTCGGGGAAGCGTTCACATGGTTACCCACTGGGCCAATGCCATCTTGCTTGCTATGGATTCCATCAACCAGTATTTACATTGCTAACCCATAAGCCGCTAAGGGTCTTGAAACTCTTCTCAGGGTCAAGCAATGGGGATATTTATGATTGCCCATGTCAGTACAGAACACTTTGGGGCACTAACCAGAAAGTGGACAACTCCTTTAAGGAATTACATATTGACCTTGTTACTGCTCTCTCCTCACAGCTGGAACGTAACGACTTGACGTCTGGAGTACCCTCGTCCTAGGGATCTCCATGTCAGGCACTACACCCTTGCATGAGCTTGTGGTGACACCTGTCTGCATGATGCCTTCAGCGGCCAATGGCTGTTCTTCCCTTAGCCCACCACGGCCCCCTTTAACTTCCTTCCCCTTCAGCCGGCCCCAGTTTTGAGATGGAGCACAAACATCACTTTAGTATTATTGATTCCTATCGTGTCCTCATACAACGGGCCAGAAAGAGACCAAGAGGATTCACTTGCTGAGTGTCCAATACTGTATTGCAACGTTGAAGATGACGATGGAAACAGGAACACTGCACTGTGATATTTATCATATATCACCATCTACAGCCCCTTTACTACATTACTAATATAAGAACCTTCCATGACCTAATAGTCGTTGCGTCATGGTCCTGAGATCATAAGGAGCATATTGTTATAAGTTGCTAAAGCCATATCTGGTGCCCAACGACCTGACTTGTCTAAGGTCACCAATTAGCCATTGCCATTCTCTTCATCGGCCATACTCATGAGTTACATTACTCTAAAAATATGATTTCCCCGTGAAAAATAAAACTGAGGTACAAGAATGTTCATGGAACGACTAGTGTCTCCATGGAGAGGACACCAAAAAAGACAAAGATGGTAATAAAAGATTACCCTCAAGAAGAAATGTCCGGGAACGGCGAGGCTGGGAAGATGATGAACTGAATTCTCCTTGGGTTTTGGACATCTTGGCTGTGTAACTTCTAGTGGAAAAGTGTTGCTGTGATTGTAAACCCTGGAGTCTATGTACCAAACCGCAGACCAAGAGACTTCCATGCTTCCTTGTCAAGATGTGACATCTATGTTGAGGAGACTGTTTCGTGAAACACTTTGTGGGCTCACCATCATTCATTCAATAAAAAACCCTTTCCCCAGTGAAGATGTGCCAAAAATGTTGAACGTGTGCTTAGGCTTCTGGTGTCATTATGAAACACATAGTTATTGGTGTATTAGGACTGTGGTTTAGTTTTGGAAGAGTGTACTCTTGTGATCTTACTGTAATAAACTAAATGCAAGTGCTAACCCCCAAAATACTATTGTGTCGCGTTTTTTAATGCTTTTTTCCCCAGGCACCAAGGAGCATAGCGTTTGTGTTTAGCGGGGGTTAGATGGGTGGTTGCCCCAGGTGCCAAAATTTTGGACCCACAATGACCAGGAAGATCAATGCTGAGTGAGTAAAGCAGCCAGCAGTGGATTTTTCATCTTGGTCACAGCCTCAAATTCCTATGCAGAGCGCAGCAGTCAAAAAGAGTTTGTCATCAGCTGCATAATGTAGACAGCGACTGAGGTGACAGTGTAATGAAGCAAGCATCTTGGTCTCTGCCTCTGCAGAGCGCAACAGCCAATGAAAAAAATAATTTGAATGGCTGTGCTCTGCATAGGCAGCAACAGAGATGACAAAGGCTGTGCAGCCAATGAATGAAGAATGTATTGAATCATGTGCACTGTGCTCTTCACCATCTCTTCCTCTCCTCTCATTGGTAATTTTGCGATAGCAGAGGCGGACACCTGCCCCAGTGTTAAAAAAGTGTCACATGTAAAACAAAAAATAAAACAATTCGTTAGAAGCATAATAATAATTTCTTACATTTTTACACTTTTTTTTTAAACCTACCTAGAGTTAGGGATAGGATAATAAAATTGTTACCATAAAAAAACACATAAAATGTAATAAAAAAGTGGTAAATTACAAAAATAAATATCATATATATATATATATATATATGTTTTATTTATTTATTTTTTTATGTTGAATTTCAGAAAAAACTAGTGGGCCAAAGGGAGAAACTATAATTACATCAGTATTTTCTTAAAATATAATATATGTGCTTGGAGGAGAAGAGGTTCAAAACTAGGCGCAAAGTATATCCAGTATGTCTTGTCCCGAACTCTGGAAGTCCACGGCATACGTCTAATAATCCTACATATCATCCTATATAGACCTAGCGATACATTATGGAGCTCCGAGCATCCAGTTATCTCCATATGAGGATTCACTTTCCCTCGGGAACCTTATGGGATCTGTTATTTCTTAGACATACCCATAGATAAGAACGCTGCTCTTATTATATACAGTTAGGTCCATAAATATTTGGACAGAGACAACATTTATCTAATTTTGGTTCTAGACATTACCACAATGAATTTGAAACAAAACAAATCAGATGCAGTTGAAGTTCAGACTTTCAGCTTTCATTTGAGGGTATCCACATTAAAATTGGATGAAGGGTTTAGGAGTTTCAGCTCCTTAACATGTGCCACCCTGTTTTTAAAGGGACCAAAAGTAATTGGACAAATGACTCCAAGGCTATTTCATGGACAGGTGTGGGCAATCCCTTTGTTATGTCATTCTCAATTAAGCAGATGAAAGGGCCGGAGTTGATTTGAGGTGTGGTGTTTGCATTTGGAAGGTTTTGCTGTGAAGGAAACATGTGGTCACAGGAGCTCTCCATGCAGGTGAAACAAGTCATCCTTAAGCTGCAAGAACAGAAAAAAAACCCATCCAAGAAATTGCTGACACATAAGTGCAAATCTACAATTTGGTACATCCTGAGAAAGAAAGAAAGCACTGGTGAACTCATCAATCCAAAAGACCTGGGAGCCCACGGAAGACAACAGTGGTGGATGATCGCCGCATACTTTCTTTGGTGAAGAAGAACCCGTTCACAACATCAACTGAAGTCCAGAACACTCTCAGTGAAGTAGGTGTATCTGTCTCTAAGTCAACAGTAAAGAGAAGACTCCATGAAAGTAAATACAAAGGGTTCACATCTAGATGCAAACCATTCATCAATTCCAAAAATAGACAGGCCAGAGTTAAATTTGCTGAAAAACACCTCCAGAAGCCAGCTCAGTTCTGGAAAAGTATTCTATGGACAGATGAGACAAAGATCAACCTGTACCAGAATGATGGGAAGCCAAAAGTTTGGAGAAGAAAGGGAACGGCACATGATCCAAGGCACACCACATCCTCTGTAAAACATGGTGGAGGCAACGTGATGGCATGGCATGCATGGCTTTCAATGGCACTGGGTCACTTGTGTTTATTGATGACATAACAGCAGACAAGAGTAGCCGGATGAATTCTGAAGTGTACCGGGATATACTTTCAGCCCAGATTCAGCCAAATGCTGCAAACTTGATTGGACGGCGCTTCATAGTACAGATGGATAATGACCCCAAGCATACAGCCAAAGCTACACAGGAGTTCATGAGTGCAAAAAAGTGGAACATTCTTCAATGGCCAAGTCAATCACCAGATCTTAACCCAATTGAGCATGCATTTCACTTGCTCAAATCCAGACTTAAGAGGGAAAGACCCACAAACAAGCAAGACCTGAAGGCTGCGGCTGTAAAGGCCTGGCAAAGCATTAAGAAGGAGGAAACCCAGTGTTTGGTGATGTCCATGGGTTCCAGACTTAAGGCAGTGATAGCCTCCAAAGGATTCGCCACAAAATTTTGAAAATAAAAATATTTTGTTTGGTTATGTTTATTTGTCCAATTACTTTTGACCTCCTAAAATGTGGAGTGTTTGTAAAGAAATGTGTACAATTCCTACATTTTCTAACACATATTTTTGTTCAACCCTTCAAATTAAACGTTACAATCTGCACTTGAATTCTGTTGTAGAGGTTTCATTTCAAATCCAATGTGGTGGCATGCAGAGCCCAACTCGCGAAAATTGTGTCACTGTCCAAATATTTCTGGCCCTGACTGTAGGTATGACACTGACCAGACATGAAGAAGTAGCTAGGAAGGGCCTACAGCTAAGAGGATCTTAACTTTACAACTACAGATATCTACAAGAAGAATTACAATTAGAATTCTGGGGTCTTTTATTAGTATTTTTTTATTTTGCTTTTCTCAAGTGTTTTCTTTGTTGTACAGATATCCAAATCCCCTACAGAAATCTTGCTAAGTGAATGGAACGGTAGAGATCATTGCGCCATTCAAACAGATATGTGACCCCCGTGTTCTAGTGATCAGAGAGGATCCCACCGCAATCACACAGGGGAATATGTCATCAGTAAATGATCTAAGGATCTAAAGATTTTTATGTTAAATATTTTTTAAAAAATGTTTGATTTTTAAAACAAACATTTTTTCGTACAATTTTTATATTTTAAAAAAGAGAAATTCTGTAATTTTCAGACTGGCCGATTGGGCTATTCTATACTCCACTTCCTGTTCATCCAGGAAATTCACATGTACATTAGAAGCAATAGACTAAGAGTCTATTTTTTTTCATACCGAAGCATCTAATGAGCATGTGCATAGATCATTGTGAAAGAGGAGGAGAAGGTGAGCCATGACATCTCCTGTTGTGATTGGTGAATTCTGTGTTATCAGCTGTAACCTGCCATTAAAATGCTGCCTGTGTTAATAAAGAGACTTCTGAAAAGTATTATATAAAGAATAGGAAGTATGAATCTAATATATCCCTGGTGGCCAGTGTGAAAATTGCAAGATTAAATTATTTTTTTTAAAATACTGATTGTGGTATAAAAAAAAACATTAAAAAAAGACGATTAACATAAAAACCTGACTTAAACAATCGGTCATTTTCTGATACATTTGCTTTCAACTCTTACCTGTTAGAACTCTCCTGTTTGTTTTTTCTATCTTGCTGGTCACATGACCTTTGTGGCCTATTTAATCCTGCTCCGCCCTTCTGGCTTTGCTGGACTTCATTGTAATTTCTACTCTTAAGCTAGCCGGGTGCTTTGTTACCTTTCTATATTAGTTTTTGCTTGGTCTTCAGACCTCTATGTTCTATGTTGTTTGTTTTTCTTTTTACTGCTACAACTTCTGTTAGGAGGGGTCCATCTTTTCTCCCAGTCCCTAGTGCTTGTAGGGATTCCTTCCTCGCATCTATAGGTCTTCGTACAGACTAGCTGAAGACTTTAGCGGCTCTGATCGCAGGATCAGGTTCCCCGTTACATCGTAGGGATTGAGCTTAGTTTTATTGTAGGGACAGATTTCCCTTTCTTTCCTTAGTGCTTGTAGCAGAACATAACAGTAAGTCCAGCCCAAGAAAAATATCTCTAAGGAAAGATTTCCTGTTTCCCTAATGGTGTCGGTTCAGGAGTTGGCTCAACGCCTTCAGGGACTCTCTCTGGAGGTGTCCGAGCTTCAGCAACACGTGAGTAGCTGTTCTGGAGCACATTTCGTGGAGCCAAATGTACGTTTGCCTGATTTATTTTTTGGTGAACAACAAGATTTTTTTTATTTTAAAAATGCTTGCTTGTTGTATTTTCGTTTGAGACCCAGATCCTCTGGTGATGAATCGCAGCGCATAGGGTTCATAATGTCATTTTTGCGCAAAGAACCTCAGGAGTGGGCCTTTTCTCTACAACCTAGTGATCCATGCTTTAGATCAGTGGATAGTTTTTTTTCTGTTTTGGGGTTATTGTATGATGATCCTGATCGTGTTTCATCAGCTGAGACAGAATTGAGACATTTGAGGCAGGGATCAGGTAATGTGGAAAAATATTGTACTCACTTCCACGGTGGTCTACTCAGGTGGGGTGGAACGATTCAGCTTTGAAAAGTTTGTTTCTTGCAGGGCTAAGTGAAAGGGTTAAAGATTTACTGATTGCTTATCCCATACCTGGTAACTTGCAAGAGGCTATGCAATTAGCTATACGGGTGGATAGGAGACTCCGTGCAAGGGTTAATGAGAGTAAATCCTATGGTATGTCAGCTCCAAGTCTTGAGAGGGTCTGTACTGACATTGGAGAGCCCATGGAGATTGGAGCGATGGCACCTCGCTCTTAGGAAAAAGACCGCAGGTTTTCTGAAGGTTTGTGCTTTTATTGCGGCAAATCTGACCATTTCATTAAGAACTGTGTGCTTCGTATGAACAAAGAAAAAAAAAAGGTCAGTTCCACCCGTATAGCCTGTTTAAATACTAAGGGCGTCTTTCTTTCTGCCACTACTACTGCGGCTCAGGAAGAATTAATGGATTTTCGGGTATTTGTCGATTGTGGTTCTACTCTGAATGTGATTGATGGGGGATTCTTGGAAAAACTTAAATTAAAACCCAAACCTTTGTCATCCCCTATTGCGGTGGTTTCTGTTGATGGCTCTCCTTGAAGAATGTTACTCACAAGGTCTGTGAATTTCCCCTCACTATTAATGGTGTTCATCAAGAGAATTTGGATTTGGTAGTATTAAATAATTTACCTTCTCCGGGAATTTTGGGGTTACCCTGGTTAAAATTGCACAATCCTGTTCTGGATTGGTCTACCAATGAAATTAAGTCCTGGAGCCCTAAGTGTTATGACAAGTGTTGTAACTGGCGTATTGCTGCTGTGGATAAAGGGGAACTACCTGTACCTATTCAGGATTTTTGGAAAGTTTTTTCTGATAAGGAATCGCAGATTTTACCTCCCCATAGAGATTTTGATTGTACTATTGAATTTGTCCCTGGAGCGACTCTTCCTAAAAGTCGTTTATTTAATTTGACTATTCCTGAGAGAAAGGCTTTGGAGGAATACATACAGACAAGCTTGGCCGCCGGTCACATTAGGCCTTCCAAGTCTCCTGTGGCTGTTGGATTTTTTTTTGTTAAAAAAAAGGACGTGGTTTATGTCCTTGTCTGGACTTTCGTGAGATTAATAAAATTACTGTACGCAATCCTTACCCACTGCCATTGATTCCTGATTTGTTTAACCAGTTAGCGGGGGCCAAGTGGTTCTCGAAAATTGATCTTCGAGGGGCATACAATTTGTTGCGCATGAAGGAGGGTGACGAATGGAAGACTGCGTTTAACACTCCTGTGGGTCATTTTGAGAATCTGGTTAAGGTCTTACTAATGCTCCTGCATTTTTTCAGAATCTTATTAATGACATCCTTAGACCTTTGATCGGCAAAAATGTGGTTGTGTATTTGGATGACATTTTGTTTTATTCGCCGGATCTGGAGTCTCATTGGTGGAGCGTTCGTAAGGTATTACAGTTATTAATTGACAACTCGCTTTTTGCTAAGCTAGAGAAATGTGAGTTCGCTGTACAGAGAATTAGTTTTTTGGGCTACATTATCTCCACGAAGGTTTTGAGATGGACCCGGTGAAAGTTCAAGCTGTGCAGGAATGGCCTAGGTCTATTGGTTTGAAATCGTTACAGAGGTTTTTGGGTTTCGCCAATTATTATAGAAAATTCATTAAAAAATTTTCTATTATTGTCAAACTACTGACTGATCTCACCAGGAAAGGTGCTAATGCGGTTCAGTGGACTACTGAGGCCAATGAAGCTTTTGTGTTTCTAAAGGAGAGGTTCAGCTCTGCTCCCATCCTTATGCAGCCTGATGTGAATAAACCGTTTTTGGTTGAGGTTGATGCTTCTTCTGTGGGGGTCGGCGCGGTGTTGTCTCAGGAAAACACGGATGGAGTACATCCTTGTGCATTTTTTTCAAAAAAAATTTCTGAGACAGAACTGAATTATGATATTGGTAATCGGGAATTGTTGGCCATTAAACTCGCATTTGAACACTGGCGGCATCTCTTGGCAGGTGCTGAATTTCCCATTCAGGTTTTCACTGATCATAAAAATCTGATCTATCTTGATACTGCCAAACGCTTGAATGCCCGTCAGGTTAGGTGGGCACTGTTTTTCTCGTGGTTTAATTTTTCCGTTATTTACATCCCAGGTACTAAAAATGTTAAAGCTGATGCTTTGTCTCGCAGCTTTTCTCCTATGGTGGGTACTGAGGAGGAGGAAAACATCTTACAAGAAGGGGTTGTGATTGCTGCTTTGGACTCTGTGTTGAAAGATGAGATTCTTAAAGCACCGGAGAATGCCCCATCTAACACTCCCCATGGGAGGTTGTTTGTGCCTGGGACCTTTAGGAGAGATTTGTTTATTGAGTGTCATGAGTCTCGGTTGGCAGGTCATCCTGGAATCTCTGAGACCAAGAGACTTGTGGGTCGCAGTTTTTGGTGGCCTGGATGGCAGAAGGAAGTCATTAAGTGGGTGCGTCAGTGTACTGTGTGTGCTAGATCTAAGTCTTCACATACTCCTGCTGCGGGGTTGCTTTGCCCTCTGAAGGTCCCTAGTGCACCTTGGACACATTTGGCTATGGACTTTATTACTGACCTTCCCCCCTCTGAGCGTTTCACTGTCATCTGGGTGGTCGTGGACCGTTTTAGCAAGATGTGTCACTTGGTTCCTTTCATCAAACTGCCCTGCGCTAAGACTCTCGCTAAGGCATTTGTCAAGGAAATTGTCAGACTACATGGCGTTCCTACTGACATTGTTTCTGATAGGGGACCTCAGTTCGTGGCTCGTTTTTGGCGCGCCTTTTGTGACAGGTTGGGAGTTCATTTGTCGTTTTCATCCGGATATCATCCTGAGTCTAATGGCCAGACAGAAAGGAAAAACCAGGATGTTGAGCAGTTCTTGCGTTGTTTTGTGGCAGACAATCAAGACGGGTGGTCTGAGTTTCTGCCACTTGCTGAATTTGCTCTTAACAACCATACATCCTCTTCTGCTGGTTGTTCGCCTTTTTTTTGTTGTACCAGGAGACATCCGTTGTTTGGGTCATTCTCCAAATTGGTATCAGCCGTGCCTGAAGAGAGAGAATTTTTCTGGTGTTTTGGAGAGAGTTTGGACTGATGTGCGTGGTAATCTTCAGGAGGCTAACAGAAAATCTAAAAAGTACTTTGATAGGAAAAGGCAAGAGGTTTTGTTTGCTATTGGTGACATGGTTTGTTTATCCTCTAAGAATCTGAGGTTGAGGATTCCTTCTAAAAATTGGGTCCCAAGTTTGTAGGGCCCTTTAAGGTGCTTCAGGTTGTTAACCAATCTGCTGTTAGGTTGGAGGTTCCTACCTCCTGGAAGATTAATCCGGTGTTTCATGTTTCTCTGTTGAAAAGAGCTGATGTGTCGGATGGAGACGTCTCGGCCACTGTTCCCCTGGTGGTGGAGGACGGGGAATATGAAATTTCTTGCATCCTAAATTCTAGACGGTATAGAGGGAGTTTGCAGTACCTTGTCGCTTGGAAGGGTTTTGGACCCGAGGATAACTCATGGGTGAGGGCGGATGATGTTTCTGCGTACAGACTTGTCAGAGCGTTTCACAAGAGGTTTCCGGGTAAGCCTGGACCTAGGGGATCCAGAGGATCCTCTTAGAAGGGGGGGTACTGTTAGAACTCTCCTGTTAGTTTTTTTTTTCTATCTTGCTGGTCACATGACCTTTGTGGCCTATTTAATCCTGCTCCGCCCTTCTGGCTTTGCTGGACTTCATTGTAATTTCTACTCTTAAGCTAGCCGGGTGCTTTGTTACCTTTCTATATTAGTTTTGCCTGGTCTTTTGACCTCTATGTTCTATGTTGTTTGTTTTTCTTTTTACTGCTACAACTTCTGTTAGGAGGTGTCCATCTTTTCTCCCGGTCCATAGTTCTTGTAGGGATTCCTTCCTCGCATCTATAGGTCTTTAGTACAGACTAGCTGAGGACTTTAGCGGGTCTGATTGCAGGATCAGGTTCCCCGTTACATCGTAGGGATCTAGCTTAGTTCTATCGTAGGGACAAATATCCCTTTCTTTCCTTAGTGCTTGTAGCAGAACATAACATTACCTTATTCCAAACCCTGCAGATCAGAGACGCCAACATTACCGGAATGATTCCCAGAAAAGTCAGCAGATTTCCAGGGCCTCACTGAACCTGTTTAAAATCTTCAGAAAAACTTAGGAAATAAGTGTAGCTACTTCTACAAATGAGCTTGGTGTCGTATGAAAACTCCTCCAGGCAGAAATAGTGTATAAGATCCTGGGCACACGTAGAGGAGTAAAAGTAGTAGTCCAGTGATAGCACTGACCAAATAATAGTCATACTGTACCAAAATAATACCTCCATACAGCTTTATTCAACTAATACTGCTGTTACGCCCCTGTCTTGGCTCCAGGGTCCGGTGTTATGTTTCGGTAGCTGAGGAGAAATTGCAAAAAAAGCCAAAGAAGCAATACACCAGAGAGGCTGGAAACTATTGGATTGCAGGACCCTGAACTAACCGCAACACTAGAAGTAGCCATGCAGCGTACCTAAGGTGATCCTAGACGCCTCGTCACAGCCGGAGAGATAGCTACACCTAAAGGCAGTGTAAGGTTTCAACTCACTCGGCTGCTTCAGAGGTAAATCAGGACGCACTTCTATATCAAAAGTTCATCAGGTTTATTGCTTCATAAACCTTATGGTAACATACAACACAAATCTTCAATGCTTCAGCTCCAGCCTGGAGCCTCACTCTTCAGACACAGAGTACTCTCTGTAATGTCCCGCCAGGACACATGGAAGTCTGCCCACACTGGTAGACTCCCACACACTCTCTAGACACAGAGTCCTTTCTGTAAAGTCCCATCTGGACACATGGAAGTCTGTCCACCCTGGCAGACTCCCACAACACTCTCTCAGGTGCCAAACAAACTCCATTACATAGGCGTAACCCCGCCCATAGGTGAGGTCAGGAACACATGGTTAGGTCACCTGATCATGACCTCATCACAGGTCCTTTACCACAACACAAACCATGCTTCCATGCATATCTCGAGGAGCAAACACAGTGCCCCTAGCTGCATCAGTGGTCACTACACCACATACCTCCCCCCTCTGTTCAAACTTCTGGGGTTGAACACTTGTTACCCGACCAGAGATCCTTCTCGGTCGTCTCTGCCAGTCAAACCGTCTGGCTAAGTCGGGCCCTCTGTCAGACCACCCGCCTCCCCAGCGGTCAGTACGGCGTCGCAATTCCCCTGCACCCATACGTCCTGTCTGGTCTGAGTCCTTTTCAGCTCGTCCACCACAGGTTCTCCTGCTTAGGTCACTCATCACTGAGCTAACTGAGGCATCACTATTTCTACCTCTTCCATCAGGCGCTCTTCGCCTCTCAACACTACGGATTGAAGGTGGCGACCATCTTCTTTCCATTTCCTGCAGCTCTCTGTTGACCTGCTCCCTCTCCAGTCGTAGCTGCTCTACTTCTCTCAAGTATGACACACGATACTCCAGGAGCATCCGGATATTCCCAAGGCTCTCCCTGGATCCGACAACGAGGAATGGAACCATCCCATCTTCACCCCTGACCTGGACTTCGTCATCAGCCGGAATCCTGACTCTCGTCACACCGGACTTATTCACCATCTCCTGCATCACTTTCCCAAGTCTTCCGATGACTTTCTTCACCAGACCTCTGGGCACTTGAATGATGTCTTCCACCAATCCAAGCTGACTTTGAGCCTTTCTTGCTTGCTCCAAACGTCGAGCGGCTTCTTTATTCCTCCACATGATCATCTGTTTCGTTCGGAGGCATTGTAGATGCATATCAAAAAACTGACCGGCACATCCAAACATAGATTCAGTGTGAACAGGTGCTAAACCTAGAGTCACCAACTCATATACATACAAGAAAAAAAGGTAGCACACTGTAGCGCTATAGCTTGCAAACACGAAATATGAAAAATATGAAAATGAATTGCATCATTACCTTAGAAATATGAAAAATTGAGAAGTCTTAGCGCATAAGATGGCCAAATTATGTGAGCCTGATAGCCACGTCAAGGCTCTTCTCGTATATCAGGTCCTAACTAATGCCTATCCTCGCTTAGAAAAGTCTGTCTGCATGGGAACATATGAATCCTCTCTTCAGACTAAAATCTACATCTCTGTGGAGGGGTGATGAACCTGTTGTAATTAAAAAGCCTGTGACCACCAGGTGGAGTGCTCAGGTAGAAGGTAAATGAATACATATCAAAAAACTGACCGGCACATCCAAACATAGATTCAGTGTGAACAGGTGCTAAACCTAGAGTCACCAACTCATATACATACAAGAAAAAAAGGTAGCACACTGTAGCGCTATAGCTTGCAAACACGAAATATGAAAAATATGAAAAATGAATTGCATCATTACCTTAGAAATATGAAAAATTGAGAAGTCTTAGCGCATAAGATGGCCAAATTATGTGAGCCTGATAGCCACGTCAAGGCTCTTCTCGTATATCAGGTCCTAACTAATGCCTATCCTCGCTTAGAAAAGTCTGTCTGCATGGGAACATATGAATCCTCTCTTCAGACTAAAATCTACATCTCTGTGGAGGGGTGATGAACCTGTTGTAATTAAAAAGCCTGTGACCACCAGGTGGAGTGCTCAGGTAGAAGGTAAATGAATACATATCAAAAAACTGACCGGCACATCCAAACATAGATTCAGTGTGAACAGGTGCTAAACCTAGAGTCACCAACTCATATACATACAAGAAAAAAAGGTAGCACACTGTAGCGCTATAGCTTGCAAACACGAAATATGAAAAATATGAAAAATGAATTGCATCATTACCTTAGAAATATGAAAAATTGAGAAGTCTTAGCGCATAAGATGGCCAAATTATGTGAGCCTGATAGCCACGTCAAGGCTCTTCTCGTATATCAGGTCCTAACTAATGCCTATCCTCGCTTAGAAAAGTCTGTCTGCATGGGAACATATGAATCCTCTCTTCAGACTAAAATCTACATCTCTGTGGAGGGGTGATGAACCTGTTGTAATTAAAAAGCCTGTGACCACCAGGTGGAGTGCTCAGGTAGAAGGTAAATGAATACATATCAAAAAACTGACCGGCACATCCAAACATAGATTCAGTGTGAACAGGTGCTAAACCTAGAGTCACCAACTCATATACATACAAGAAAAAAAGGTAGCACACTGTAGCGCTATAGCTTGCAAACACGAAATATGAAAAATATGAAAAATGAATTGCATCATTACCTTAGAAATATGAAAAATTGAGAAGTCTTAGCGCATAAGATGGCCAAATTATGTGAGCCTGATAGCCACGTCAAGGCTCTTCTCGTATATCAGGTCCTAACTAATGCCTATCCTCGCTTAGAAAAGTCTGTCTGCATGGGAACATATGAATCCTCTCTTCAGACTAAAATCTACATCTCTGTGGAGGGGTGATGAACCTGTTGTAATTAAAAAGCCTGTGACCACCAGGTGGAGTGCTCAGGTAGAAGGTAAATGAATACATATCAAAAAACTGACCGGCACATCCAAACATAGATTCAGTGTGAACAGGTGCTAAACCTAGAGTCACCAAATCATATACATACAAGAAAAAAAGGTAGCACACTGTAGCGCTATAGCTTGCAAACACGAAATATGAAAAATATGAAAAATGAATTGCATCATTACCTTAGAAATATGAAAAATTGAGAAGTCTTAGCGCATAAGATGGCCAAATTATGTGAGCCTGATAGCCACGTCAAGGCTCTTCTCGTATATCAGGTCCTAACTAATGCCTATCCTCGCTTAGAAAAGTCTGTCTGCATGGGAACATATGAATCCTCTCTTCAGACTAAAATCTACATCTCTGTGGAGGGGTGATGAACCTGTTGTAATTAAAAAGCCTGTGACCACCAGGTGGAGTGCTCAGGTAGAAGGTAAATGAATACATATCAAAAAACTGACCGGCACATCCAAACATAGATTCAGTGTGAACAGGTGCTAAACCTAGAGTCACCAACTCATATACATACAAGAAAAAAAGGTAGCACACTGTAGCGCTATAGCTTGCAAACACGAAATATGAAAAATATGAAAAATGAATTGCATCATTACCTTAGAAATATGAAAAATTGAGAAGTCTTAGCGCATAAGATGGCCAAATTATGTGAGCCTAAGCGAGGATAGGCATTAGTTAGGACCTGATATACGAGAAGAGCCTTGACGTGGCTATCAGGCTCACATAATTTGGCCATCTTATGCGCTAAGACTTCTCAATTTTTCATATTTCTAAGGTAATGATGCAATTCATTTTTCATATTTTTCATATTTTGTGTTTGCAAGCTATAGTGCTACAGTGTGCTACCTTTTTTTCTTGTATGTATATGAGTTGGTGACTCTAGGTTTAGCACCTGTTCACACTGAATCTATGTTTGGATGTGCCGGTCAGTTTTTTGATATGTATTCATTTACCTTCTACCTGAGCACTCCACCTGGTGGTCACAGGCTTTTTAATTACAACAGGTTCATCACCCCTCCACAGAGATGTAGATTTTAGTCTGAAGAGAGGATTCATATGTTCCCATGCAGACAGACTTTTCTAAGCGAGGATAGGCATTAGTTAGGACCTGATATACGAGAAGAGCCTTGACGTGGCTATCAGGCTCACATAATTTGGCCATCTTATGCGCTAAGACTTCTCAATTTTTCATATTTCTAAGGTAATGATGCAATTCATTTTTCATATTTTTCATATTTCGTGTTTGCAAGCTATAGCGCTACAGTGTGCTACCTTTTTTTCTTGTATGTATATGAGTTGGTGACTCTAGGTTTAGCACCTGTTCACACTGAATCTATGTTTGGATGTGCCGGTCAGTTTTTTGATATGTATTCATTTACCTTCTACCTGAGCACTCCACCTGGTGGTCACAGGCTTTTTAATTACAACAGGTTCATCACCCCTCCACAGAGATGTAGATTTTAGTCTGAAGAGAGGATTCATATGTTCCCATGCAGACAGTCTTTTCTAAGCGAGGATAGGCATTAGTTAGGACCTGATATACGAGAAGAGCCTTGACGTGGCTATCAGGCTCACATAATTTGGCCATCTTATGCGCTAAGACTTCTCAATTTTTCATATTTCTAAGGTAATGATGCAATTCATTTTTCATTGTAGATGCATGTCTCTCAGGACAGCCACTCGCTTCAGTGTGACTTCCTTAGTCGACAGTATGACTAACTGTTTCATCTCTGGCACCCAGTTCACACTACATGCTTCTACCGCCTTTCTAAAGGCCTCATGCACTTCCTCACTGGCACACACTTCTCGCAGGTCTTCAGGTATCTCTATTACACACTTGAAACCCGACCCGTCACCTTCTTGGACAGACTGTTGGACCTCCTCGTCCTGAGCATTAGTACAGTTTTCCAAGACATCGCTCTCCCTTGTGTGCCCATCTGCATGGCACTTCCCTTGCTGGATTTCTTCTCCCATAGATTTCTGGAGCTGGGCACTAGTCTCCTCCTCTATCTTGAGCTCTCGGAGAACTCTATCTTGCTCTTCTGCCAAGCAGCGACACTCCTGCTGATGTTTCTCTTGTTCCTCTCTGAGCACCTCCGTCTCTTTCCATAGAACCTTGTTCATACTCTTACACGCTGACAGATGATCTCTGAGCTTAGAGACTTCCTTCTCCAGCTCCTCCACTTTGTGCTCAATCATTTGTCTCAGGACCCTTTCTCGCTCGACTGTCTCTTTCACTGTTTCTTTAAACAGCTCCATCTCATGGTCCTGCTCTCTTTTAGCCAGCACATGTCGCACCATCACCTCTCTAATTACATTTTTGGCTGGACACTCTTGCCTACAAACACTCTGCCTCTCCAGAGTTCCGCCTGTTCCTGCATCCACAGTTTCCACTGTCTCACGACTCTCGGTAACTTCAGAGAGCTCCAGCTTACTGCACTCACTTTCCCTTGCGGTCGAGTCACAGTCTGCATAGGAGTCACTCCCACTCCCCCTGTCATCCTGGAACAGCACGTCCCCACTTAGACAGGTCTCTGCCCCCTTTCCTGGAGCTCTACCGTTTCTCACGGTCACACGTCTTGTCACGTCCAAGTCCCCGAGTTGGTCTGACCCACACTTTCTCCTGGTCACCTGGAACTCTGGACTATCGCTATTAGGTGTTACCTTCTTTTCACACATCACTCGACAAGGAACCACTACAGCCACCTGCTGTGATGGGGCTCCCTCCTCTGAACGACAACACACTTTATCAACTTCCCATGCCTTTTCAAATAACGTGAAGTCCCGCTTCCTCTCATAGGGGTACACTAAGTTCGGTGGTATACCAGCATAACACCCTTTTGGCATCTCCACCCACTTTTGGGCCACCATCCCCTTTTGGGTTGCCACCCCCTTTTGGGACTCCGCCCCCTTTCGGGTCACCATCCCAATTTGGGTTCCCGCCCCCTTTTGGGACACCATCCTAATTTGTGTTACCGCCCCCTTTTGGGACTCTGCCCCCTTTTGGGCAACTTTACTGATTTGGGCTACCACCCCCTTTTGGGACTCCACCCCCTTTCGGGCCACAATCCCAATTTGGGTTGCCGCCCCCTTTTGGGTAACCATCCCTGTTTTGGGTTGCCGCCCCCTTTTGGGACTCCTCCCTTTTTAGGGACACCACCCATCACTGGGGTACACACCACGGCTCTTACAGGCCCCAGTCCACACAGTACCCTTAGACAGTGTATTTTACTTAGGGCGTGTACTGGCCCTTTAAGAGTTTGTGTGCCTTGGTTCACACTGTCCTTTTTACCACACCAGCTCCTGCTGGTACTGCCACCGCTTCCGTTGCAGCCACCAACAACCAGCACCTCCAGATGCTACTCCTAAGCTGCTGTGGCTGTTACTGCAGCTCCGGCTGCTGCAGAACTTCTTGCTGCAACAGTCACTGTAGCTCCTGCTACCACAAGTCTCTGCACGCTGCGCTGTCTTGCCGCTTGTCACCTTCGTGACCCCACGAGTCACAGCCAGCCGCTTGTCACCTTCATGACTCCTCCGAGCCACAGCAAACACCTCACACGTGTTCCAGAAAAAAAAACAGTTTCTCACTGACCCGTCAGCACAACACAGACTCCTGTCTGTTACACTCTCAGCCAGAGAGATTTTCCGGACACCTCCTCTCTCATAGAGGCATCCCACAAAGGAAAAAACAGTTTCTCACTGACCCGTCAGTACAACACAGACTCCTGTCTGTCACACTCTCAGCCAGAGAGATTTTCCAGACACCTCCTCTCTCATAGAGGCATCCCACAAAGGAAAAAACAGTCTTTCACTGACCCGTCAGTACAACACAGACTCCTGTCTGTTACACTCTCGGCCAGAGAGATTTTCCGGACACCTCCTTTCTCATAGAGGCATCCCACAAAGGAAAAAACAGTTTCTCACTGACCCGTCAGTACACCACAGACTCCTGTCTGTTACCTGTTGATCACTCAGGTTTCCAGACACCTCCTTTTCATAGAGGCATCCCACAAGGACAAAACAATCTCTCACTGACCCGTCAGTACACCACAGACTCCTGTCTGTTACCTGTTGGCCACGCAGGTTTCCGGACACCTCCTCTGAGGTATCCTCTCAGCATGCTTTTTTCTCCATTTTCAATGACCCCGGTCAACATAACACAGACTCCTGTCTGTCACCACTGCTTAACAGTTTCTTCATACCTCATATCTTCAGAGGCACCCCATAAACATAAACACAGTTTATTCGTGACCACTGGTCACACTCACGGTTTTCACAGACCGTCCGTTCCTCCTCTGATTCCTGATTCCCAGTCCTGGAACATGTGCTCCTTGGGCCGCTGCCAGCATTCCATCCACCAATTGTAAGGTTTCAACTCACTTGGCTGCTTCAGAGGTAAATCAGGACGCACTTCTATATCAAAAGTTCATCAGGTTTATTGCTTCATAAACCTTATGGTAACATACAACACAAATCTTCAATGCTTCAGCTCCAGCCTGGAGCCTCACTCTTCAGACACAGAGTCCTCTCTGTAATGTCCCACCAGGACACATGGAAGTCTGCCCACACTGGTAGACTCCCACACACTCTCTAGACACAGAGTCCTTTCTGTAAAGTCCCATCTGGACACATGGAAGTCTGTCCACCCTGGCAGACTCCCACAACACTCTCTCAGGTGCCATACAAACTCCATTACATAGGCGTAACCCCGCCCATAGGTGAGGTCAGGATCACATGGTTAGGTCACCTGATCATGACCTCATCACAGGTCCTTTACCACAACACAAACCATGCTTCCATGCATATCTCGAGGAGCATACACAGTGCCCCCTAGCTGCATCAGGGGTCACTACACCACAGCAGAAAGATGAATGCTATCTGCCCCGTAGCAGAATCCCCAAAGAAATAGGAAGCCCCCAAACATGTAATGGCGGTTAGACAAGAGGAAAATACGAACACAGACAGAAAATAGAATGAGCAAACACTGGGGCCCAATCTGTCTAGATAGAAAAGTATAGGAAAGAATTCTGACTACAACCCAAAAAAACCCTGACAAAAATACCAACACTTCTGATTAACAAAAAACCTGAGATCACACGATCTCTACCACCTAAATCAGATCTCTGGTGTAACACACAGCAATTCAGCAGATAAAAAGTGACATAAGAACAGAGCAAAAGTGCAAACACAAACAGAGCACAATAGCAACGCCAGGCCCCAAAGGGGACCAGGCTGAAGACTACTGCTAAGCAGCAAACAAGCAAGGAAAATCCAACCAGAGGAAAAAAAATAAGCAAATCACTTATCTGAAAGAGAGCAGGAATGCAAGCTGAGCTCCAAGCAAGACCAGGAAGAACAATTGATTACCGGCAAGGCTGAAGGGAGTTCAGGTCACTAATATCAGACCATTCAGAGCCAGCTGAAGGCCATTCAGCAATCAGTTCATTACCCTCAGCAACCACCGGAGGGAGCCCCAGCTCAGAAGTCGCCTCCAGAGTATTCACAACAGTCCAGCCTTTACTTCCTTCCCCTATGGTCATCTCCCTCTGCTGTGGTCCAAGCCAGGTGTTACAAACTCAAGTGACATTATCACCCAAGACCTTTTAAGGCCGATTCTCACACCCATATGTGGCTGAGAAGTCAGTAACCTTTCTGCTCAGTTACCTTGTGGCTTGGAGTTTGTCCCGCTAGTTCTCTTAGCTGGCAATCATCTCAGCAACCTCCTGTCTGTTTTTCAATCTTGCATTTACTTTCTGACTCCGACCTGCAACAAAGGTCTGCTTTAAGCAAAACAAACTCTTCTCTGGACTTGTTCACACTACATACGCTGCTGCAAATCCTAAACTGACTATACATCCTCAGTTTCTGAGTGTCAGTTCTCCTGGCTCTGTGTTTTCTGGTGTTCCCTGCTCCTCTCTCTGCCTGCTGTCCTGTTCATCACTGTTCCACATGCCATATGACAAGTCCTGCTCACTGTGCCATCACCTTCAGTCCGTGCTGTTCCCTCTGACCTGCTGCTTAGAATATCCATCTCAGCAGATGAACCCATAACTGCCATAACCTGATGTTATCAGGAACCTCTAACATACCTTCAGCCATGTAAAACCTGATAGTTTCTGGGAGAGGTGGTGCCTTTACTGACAGAGAGACACAAGGCTGAGGCCACAGGCTTACATAACAGTGCCATATAGTGAACAGGCAATACAGCCATACAGTGTCAGGATAATAATACAGCCAGCACAAAGATGCACAAGAACCTGCAAAACCAGGTTACAAAAGAAGAAAAAACCCTTCTGAGATGCCTGAACTTGGACTGGTTAAAAAATAAAACCATAATATACCCTGTGCGCATCTGATTTATTGGTCAGTGCTAAGTATGGCATCACGTAGTGTAGGGGGGGTTGGATTCGGGAGAATCCACAGCCACTTTAGTACTTGAATTGCCGCCAAGTCGCATGACTAACGCTATCTCATCTCTGAGTTCTGCTATCTGTAGAAGGAGAAACTATCCAGAAGCCGAGTGGCCGAGCCGCGCTTGTTTCTTGTGTGTGTGAGTGGAGCCAATTGCATCCAAAACTTGTCACCTCTCTGCCACTAGTAGTGCCCATACACATTACACCAAAGTGTAAACTCTTATTTTACCGGGGATTTCTGAGTTTCGTCTTCTGGCTGTGGTCTATTAAAAAAAAACAAAAAAACATGTGCTTTACTTACCCTCCCCGGGACCAGCGCTGAGTCTCCGCCGCTGCCTCCGGTGCCCACCCCAGGAAGAAAATAAAATATACCAACCAGGGGCGGAACTATAGTGGAAGCAGGGGAAGCAGCTGCCACAGGGCCCGGGCTAGAAGGGGGCCCGTCCCTGCTGCAGCTGCCCTGTGATTTAGGAGCAAAAAGGGGGGCCGAGCACGCTGGCAAATGGATCCGCGCTCGGGCCCCCTCCCAACATTTTGTTCAGGCTTCTGACTCTGAACGCTGATGCATAACAACACTGTGTTGTTTTAAAGAGACACTACAGTATTGTAAATGCAGACAGCGAACAGAAATGAGCACTGTAGCTTTAAGCTGCGGCCCAGTGCATTATGGTCCGTCTGTCACAGCGTGTGTGCATGTGGGGGCGGACAGCAGACGGCCAGGCAGACCACATGAAGCAGCAGGCTGACTGGACAAGCAGGTGGAAGCCCGGGCGAGCAGGGTGAGTACCGTGAGTCTCTCAACAGTGAGAAGAGGCTTGGCTGCTCAATGGTGACTGGGAGGGCAGGTGCAGGCAGGATCTAACAGGGCCCACATTCAACAGGGCCCAGGCTGCAGTGCAGGGGGCCCACATTCAACACAGGGCCCAGGTAGCAAGGGGCCGCATTCCAACAGGGCCTCGGGCTCCTGGGCCCTGTTTGACGCAAGCCTCAAGTCACCACTAACCTCCCCTGGGCCCTGTTGGGCACGGGACCTCAGTCACCAGTAGCCTCCCCCTGGCCCAGTAACAGCCTCATGGTTGCTACAAGTGACGAGTGACACCCTGATCTCTGCTACATGTGACAAGTAACAACCTCAGCTCTGCTACATGTAACAAGTAGCAACCTCAGCTCTGCTACATGTGACAAGTAACAACCTCAACTCTGCTACTTGTGACAAGTAGCAACCTCAGCTCTGCTATTTGTGACAAGTAACAACCTCAGCTCTGCTTATGTGACAAGTAACAACCTCAGCTCTGCTCATGTGACAAGTAGCAACTTCAGCTCTGCTACATGTGACAAGTAACCTCAGCTCTGCTACATGTGACAAGTAGCAACCTCAGCTCTGCTACATGTGACAAGTAGCAACCTCAGCTCTGCTACATGTGACAAGTAACCTCAGCTCTGCTACATGTGACAAGTAACAACCTCAGCTCTGCTACATTTGACAAGTAACAACCTCAGCTCTGCTACATGTGACAAGTAACAACCTCAGCTCTGCTCATGTGACAAGTAGCAACCTCAGCTCTGCTCATGTGACAAGTAACAACCTCAGCTCTGCTCATGTGACAAGTAGCAACCTCAGCTCTGCTACATGTGACAAGTAACCTCAGCTCTGCTACATGTGACAAGTAACAACCTCAGCTCTGCTACATTTGACAAGTAACAACCTCAGCTCTGCTACATGTGACAAGTAGCAACCTCGGCTCTACTACATGTGACAAGTAACAACCTCAGCTCTGCTACATGTGACAAGTAGCAACCTCAGCTCTGCTCATGTGACAAGTAACAACCTCAGCTCTGCTCATGTGACAAGTAACCTCAGCTCTGCTCATGTGACAAGTAGCAACCTCAGCTCTGCTCATGTGACAAGTAGCAACCTCAGCTCTGCTCATGTGACAAGTAGCAACCTCAGCTCTGCTCATGTGACAAGTAGCAACCTCAGCTCTGCTCATGTGACAAGTAACAACCTCAGCTCTGCTCATGTGACAAGTAGCAACCTCAGCTCTGCTCATGTGACAAGTAACAACCTCAGCTCTGCTCATGTGACAAGTAGCAACCTCAGCTCTGCTACATGTGACAAGTAACCTCAGCTCTGCTACATGTGACAAGTAACAACCTCAGCTCTGCTACATTTGACAAGTAGCAACCTCAGCTCTGCTACATGTGACAAGTAGCAACCTCGGCTCTGGTACATGTGACAAGTAGCAACCTCAGCTCTGCTCATGTGACTAGTAGCAACCTCAGCTCTGCTACATGTGACAAGTAACCTCAGCTCTGCTACATGTGACAAGTAGCAACCTCAGCTCTGCTACATGTGACAAGTAGCAACCTCAGCTCTGCTACATGTGACAAGTAGCAACCTCAGCTCTGCTACATGTGACAAGTAACAACCTCAACTCTGCTACTTGTGACAAGTAGCAACCTCAGCTCTGCTATTTGTGACAAGTAACAACCTCAGCTCTGCTCATGTGACAAGTAACAACCTCAGCTCTGCTCATGTGACAAGTAGCAACCTCGGCTCTGCTACATGTGACAAGTAACCTCAGCTCTGCTACATGTGACAAGTAGCAACCTCAGCTCTGCTACATGTGACAAGTAACCTCAGCTCTGCTACATGTGACAAGTAACAACCTCAGCTCTGCTACATTTGACAAGTAACAACCTCAGCTCTGCTACATGTGACAAGTAGCAACCTCGGCTCTGCTACATGTGACAAGTAACAACCTCAGCTCTGCTACATGTGACAAGTAGCAACCTCAGCTCTGCTCATGTGACAAGTAACAACCTCAGCTCTGCTCATGTGACAAGTAACAACCTCAGCTCTGCTACATGTGACAAGTAGCAACCTCGGCTCTGCTACATGTAATAACCTCAGCTCTGCTACATGTGACAAGTAGCAACCTCAGCTCTGCTATGTGACAAGTAACAACCTCAGCTCTGCTCATGTGACAAGTACAACCTCAGCTCTGCTACATGTGACAAGTAACAACCTCAGCTCTGCTACATGTGACAAGTAACAACCTCAGCTCTGCTACATGTGACAAGTAGCAACCTCAGCTCTGCTCATGTGACAAGTAACAACCTCAGCTCTGCTCATGTGACAAGTAACAACCTCAGCTCTGCTACATGTGACAAGTAACAACCTCAGCTCTGCTACATGTGACAAGTAACAACCTCAGCTCTGCTACATGTGACAAGTAGCAACCTCAGCTCTGCTACATGCGAGGAGTGACAGCCTCATCTCTGCTACATGCGCGGAGTGACAGCCTCAGCTTTGCTATACAAGTAGCAGAGCTGAGGCTGTCACTCCTCACATGTTGCAGAGATGAGGCTGTCACTCCTTACATGTAGCAGAGCTGAGGCTGTCACTCCTCGAATGTAGCAGAGCTGAGGCTGTCCCTACTCACATGTAGCAGAGCTGAGGCTGTTCCTCCTCACATGTAGCAGAGCTGAGGCTGTCACTCCTCACATGTAGCAGAACTGAGTCTGTCACTCCTCACATGTAGCAGCAGAGCTGAGGCTGTCACTCCTCACATGTAGCAGAGCTGAGGCTGTCACTCCTCACATGCAGCAGAGCTGAGGCTGTCAACTCCTCACATGTGTAATTGGTGAGGGCGTGGTGCAGAAGTACGGTATACAGAACAATCTTAGATTATTCTGTATACCGGACTGTTGTTCTACTGAATAAATCATCCGTTTTGAAAGCAGTTTGCAGGCTGGATTACAAGTTTCTTCACATATTTACTCTGGAGAAAGCCTACCTTCGTCACTACCTCAGTTGCTTCCTGGGAGTTGGTTCTTTTCTGTTATTTCACTATCATTACTCCAAAAACCTCTAATTTTGGATAATAAAGGTATCTTTCTTAACACAACTTGGGTAGACCGGGATTGGCAACGCGCGCGAGGGGGGGGGCCCCATTGTGAAGTTTGCTGTGGGGCCCTGCCGTTCCTAGTTACGCCCCTGATACCAACAAGAGCAGTCATACATTTTTCCCGAAATGTGCGCCATTTTCTTCCTAAAAGGGGTAGCCCATTAGTGGTAAACACCTTATTAACATTTTTATTTAATTTTGTTTCCCCTCATTGGCCCAATTAATAAGGATTGTCTAGGAGTGTACAACCCCTTTATTAAATCTCCTTGGAGACTATACAGTTTTTTCATAACACTCATTTTAGCACAAACTTTTTTGCAAGAAATATTCTATGTGTATATACTGTATGTAATCCATCTATTCTATCCTGTCGGGTCCTGCTGTGATTTTACTGTACGCAGCTGCTGAATTGTCGGCTTTTCATCTACAGTGGGTACGGAAAGTATTCAGACCCCTTTAAATTTTTCACTCTTTGTTTCATTGCAGCCATTTGGTAAATGCAAAAAAGTTCTTTTTTTTCTCATTAATGTACACTCTGCACCCCATCTTTACTGAAAAAAAACAAATGTTGAAGTTTTCACAAATTTATTAAAAAAGAAAAACTGAAATCTCACATGGTCATAAGTATTCAGACCCTTTGCTCAGTATTGAGTAGAAGCACCTTTTGAGCTAGTACAGTCATGAGTCTTCTTGGGAATGATGCAACAAGTTTTTCACACTGGATTTGGGGATCCTCTGCCATTCTTCCTTGCAGATCCTCTCCAGTTCCATCAGGTTGGACGGTGAACGTTGGTGGACAGCCATTTTCAGGTCTCTCCAGAGATGCTCAATTGGGTTTAGGTCAGGGCTCTGGCTGGGCCGGTCAAGAATGGTCACAGAGTTGTTCTGAAGCCACTCCTTTGTTATTTTAGCTGTGTGCTTAGGGTCGTTGTCTTGTTGGAAGGTGAACCTTCAGCCAAGTCTGAGGTCCAGAAGCACTCTGGAAGAGGTTTTCATCCAGGATATCTCTGTACTTGGCCACATTCATGTTTCCTTCAATTGCAACCAGTCGTCCTGTCCCTGCAGCTGAAGAACACCCCCATAGCATGATGCTGCCACCACCATGTTTCACTGTTGGGATTGTATTGGGCAGGTGATGAGCAGTGCCTGGTTTTCTCCACACATACCGCTTAGAATTATCACCAAAAAGTTTTATCTTCGCTCATCAGACCAGAGAATCTTATTTCTCATAGTCTGGGAGTCCTTCATGTGTTTTTTAGCAATCTCTATGCAGGCTTTCATATGTCTGGCACTGAGGAGAGGCTGCTGTTGGGCCACTCTGCCATAAAGGCCCGACTGGTGGAGGGCTGCAGTGATGTTGACTTTGTGGAACTTTCTCCCATCTCCCTACTGCATCTGTGGAGCGCAGCCACAGTGATCTTGGGGTTCTTCTTTTCTTCTTTACCTCTCTCACCAAGGCTCTTCCCCCATGATTGCTCTGTTTGGCTGGACGGTCAGGTCTAGGAAGACTTCTGGTGGTCCCAAACTTCTTCTATTTAAGGATTATGGAGGCCACTGTGCTCTTAGGAACCTTGAGTACTGCAGAAATTCTTTTGTAACCTTGACCAGATGTGTGCCTTGCCACAATTCTGTCTCTGAGCTCTTTGTTCAGTTCCTTTGACCTCATGATTCTCATTTGGGCTGACATGCACTGTGAGTTGTGAGGTCTTATATAGACAGGTGTGCGCCTTTACAAATCAAGTCCTATCAGGTTAATTAAACACATCTGGACTCCAATGAAGGAGTAGAACCATCTCAAGGAGGATCACAAGGAAATGGACAGCATGTGACTTAAATATGAGTGTCTGAGCAAAGGGTCTGAATACTTATGACCATGTGATATTTCAATTTTTCTTTTTTAAGAAATTTGCAAAAATTTCTACATTTCTGTTTTTCTTCAGTAAAGATGGGGTGCAGAGTGTACATTAATGGAAAAAATCAACCTTTTTGAATTTACCAAATGGCTGCAATGAAACAAAGAGTGAAAAATGTAAAGGGGTCTGAATACTTTCCTATCTATCTATCTATCTATCTATCTATCTATCTATCTATCTATCTATCTATCTATCTATCTATTATATTTATATGTCACTTACATCTTTATATCTAGTCTATGTGTATATACAGTATCTATTCTGTTCTGTTGGGTCAGACTGTGATTTTACTGAATGCGGCTGCTGAATTGCCGGCTTTTGAAAGGACATTGTCGTGTTAAAATCAGACGGCACTTGCATGGTCTGTGTGCTGTGCGATTTTTTGCTCTCATCCATTGACTTGCATTGGCGAGTCTTGTCCTAGATACGCAGCAAATCGCAGCATGCTGAGATTTTTTTCTCAGTACATTTTCAGCTGACTAAAAAGATTGCAGATGAGATGTCACCCATTAAATAACATTGGTCAGAGTGCAATCCGATGAGCATGAGGCCTGAATATGAAATCCTGGAAAACCATAAAGCATATTGTCATTTTAAGAGAACGTGATGTAAAATGTCTGTGTCTGCCTCCCTGCTCTGCATGGAACTTTATAAGTGTATGGTGCTGGGGAATATGCCGCTGCCATTAACCGTTTGCATGTAATTTGCAGCTGCTGTTCTATTTTGTTAGTGATGTAGAATTGAGAATATTATTGCCTGCAGTACTAATCCCCGGCCACAGGAGGCCGCTGTTCCCCTGCATTTGCTCGCTGGCTTACACTGGCTTGTGCAGGATTTGGATTGTGAGGTGGAGACCTCAGTTCTGTGAGGAGAAATAAGAACGGTGATTGTGTGGACGGACGCCGGTGTTATGTTACGTGGACTCTGTTCTGCTGGTGTGAACAGAACCAGATAGAGCACCCGGCTAGCGGGGCAGTACAAGCAATTGGCAAGAAGTGCCTGACAGGAAGGGGTTGGTTTGGAGGCCATCTTGAGAAAGCTTGGTGCGATCTGGAAGGAGGAGGATGTGTGACATCTCCATCGAGCGCCATCCGCTGATCCGACATCCGTGACACCCCCGCAGGGCCCTCCAGCCAGGGGCGTAACTAGGAACGGCAGGGCCCCACAGCAAACTTCACAATGGGGCCCCCCCCCTCGCGCGCGTTGCCAATCCCGGTCTACCCAAGTTGTGTTAAGAAAGATACCTTTATTATCCAAAATTAGAGGTTTTTGGAGTAATGATAGTGAAATAACAGAAAAGAACCAACTCCCAGGAAGCAACTGAGGTAGTGACGAAGGTAGGCTTTCTCCAGAGTAAATATGTGAAGAAACTTGTAATCCAGCCTGCAAACTGCTTTCAAAACGGATGATTTATTCAGTAGAACAACAGTCCGGTATACAGAATAATCTAAGATTGTTCTGTATACCATACTTCTGCACCACGCCCTCACCAATTACACATGTGAGGAGTTGACAGCCTCAGCTCTGCTGCATGTGAGGAGTGACAGCCTCAGCTCTGCTACATGTGAGGAGTGACAGCCTCAGCTCTGCTGCTACATGTGAGGAGTGACAGACTCAGTTCTGCTACATGTGAGGAGTGACAGCCTCAGCTCTGCTACATGTGAGGAGGAACAGCCTCAGCTCTGCTACATGTGAGTAGGGACAGCCTCAGCTCTGCTACATTCGAGGAGTGACAGCCTCAGCTCTGCTACATGTAAGGAGTGACAGCCTCATCTCTGCAACATGTGAGGAGTGACAGCCTCAGCTCTGCTACTTGTATAGCAAAGCTGAGGCTGTCACTCCGCGCATGTAGCAGAGATGAGGCTGTCACTCCTCGCATGTAGCAGAGCTGAGGTTGCTACTTGTCACATGTAGCAGAGCTGAGGTTGTTACTTGTCACATGTAGCAGAGCTGAGGTTGTTACTTGTCACATGTAGCAGAGCTGAGGTTGTTACTTGTCACATGAGCAGAGCTGAGGTTGTTACTTGTCACATGAGCAGAGCTGAGGTTGCTACTTGTCACATGTAGCAGAGCTGAGGTTGTTACATGTAGCAGAGCCGAGGTTGCTACTTGTCACATGTAGCAGAGCTGAGGTTACTTGTCACATGTAGCAGAGCCGAGGTTGCTACTTGTCACATGTAGCAGAGCTGAGGTTGTTACTTGTCACATGAGCAGAGCTGAGGTTGTTACTTGTCACATGAGCAGAGCTGAGGTTGCTACTTGTCACATGTAGCAGAGCTGAGGTTGTTACTTGTCACATGTAGCAGAGCCGAGGTTGCTACTTGTCACATGTAGCAGAGCTGAGGTTGTTACTTGTCAAATGTAGCAGAGCTGAGGTTGTTACTTGTCACATGTAGCAGAGCTGAGGTTACTTGTCACATGTAGCAGAGCTGAGGTTGCTACTTGTCACATGTAGCAGAGCTGAGGTTACTTGTCACATGTAGCAGAGCCGAGGTTGCTACTTGTCACATGAGCAGAGCTGAGGTTGTTACTTGTCACATGAGCAGAGCTGAGGTTGTTACTTGTCACAAATAGCAGAGCTGAGGTTGCTACTTGTCACAAGTAGCAGAGTTGAGGTTGTTACTTGTCACATGTAGCAGAGCTGAGGTTGCTACTTGTCACATGTAGCAGAGCTGAGGTTGCTACTTGTCACATGTAGCAGAGCTGAGGTTGCTACTTGTCACATGTAGCAGAGCTGAGGTTACTTGTCACATGTAGCAGAGCTGAGGTTGCTACTGTCACATGAGCAGAGCTGAGGTTGCTACTTGTCACATGTACCAGAGCCGAGGTTGCTACTTGTCACATGTAGCAGAGCTGAGGTTGCTACTTGTCAAATGTAGCAGAGCTGAGGTTGTTACTTGTCACATGTAGCAGAGCTGAGGTTACTTGTCACATGTAGCAGAGCTGAGGTTGCTGCTTGTCACATGAGCAGAGCTGAGGTTGTTACTTGTCACATGAGCAGAGCTGAGGTTGCTACTTGTCACATGAGCAGAGCTGAGGTTGTTACTTGTCACATGAGCAGAGCTGAGGTTGCTACTTGTCACATGAGCAGAGCTGAGGTTGCTACTTGTCACATGAGCAGAGCTGAGGTTGCTACTTGTCACATGAGCAGAGCTGAGGTTACTTGTCACATGAGCAGAGCTGAGGTTGTTACTTGTCACATGAGCAGAGCTGAGGTTGCTACTTGTCACATGTAGCAGAGCTGAGGTTGTTACTTGTCACATGTAGTAGAGCCGAGGTTGCTACTTGTCACATGTAGCAGAGCTGAGGTTGTTACTTGTCAAATGTAGCAGAGCTGAGGTTGTTACTTGTCACATGTAGCAGAGCTGAGGTTACTTGTCACATGTAGCAGAGCTGAGGTTGCTACTTGTCACATGAGCAGAGCTGAGGTTGTTACTTGTCACATGAGCAGAGCTGAGGTTGCTACTTGTCACATGAGCAGAGCTGAGGTTGTTACTTGTCACATGTAGCAGAGCTGAGGTTGTTACTTGTCAAATGTAGCAGAGCTGAGGTTGTTACTTGTCACATGTAGCAGAGCTGAGGTTACTTGTCACATGTAGCAGAGCTGAGGTTGCTACTTGTCACATGTAGCAGAGCTGAGGTTGCTACTTGTCACATGTGACACATGTAAATATGTGAAGAAACTTGTAATCCAGCCTGCAAACTGCTTTCAAAACGGATGATTTATTCAGTAGAACAACAGTCCGGTATACAGAATAATCTAAGATTGTTCTGTATACCATACTTCTGCACCACGCCCTCACCAATTACACATGTGAGGAGTTGACAGCCTCAGCTCTGCTGCATGTGAGGAGTGACAGCCTCAGCTCTGCTACATGTGAGGAGTGACAGCCTCAGCTCTGCTGCTACATGTGAGGAGTGACAGACTCAGTTCTGCTACATGTGAGGAGTGACAGCCTCAGCTCTGCTACATGTGAGGAGGAACAGCCTCAGCTCTGCTACATGTGAGTAGGGACAGCCTCAGCTCTGCTACATTCGAGGAGTGACAGCCTCAGCTCTGCTACATGTAAGGAGTGACAGCCTCATCTCTGCAACATGTGAGGAGTGACAGCCTCAGCTCTGCTACTTGTATAGCAAAGCTGAGGCTGTCACTCCGCGCATGTAGCAGAGATGAGGCTGTCACTCCTCGCATGTAGCAGAGCTGAGGTTGCTACTTGTCACATGTAGCAGAGCTGAGGTTGTTACTTGTCACATGTAGCAGAGCTGAGGTTGTTACTTGTCACATGTAGCAGAGCTGAGGTTGTTACTTGTCACATGAGCAGAGCTGAGGTTGTTACTTGTCACATGAGCAGAGCTGAGGTTGCTACTTGTCACATGTAGCAGAGCTGAGGTTGTTACATGTAGCAGAGCTGAGGTTGCTACTTGTCACATGTAGCAGAGCTGAGGTTACTTGTCACATGTAGCAGAGCCGAGGTTGCTACTTGTCACATGTAGCAGAGCTGAGGTTGTTACTTGTCACATGAGCAGAGCTGAGGTTGTTACTTGTCACATGAGCAGAGCTGAGGTTGCTACTTGTCACAAGTAGCAGAGTTGAGGTTGTTACTTGTCACATGTAGCAGAGCTGAGGTTGCTACTTGTCACATGTAGCAGAGCTGAGGTTGCTACTTGTCACATGTAGCAGAGCTGAGGTTGCTACTTGTCACATGTAGCAGAGCTGAGGTTACTTGTCACATGTAGCAGAGCTGAGGTTGCTACTAGTCACATGAGCAGAGCTGAGGTTGCTACTTGTCACATGTACCAGAGCCGAGGTTGCTACTTGTCACATGTAGCAGAGCTGAGGTTGCTACTTGTCAAATGTAGCAGAGCTGAGGTTGTTACTTGTCACATGTAGCAGAGCTGAGGTTACTTGTCACATGTAGCAGAGCTGAGGTTGCTGCTTGTCACATGAGCAGAGCTGAGGTTGTTACTTGTCACATGAGCAGAGCTGAGGTTGCTACTTGTCACATGAGCAGAGCTGAGGTTGTTACTTGTCACATGAGCAGAGCTGAGGTTGCTACTTGTCACATGAGCAGAGCTGAGGTTGCTACTTGTCACATGAGCAGAGCTGAGGTTGCTACTTGTCACATGAGCAGAGCTGAGGTTACTTGTCACATGAGCAGAGCTGAGGTTGTTACTTGTCACATGAGCAGAGCTGAGGTTGCTACTTGTCACATGTAGCAGAGCTGAGGTTGTTACTTGTCACATGTAGTAGAGCCGAGGTTGCTACTTGTCACATGTAGCAGAGCTGAGGTTGTTACTTGTCAAATGTAGCAGAGCTGAGGTTGTTACTTGTCACATGTAGCAGAGCTGAGGTTACTTGTCACATGTAGCAGAGCTGAGGTTGCTACTTGTCACATGAGCAGAGCTGAGGTTGTTACTTGTCACATGAGCAGAGCTGAGGTTGCTACTTGTCACATGAGCAGAGCTGAGGTTGTTACTTGTCACATGTAGCAGAGCTGAGGTTGTTACTTGTCAAATGTAGCAGAGCTGAGGTTGTTACTTGTCACATGTAGCAGAGCTGAGGTTACTTGTCACATGTAGCAGAGCTGAGGTTGCTACTTGTCACATGTAGCAGAGCTGAGGTTGCTACTTGTCACATGTGACACATGTAAATATGTGAAGAAACTTGTAATCCAGCCTGCAAACTGCTTTCAAAACGGATGATTTATTCAGTAGAACAACAGTCCGGTATACAGAATAATCTAAGATTGTTCTGTATACCATACTTCTGCACCACGCCCTCACCAATTACACATGTGAGGAGTTGACAGCCTCAGCTCTGCTGCATGTGAGGAGTGACAGCCTCAGCTCTGCTACATGTGAGGAGTGACAGCCTCAGCTCTGCTGCTACATGTGAGGAGTGACAGACTCAGTTCTGCTACATGTGAGGAGTGACAGCCTCAGCTCTGCTACATGTGAGAGGAACAGCCTCAGCTCTGCTACATGTGAGTAGGGACAGCCTCAGCTCTGCTACATTCGAGGAGTGACAGCCTCAGCTCTGCTACATGTAAGGAGTGACAGCCTCATCTCTGCAACATGTGAGGAGTGACAGCCTCAGCTCTGCTACTTGTATAGCAAAGCTGAGGCTGTCACTCCGCGCATGTAGCAGAGATGAGGCTGTCACTCCTCGCATGTAGCAGAGCTGAGGTTGCTACTTGTCACATGTAGCAGAGCTGAGGTTGTTACTTGTCACATGTAGCAGAGCTGAGGTTGTTACTTGTCACATGTAGCAGAGCTGAGGTTGTTACTTGTCACATGAGCAGAGCTGAGGTTGTTACTTGTCACATGAGCAGAGCTGAGGTTGCTACTTGTCACATGTAGCAGAGCTGAGGTTGTTACATGTAGCAGAGCTGAGGTTGCTACTTGTCACATGTAGCAGAGCTGAGGTTACTTGTCACATGTAGCAGAGCCGAGGTTGCTACTTGTCACATGTAGCAGAGCTGAGGTTGTTACTTGTCACATGAGCAGAGCTGAGGTTGTTACTTGTCACATGAGCAGAGCTGAGGTTGCTACTTGTCACATGTAGCAGAGCTGAGGTTGTTACTTGTCACATGTAGCAGAGCCAAGGTTGCTACTTGTCACATGTAGCAGAGCTGAGGTTTTACTTGTCAAATGTAGCAGAGCTGAGGTTGTTACTTGTCACATGTAGCAGAGCTGAGGTTACTTGTCACATGTAGCAGAGCTGAGGTTGCTACTTGTCACATGTAGCAGAGCTGAGGTTACTTGTCACATGTAGCAGAGCCGAGGTTGCTACTTGTCACATGAGCAGAGCTGAGGTTGTTACTTGTCACATGAGCAGAGCTGAGGTTGTTACTTGTCACAAATAGCAGAGCTGAGGTTGCTACTTGTCACAAGTAGCAGAGTTGAGGTTGTTACTTGTCACATGTAGCAGAGCTGAGGTTGCTACTTGTCACATGTAGCAGAGCTGAGGTTGCTACTTGTCACATGTAGCAGAGCTGAGGTTGCTACTTGTCACATGTAGCAGAGCTGAGGTTACTTGTCACATGTAGCAGAGCTGAGGTTGCTACTAGTCACATGAGCAGAGCTGAGGTTGCTACTTGTCACATGTACCAGAGCCGAGGTTGCTACTTGTCACATGTAGCAGAGCTGAGGTTGCTACTTGTCAAATGTAGCAGAGCTGAGGTTGTTACTTGTCACATGTAGCAGAGCTGAGGTTACTTGTCACATGTAGCAGAGCTGAGGTTGCTACTTGTCACATGAGCAGAGCTGAGGTTGTTACTTGTCACATGAGCAGAGCTGAGGTTGCTACTTGTCACATGAGCAGAGCTGAGGTTGTTACTTGTCACATGAGCAGAGCTGAGGTTGCTACTTGTCACATGAGCAGAGCTGAGGTTGCTACTTGTCACATGAGCAGAGCTGAGGTTGCTACTTGTCACATGAGCAGAGCTGAGGTTGCTACTTGTCACATGAGCAGAGCTGAGGTTACTTGTCACATGAGCAGAGCTGAGGTTGTTACTTGTCACATGAGCAGAGCTGAGGTTGCTACTTGTCACATGTAGCAGAGCTGAGGTTGTTACTTGTCACATGTAGTAGAGCCGAGGTTGCTACTTGTCACATGTAGCAGAGCTGAGGTTGTTACTTGTCAAATGTAGCAGAGCTGAGGTTGTTACTTGTCACATGTAGCAGAGCTGAGGTTACTTGTCACATGTAGCAGAGCTGAGGTTGCTACTTGTCACATGAGCAGAGCTGAGGTTGTTACTTGTCACATGAGCAGAGCTGAGGTTGCTACTTGTCACATGAGCAGAGCTGAGGTTGTTACTTGTCACATGTAGCAGAGCTGAGGTTGTTACTTGTCAAATGTAGCAGAGCTGAGGTTGTTACTTGTCACATGTAGCAGAGCTGAGGTTACTTGTCACATGTAGCAGAGCTGAGGTTGCTACTTGTCACATGTAGCAGAGCTGAGGTTGCTACTTGTCACATGTAGCAGAGCTGAGGTTACTTGTCACATGTAGCAGAGCTGAAGTTGCTACTTGTCACATGAGCAGAGCTGAGGTTGTTACTTGTCACATAAGCAGAGCTGAGGTTGTTACTTGTCACAAATAGCAGAGCTGAGGTTGCTACTTGTCACAAGTAGCAGAGTTGAGGTTGTTACTTGTCACATGTAGCAGAGCTGAGGTTGCTACTTGTTACATGTAGCAGAGCTGAGGTTGTTACTTGTCACATGTAGCAGAGATCAGGGTGTCACTCGTCACTTGTAGCAACCATGAGGCTGTTACTGGGCCAGGGGGAGGCTACTGGTGACTGAGGTCCCGTGCCCAACAGGGCCCAGGGGGAGGTTAGTGGTGACTTGAGGCTTGCGTCAAACAGGGCCCAGGAGCCCGAGGCCCTGTTGGAATGCGGACCCCTTGCTACCTGGGCCCTGTGTTGAATGTGGGCCCCCTGCACTGCAGCCTGGGCCCTGTTGAATGTGGGCCCTGTTAGATCCTGCCTGCACCTGCCCTCCCAGTCACCATTGAGCAGCCAAGCCTCTTCTCACTGTTGAGAGACTCACGGTACTCACCCTGCTCGCCCGGGCTTCCACCTGCTTGTCCAGTCAGCCTGCTGCTTCATGTGGTCTGCCTGGCCGTCTGCTGTCCGCCCCCACATGCACACACGCTGTGACAGACGGACCATAATGCACTGGGCCGCAGCTTAAAGCTACAGTGCTCATTTCTGTTCGCTGTCTGCATTTACAACACTGTAGTGTCTCTTTAAAACAACACAGTGTTGTTATGCATCAGCGTTCAGAGTCAGAAGCCTGAACAAAATGTTGGGAGGGGGCCCGAGCGCGGATCCATTTGCCAGCGTGCTCGGGCCCCCTTTTTGCTCCTAAATCACAGGGCAGCTGCAGCAGGGAGGGCCCCCTTCTAGCCCGGGCCCTGTGGCAGCTGCTTCCCCTGCTTCCACTATAGTTCCGCCCCTGCCTCCAGCATGTCAGGTGTGGTACCAAGCGCCGGTTAGAAACATGTCATTCCTTGGTCCAGGCGGGCTCATCTCTGCAGCAACACAGCGACCAGACACAGGTCTGTAAGTCCTGAGCTCAGGCCCACCGCAAGGATTATGGTGGGAGCGTGCACGCACAGTTTGGCGCCAAACTTAGGCCGATACAGAAGCCTGAATGCATCAGTGCCCATCAGACTCCGCTTACTGAACCACTGGAGACTACAGGATTAAAGGGGATCTACTGAGTGCACAGAGGTGATCCGAGGAGCCGTCCACTGCTCTCGCGTGATCCTTAACCCCTTAACGACACCATGTTGTGTACTAGAAAATGGGAAAAAAAATTCCAAGTGCGGTGAAATTGCAAAAAAAGTGCAATCCCACACTTCTTTTTTGTTTGGCTTTTTTATTTGGTTCACTAAATGCTTAAACTGAGCTGCTATTATGATTCTCCAGGTCATTACGAGTTCATAGACACCAAACATGTCTAGGTTTTTTTTTTATCTAAGTGGTGAAAAAAAATGACAAAGTTTGCTAAAATAAAAAAAAAAAATTGAGCCATTTTCTGATACCCGTAGCGTCTCCATTTTTCGTGATCTTGAATCGAGTGAGGGCTTATTTTTTGCTCGCCGAGCTGACGGTTTAATGATACCATTTTGCTGCAGATATGTTCTTTTGATCGCCCGTTATTGCATTTTAATGCAATGTCGAGGCAACAAAAAAATGTTTTTTCTCGCCACGCCGTTTGGTGATCAGGTTAATCCTTCTCTTTTACTGATAGATCGGGCGATTCTGAATGCGGCGATACCAAATATGTGTATGTTTGATTTTATTTTTATTGTTTTATTTTGAATGGGGCGAGAGTGGAGTGATTTAAACTTTATTTTTATAATTTTTAAAATATTTTTAAACATTATTTTTTTCACTTTTGGCATGCTTCAATAGCCTCCATGGGAAACTAGCAGTTGCCATAACCCGATCACCTCTGCTAAATAGAGGCGATGAGCAGATCACCTCTGTGTAGCAGAATTATTCACTATGAGCGCCGACCACTGGGTGGCACTCACAGCCATCCAGCACTGACAACCATAGAGGTCTCCAGGAGACCTTGGGTTGTAATGCTGACGCATCGGTGACCCGCGATCATGTGACGCGGGTCACCGGTGAGCGTATTTCCGACCCGATAGCTGGAAGCGCTTGTTAAATGCCACTGTCAGCGTTTGACAGCGGCATTTAACTAGTTAATAGCCGCGGATGGATCGCAATTCCACCCGCAGCTATTGCAGTCACATGTCAGCTGTTCAAAACAGCTGACATGTCCCGGGAAAGATGTGGGCTCACCACTGGAGCCCACATCAAAGAGGGATACCGACATCTGTGTACTATTACGCCCGATGTCGGTAAGGGGTTAAAGTGAACACAATGGTGTATAATTCCACAACTGGATTATACCTGGAGTTTTAGGCTAAGTGCACACGTTCAGGATTATTCATGTTTTTTTCGCGTTCTTTCGTGGCAAAAAACGCATGAATTCAGCATCCTATTATTTAGAATGAATTCTGCTATTTTTGTGCACATGGTGTGTTTTTTTCTGCGAAAAAATGCATAGCGGAAAAAAATGCAGCATGTTCATTTTCCCGCTATATTATTGAGCTAGAATGTTCAGGAAAAATTTGCGGTAAAAACGCACAAAATCCGCTCAAAAAACCGCAGAAAAACGCATGCGTTTTTACCGCTGAAAAAGTCAGTTTTTGCTCAGGAATTTTCTGCAGACATTCCTGAACGTGTGCACTTAGCCTTAGGGTGCTTTCACACTTGCGTTTGAGCGACCTGCGCTGTCTGGCCGCCGCTAAGCTCCGCCCTCGACTGCGCCTCCTCCCGGCGGCTCCGCCTATTGGCGCATGACGCCGCATGCGACCTGTGTACCCTATCTTTATCATTGGGTACGCAGGCCGTGCGCCGGTATGCATTTGGCGGCGCATGCGTCCTTTTGACGGTGAGCCGAGCGCACCAAAATGTTGCATGTTGCTTTTTGGTGCGCTCAGCGCACCAGTCAAAAGGACGCATGCGCCGCCAAACGCATACCTGCGCACAGCCTGCGTACCCAATGATAAAGATAGGGTACGCAGGTCGCATGCGGCGTCATGCGCCCATAGGCGGAGCCGCCGGGAGGAGGCGCGGCCGAGGGCGGAGCTTAGCTGCGGCCGTGCGCAGACAGGCACAGGTCGCTCAAACGCAAGTGTGAAGCCAGCCTTAGAGGGGTTTTAGAGTCATGCTGCATCACCAATAGGCCACCTCATCTGATGCTCAGTAGCCGCACGAGGCGGCTGCACAATTAGGTAATTATAGTGACGTAGCCAGCCTTTCCATGCCTACGGAGTGACGTAGCGCAGTGGTCCCGGTTCTGGGGGGTGTGAATTAATCTGTCACATCTTGTTGCTGGAAGCGTAATGCTATTGCAATGAGCCGTAGGTAGCACCCTTATTTTTCTGGATTCTAGTGGTATACCGTGGATGTAAGTTGAAGCTCTCCAGTTGTGTGTAGAGCAGGGTAAGTTATCATAGTGTTAATAGACTTACATGGGCTCAGCTATAGTACAGGTCCTTCTCAAAAAATTAGCATATAGTGCTAAATTTCATTATTTACCATAATGTAATTACAATTAAACTTTCATATATTTTAGATTCATTACACACCAACTGAAATTTGTCAGGTCTTTTATTGTTTTAATACTGATGATTTTGGCATACAACTCCTGATAACCCAAAAAAACCTGTCTCAAAAAATTAACATATTTCAACCGTCCAATAAAATAAAAGTGTTTTTTCAAAACAAACAAAAAAAACATCAAATAATAATGTTCAGTTATGCACTCAATACTTGGTCGGGAATCCTTTTGCAGAAATGACTGCTTCAATGCGGCGTGGCATGGAGGCAATCAGCCTGTGACACTGCTGAGGTGTTATGGAGGCCCAGGATGCTTCGATAGCGGCCTTAAGCTCATCCAGAGTGTTGGGTCTTGCGTCTCTCAACTTTCTCTTCACAATATCCCACAGATTCTCTATGGGGTTCAGGTCAGGAGAGTTGGCAGGCCAATTGAGCACAGTAATACCATGGTCAGTAAACCATTTACCAGTGGTTTTGGCACTGTGAGCAGGTGCCAGGTCGTGCTGAAAAATGAAATCTTCATCTCCATAAAGCATTTCAGCCGATGGAAGCATGAAGTGCTCCAAAATCTCCTGATAGCTAGCTGCATTGACCCTGCCCTTGATGAAACACAGTGGACCAACACCAGCAGCTGACATGGCACCCCACACCATCACTGACTGTGGGTACTTGACACTGGACTTCAGGCATTTTGGCATTTCCTTCTCCCCAGTCTTCCTCCAGACTCTGGCACCTTGATTTCCGAATGACATGCAAAATTTGCTTTCATCAGAAAAAAGTACTTGGGACCACTTAGCAACAGTCCAGTGCTGCTTCTCTGTAGCCCAGGTCAGGCGCTTCTGCCGCTGTTTATGGTTCAAAAGTGGCTTTACCTGGGGAATGCGGCACCTGTAGCCCATTTCCTGCACACGCCTGTGCACGGTGGCTCTGGATGTTTCTACACCAGACTCAGTCAACTGCTTCCTCAGGTCCCCCAAGGTCTGGAATCGGTCCTTCTCCACAATCTTCCTCAGGGTCCGGTCACCTCTTCTCGTTGTACAGCGTTTTCTGCCACATTGTTTCCTTCCAACAGACTTCCCATTGAGGTGCCTTGATACAGCACTCTGGGAACAGCCTATTTGTTGAGAAATTTCTTTCTGGGTCTTACCCTCTTGCTTGAGGGTGTCAATGATGGCCTTCTTGACATCAGTCAGGTCGCTAGTCTTACCCATGATGGGGGTTTTGAGTAATGAACCAGGCAAGGAGTTTTTAAAAGCCTCAGGAATCTTTTGCATGTGTTTAGAGTTAATTAGTTGATTCAGAAGATTAGGGTAATAGGTCGTTTAGAGAACCTTTTCTTGATATGCTAATTTTTTGAGACAGGTTTTTTGGGTTATCAGGAGTTGTATGCCAAAATCATCAGTATTAAAACAATAAAAGACCTGACAAATTTCAGTTGGAGTGTAATGAATGTAAAATATATGAAAGTTTAATTGTAATCATTACATTATGGAAAATAATGAAATTTAGCACTATATGCTAATTTTTTGAGAAGGACCTGTATATACACACATTTCCTAACTGGAGCTCCTTGTGTCCTGGGTATAAACACTTCAGTTTGATGTGCTCCATGGGAAAGTAAGTCACGAGCGGCGCAAACTCTGCTCTGGACTAAGCTCACAGTTGTCATAACAGGAGGCGGATAGACATGGCATGCGCTCTCCCTGAGTGCATTATCAAGGATTGTTTATGGCAGATATGTAACCACCCCAACTCCCATCCTCATACCTTCCCCCTCCACCGTCCGGCTCTGGAACATTTCACCCATTCCAGGCAGTGTGGCGTCTTCTGTCATCACCATACAGAGCTGACATTACAGGCACCTATGGAGTTGTGCTCATTCATCAGGTTGCACAACGCTCCGATCATCAATTTCACAGTGGAGCTGATATTATGCTGGGTCTCGCTTTCTAATGCTGGGTTCTCCAACTTGGACATAAAGCCGCGTGTCTGTATACACCGTAGACCCTTGCACCCATTCTCATTGATAAACATAAATATTAATGTTGGCCCTATCCATACATCCTGGGCAAGGCAAAAAAATTAGTTTATGGCACTTGGCACCTGGGGTGCACACAGGGCCGGCTCCAGGTTTTCATGGGCCCCGGGCGAAAGAGTCTCAGTGGGCCCCTTTAACACATACCACAATTCATGATGCACAGATATGGCAGAAAAATCTAGGTATAGTACATTGTCAAAGATTTCACTTCTTACAATACGTGAGCGATATCTATTGTAAATTCTACAATAGGTCAGATACCAGACAGTATAGTCCTCCATACTGTATTATGGGCACCACATAGTGCTCCATACAGAATAATGAGCCCCATATACTGCTCCATACAGTATTTTTGGCACCACATAGTGCTCCATACAGAATAATGAAACCCATATATTGCTCTTTAAGGAATAATGGACCCCATATAATGCTCCATACAGTATAATGATCCCATATAACGCTCCATACAGTATAATGAGCCCATATAATGCTCCACACAGTATAATGATCCCCATATATTGCTCCATAAGTATTATAGACCCAACATAGTGCTCCATACAGAATAATGAGCCCCATATATTGCTCCATACAGTATAAAATAGGCCTCATATATTACTCCTTACAATATAATGAGCCCCATATATTGCTCCATACATAATGGGTCTCATATAATGCTCCATATAATGTTCCAGTAAATGATGGGCCCCGTATATTGCTCCATATATAATGTAATAATAGAGTATAATGGTCCCATGTATTGCTTCGTACAGTATAATGAGTCCCATATAATGCTCCATACTCCATACAGTATATGATAGGCCCCATATATTGCTCCATACAGAATGGGCCCCATATAATACTCCATACAGAATAGTCCCCATAAAATGCTCCATATATAATGGGCCCCATATGATGCTCCAAGATGATCCTCAGATAATGCACCATATATAATGGGCCCCCTATATGATGCTCCAGTGTATGATGTGCCCATATAATGCTCCATATCATGGGCCCCATATAACGCTCCATATTATGGGCCCCATATATAATGCTCCAGTGTATGATGTGCCCATATAATGCTCCATATATAATGGGCCCCATATATGCTCCAGTGTATGATGGGCCCATATATGATGGTCCAGTGTATGATGGGCCCATATAATGCTCCAGTGTATGATGGGCCCATATATGATGCTCCAGTATATGATGGGCCCATATATCATGCTCCAGTGTATGACAGGCCCATATATGATGCTCCAGTGTATGATGGCCCCATATATGATGGGTTCAGGGTATGATGGCCCCATATATGATGCTCCAGTGTATAATGGGCCACATATATGATGCTCCAGTGTATGATGGCCCCATATATTATGTTTCAGGGTACGATGGCCCCATATATGATGCTCCACTGTATTGTAATAAAATGCAGGTGCAGGGCATGTCACAACAGAACAGAGCCAGATCAACAGTGAAGGATTTATTTACAAGGATAAGATTCTCCTCGCAGGGAGAAAATAGTGGGGATCAAACAAATATTATAACAATATAATATCAGAATATGAAGTCTATAAACGAGTAATCAAACAGTCGAGCAGAATAACGATAATAAACGGGAGTTTCAGGGAAACATATCAGTCTGAAGAAATCTTGCCCTCGCCGGATCGTCCTCTCCAACGTAGGTGCCGACTGCAGCGGCACTTGTAGTCTCTCTGTGTGCGCTGCAGTTCCTGTGAATTGGTCACTGGGTCCTCAGGGGTTAATGTGGTAGGAAGGGGTTAATATGGCATGCAGGGAAAGACTGTGACTACTGCGTGTTCCCTGCTTTTAGTCTCTGCTTTGGAACTAACAGTCTCTCCGCCGGGAACAAGGCTTAGTCTTTGATTTAGCTTCTCTGCTGGGGTCAGGGGCTCTGACCCGTCACTGTGACCACAGCGACTATGCTAGCGCATCTCTGTCCCTGTGCGGTCAGGAGGGAGTCTGGTTTAAATCTCAGGAGTGTCCTTATTCACCTACTCACAGTCAGTAGCCAGTCTGCTCCATCTGTGGGTGTTATCTCTTTCACAGGGAGCAATTATCCAGCTATCTGTTCCTCGGTCTGCTGCACACACTTCACTCCTGTCAGTGTGCCAGATTCTTCTGCCCTCAGTCTCACTCTCTTCCTGTCTGCGTCTGCAAACTTCACCCCTAGGAAACCTGTTGTGCAGCACCAAGGTTCGGGACACGGAGCGGAGGAGATAACACCCATCCGACTCTTCCTGTACTTCACCCCTTACAGTATGATGGGTCCATATATGATGCTCCAGTGTTGTGAATGTGTTGGAGATGAGTTCTGAGCAGAAGCTCCCTCTGGTGGTTGCAGACAGTGCTGAACCATTTAGTGAAGATTGGCAATCAGGAGTTACAGACTGGTCCTATATAAGGGAGGTTCCCTTCCATCAGGGTTGCCGGTGATCAATTGTTCTTGTCTAACTGCTGTTGTTCCTGGTTCACTTGGAAGCCTGCTGAATCTTGCCTCTTCTCCTGCTCTCAGATAAGACATTTTCTGTTTTTATTTCTGTGCTTGCTTTTTGCATTTTTTCCTGCACTCTGGTGGAGGTCAGCCAGGTCCCCTCCGGGGGGCTTGTGCTCCTCTCAGTTTATCTGAGCCTCTGTTATTTGTTCATTTGCCTTTTCCAGTTTTTTCAGTGGCTGCGGCTTAAGGTACTGCCACACTACACGATCCCGCTAACGATCTCGTTAGCGTCGCATACTAATGAGATCGCTAGCGGGATAGTTTACAATATCGCTAGTGTCGGCCACATTTAGCGTTGTCGTTAAGGACGCTATCGCGGTTAGCGATCTCCTTAACGACTTTAGCGGTACAAAAGTACCGCTAAATCGCTAAAAAAGGTGCCACACTCAGCGATATATACTTACCCAGCGGGACGCCGACGATCAGAATAGGGTCCGGAACGATCAGGACGACGGACGAGATCACAGCAGGGGCCACGTCGTTGCTGCATGCCGCACACAACAACATCGCTAACGGGATCGCTAAATAGTGACGTTTTTTAGCGATCCCGTTAGCGATGTTGTTTAGTGTGGCATACCCTTTAGTTTTGTTACACCAGAGAACTAATTTAGGTGGTAGAGGTCGTGTGATCTCAGGTGTTTTTGTAATTAGTAGAGTTGGTACTTTTTAGGGTTTTTTGGGATTGCAGTAAGTTTTCCTTCCTATCCTTTTCTGTTTAGGAAGATTGGGCCCCAACGTTTGCTCATACTATTTTCTGTCTGTGTTTGTGTTTCCTCTTGTCTAACCGCCATTACATGTTTGGGGCTTCCTATGTTCCTTGGGGATTTGCTCCGGGGCAGATAGTTTTCCTCTTTCTATCTTTAGGTGTAGTTAGCTTCTCAGGCTGTGACGAGGCGTCTAGGACCAACGTAGGTACGCTCCACGGCTGCCTTTAGTTGTGGTGGTTAGTAGGGTACTGCAATCCAGTAGATTCCAACCTCTCTGGTGTATTGCCGTTTTTGCCTGCTCTCCTCAGCTACCAAAACATAACACTCCAGTGTATGATGGGCCCATATATGATGCTCCAGTGTATGAAGGGCCCCATATATGATTCTCCAGTGTGTGATGGGCCCATATATCTGCTCCAGTGTTTGATGGGCTAATATATAATGGTACAGTGTATGATGGGCCCATATATGATGCTCCAGTGTGTGATGGGCCCATATATGATGCTCCAGTGTATGATGGGCCCACATATGATGCTCCAGTGTGTGATGGGCCCATGTATGATGCTCCAGTGTATGATGGGCCCATATATGATGCTCCAGTGTATGAAAGGCCCATATGTGATACTCCAGTGTATGATGGGCCCATATATGATGCTTCAGGGTATGGATTGTTGGGGATACCAGTGCCTGAATTCCCATCTAGGTTATCACCTATCCTTTGGATATGTTATTAATTACACTTTAATCTTGCTTGTCATTGAGATGTGAAAATAGAATCTACTCTTGATTCAGTTGCAAGTGGCTTAAAAGTAAAATATCATGTTTTGCTATGATAAGTCTAAAGCCAGATGATATGGAAATTTAATTAGGATAAAAATATCCTTCCGTGTTTGCTGCTTGCTTCTCCAAATCTCTATATAATGTCTTTTTGAGCGCTCAGAACGAAATGAGGACTGTCCACACGAAAGTGTCAGTATAACAGTTCGTCAAAGACATACATTTATTATTGTTTCAAGTTTTTATACATTTACAAAAAGGGGCTGGTTAGTCAATTAACATACAATTAAAAGCTGCTAGATTATTGGCTGTTCTAGTGTAAATATGATAATTATGATAATCATGATAAAAAGAGCTGAAGTTGCAGAATTATTGTTTATATTCTCTTGACCTAGTTGTCTTGCATAACTATAATGTAAACAACAGATATCTAATAGGACTTTTTGTACTTCATGCATTTGTTCCTTTACGAAGGCCTTTATGAAGGCCAGATTTCTTTAAATCGACTGATTATAACTGGCCTAGAAATATGTGAGCACAGGGTTTTTTAGCAAGTGAGATCTATCTAACTGTGAACTGTGAATACATATATGTGAATATACTTTGAATATATGGAATACATATATATTTCCATGACAGTCCCCCCTTAGATACCACTTGCCCTAAAAACCTGCTCCTGGCCCAAAGCGCTGCAACTCTTTTGTGCTGCCGGCGGGTTGAGAATATGCCTAGCGCATGTCTCCCCCACCGAATATAGACTTTTCGCAAATGGGCGGTCAGGAGGACTGTCCCTGTCGGGGGTTTATGTGTTTGCAATCATAATCTCATAGTTGATATGATGTTTCATCAAGGATGTGTATTCTCAGTCTGGAGGTAGTTCGGAGATCTGGTCAAGCCAGGCAGTTCCATCCGGACTGGTGCGAGGTTCAAGATGGTGAGTGGCATCAAATTGGTTGTCTCCTGAACAGTTTTTTCCATTATCCTGCGGATACAAGGAATAACACAGCAACCAGTAATTAATGCAAAAATGAGAAACCCCATAATGGCTGTCCCAACCTGTGCCAACATTTTCTGCCACCCACTCATCCACCCAAAGTATCGATCCCATGGGTCAGTGACACCTGAGTTCTGTTTCAGTTCCTCTGATAACTCATTAAGTTTCTGTATTGCCATTGTGACTTTACCATTTGGGCCAGTGTTGTCTGGGATGTAGGTGCAACAGGTGTCTTTAATCATTTTGTAAACACCTCCTTTCTCAGCTAGAATCATATCCAAAGCCATTCTATTCTGGAATGCCATAATGGAAGTGGGGCCTAACTGTGCTGCCAAACCTTTTACAGCATCTATGGTGAAGTTAACAAATCTCTGCTGGTTATAATAGATGTAATTTATCCAATCAACATTTTTGTTTATAGTTACTAGTGGCAATAGTGACTCAAATCCTGCTTTAACTTGGTCTCTGGCCTTGAACTCATCAAGTAGGTCATCTGTCTGGTCAGTCAGAGCATCCACGACATCCTTCATGGCTTAGGTGTCTCTCCTGGTACGGGAGCTTCCTTGCAATGCGATACGTGGATCCAAACAGGCTTTCCCTCTAGTTACACAGAGGTTGATGTCATCTGTGGCTCTTGGACAGGATCATCAAATCTGGCAGTGAGGAGAAAAACTCGAGAATGGACATTAGTTTTTGACCAATTCAATTACATAAGTGTTATGATTTGGTAGCTGAGGAGAGCAGGCAAAAAAAAAAGGCAATACACCAGAGAGGTTGGAATCTATGGGATTGCAGTACCCTGACTAACCACCACAACTAAAGGCAGCCGTGGAGCGTTCCTACGTTGGTCCTAGACGCCTCGTCACAGCCTGAGAAGCTAACTACACCTAAAGATAGAAAAAGGAAAGCTATCTGCCCCGGAGCAGATCCCCAAAGAACATAGGAAGCCCCCAAACATGTAATGGCGGTTAGACAAGAGGAAATACAGACACAGACAGAAAATAGTATGAGCAAACGTTGGGGCCCAAACTTCCTAAATAGAAAAGGATAGGAAAGGCACTTACTGCAACCCCAAAAAACCCTGAAAAGTACCAACTCTACTAATTACAAAAACACCTGAGATCACACGACCTCTACCACCTAAATTAGTTCTCTGGTGTAACAAAAACTAAACAGCAACCACTGAAAAAACTGGAAAAGGCAAATGAACAAACAGTGGCTGAACTAAACTGAGAGGAGCATAAGCCCCCCGAAGGGGACCCGGCAGACCCCCACAGAAGTGCAGGACAAAATGCAGGCACCAAAAAACTAAAAGAAGAAAATGTCTTATCTGTTAGCAGAAGATGCAGGCACGAAACAGCTTTTCTGGGTCTCTGGGAGTGTGCCTTACGCTAAACAGTGCAATTAGGAGTGTGTCATGCCATGGTTTGCGTGTCTCTTGGGCAATTTTTCAGCATTCTATTCTTAAGTGTTTCATTCAGTTTTTTCTACCTTCCTGCTGCTCTGGGGTGGTAAGGAGTGTGTAGGCCTAAATCTGACCCTACTGCTAATCGGGTCTTGTGTGTCAGATTTGCTGTGAATGCGGGTCCCTGATCACTTTCTATCATTTCTGGAACTCCGTATCTGCACACTATTTTCTGAAAGTAGCTTCGTTGCAGTAGTCTTTGCTGACTTGGAAGGCTTCTGTTCATCTTGAAAATTCTTCTTTTGACCACAATGGCGTATTTGAATCCTTCACTTGGCGATATCTGGATGTGGTCTATCTGGATCCTTTGAAGCTGGTAGAGTGGTCTTTCCAGATGAGGTGAGGGGGACTTTCTTCCATACGTCCAGGCTTGCATTTGCCGCAGGTCAGACAGCTGCTGGTGAATTTGGCTGTTAGGGTGGAGATCCCTGAAGCGAAACAGTAAGCACCAATCAGATCATTCATCTGTGTCTTTGATATGTGGATGTGGGTCCATGTACCCATTGGACCACCATAGGGTGCATACTTTGTGGTAGGCAGAGTTTGAAGTCTATTATTGTTAGCCTTCCTTCTTCACGTGTTGCTTTTTTCGCATTCAGCTCTTCTTCTCCTTTTGGAGCTTGGTCTTGTAACTTCTTGAGCAGATCCCAGGACGTCTTTTTGTCAGGTTTCTTGTCTTCAGTCGTCATGTAGTAGCCGTCCGGCTCTAGACCTCTCCCACTTCTCCATGTTGTCTTCCTTTGGCTGCTTCTTTGGCTGCCATGTCCGCCATGTTATTGCCTCACGCCTCTTCTGTTTTCAGTTTTCCATGCACTTTGATTTTTCAAATTGCCACCATTTTGGAAGTTGGAGTACACCCAGCAGGTCCCTGAAGGCTCCATGATGCTTCACGGTTGTCCCGTTTGCTGTGATGAAGTCCCTTGTAGCCCAGATGGGTCTAAAGTCATGTGCTATGCCATGCGAGTAACTGTAGTCCGTGTAGATGTTTGCAGTCTTGCCTTCTGCCATCTGACAGGCCTTCGTCAGCGCTATCAATTCTGCTTCCTGGGCTGACAGGCTAGGTGACAGACTTCTGGACCACAGGATTTCTTGATTGCTGGTCACTGCACTTCCTGTGTTGAAACTTCTTCATCATCTGCAAATCTGGAGCCATCCAAGTATCCCCCCTTGGGAGTGGGAGTAGAGTGGCCGGGCTGAGGACTGTAGGTCTGGAGACGGTGACTTTATGAGACAAAGGCAATAGAGGCGCCACAAAGATGCCTGGCTGTGGGGAGATTACTGTTGGTTGAGCTTGATTGAAGATTGCCAAGATGTCATGCGGAGTGAGAGTTTCCAGTTACTGTCCAAGAGTGATGTCAGCAACCTTGTCCAGGAGGGTGTGTGCTGCGGATACTGCCATCAGGCAGGAGGGTGCTCTTCTTGCAACTGGATCCAAGCGGGCTGAGAGGCAGCCTAAAAGTCTCTGTTTTCCCCCGTGAATCCGTGCCAGGACTCCAGTAGCATGACCTTCTTTCTTCCATCAGGTAGACGGAAAGACTTTTCATAGTCAGGTAGGCCTGGTATTGGCGCTGAGACTGTGGAGTTCTTCCAATCTCCTGAATGGGTTGAAGGCTGCGTCTGATAGAAGGAGCGGGGTTGCGTTGATGCAAGCGCACAGAGGCTGCATTAGGTCTGAGGCATCAGGGATCCAGGTTCTGCAATATGACACTAGACCAGGGAAGGCCTGCAGCATTCTTGGAGTTGTTGGGGGAGCCATCTTCTCCATAGTGGTCTCCCAGTCTTTTGACATGTGTTTCGTCTGGTGGGCAATACAGTGTCCCAGGGATGTAACTTGCTTCTGGCATCACTGGACTTTGTTCTTCCAGACCTTGCGTTGCTGTTCTTCCAGGTAGAGTAGGAGAGACAAGGAATAGACTGTGCAGGTGTTGATGTCAACCACACAAAATAGAAGGTCATCCACGTGTTGAGAAGAGTGACTCTTGCATATTCTGCAATCCAGTTGACGAGGATGGAGGACATTGTCTTGGTGAAACTTAAAGGGCTTGTTTTGAGCACCTTGAGGCAACATTGTCCATATGCACTGCACTGGTGCGTGAAAGCAGGCCTCCAGGTGGAGGGGAAACACTGAAGAAGGTACTGGCCAGGTTGATCACCGTGAATACCGTTGCGGTGACTGGGACTCTTGAGAGCAGAGTGTGATGGTTCAGCACTGTTGGGGTTTCAAATACCGTAGCCTCTTTCGCGGCCTCCAGGCCTTGCACCATTCTGAACTCAGTGGGGTTTACAGTCTTTTTCTTCACTGTGGAAAGCTGGGATTGATTCCGATGGGCGAGGCAGCCCAGTTTGGCCTTGTCCTTCAGTATGCGGCAGGGGACTCCCATCTGCTGGTGCAGAGCTGGCGGGAAAACAAGCCGTCTACTAGGATCCACATCATGAGAGATGACGACCAGCTGGCTTTCTTGTTCTCCACCAAGACAGTTACTGTGTTAGCACCTGTTCTGGTCACAGGGGGTCTTCTTGTTGGGACGTCTCCTTAAACGGCTGCTTTTCTCTCAGCACGGGCCATCAGTAGTTTCTTTTTCTCCAGCTCGGTCTCAGGTCAGTATTTGTGCACAAGTTTGAAGAGCTGAGTGGCCTTTTGCCGGTCTAGGGCCTGGGTGAACTGGTTGATTGCAGGGGGCACCTCCTGGTGCTTGCAAAAGATGAACCTCTGGCGTTAGAGCTGGATGAGGTGTTGCCATTCCATGAAGCGAGTAGAGTCCTTCTTGAGTTGAATATCCTGGCCAATGTCAAAGTTCTCAGGCCGTCTTCTTAGGCGAGTTCACTTAGACCTTCAGTTGGTCAGAGACATCTTGACTCTGGGTGATGGAGTGGCTTTTCTGGTACTATGTCCAGCACCTCCTGTGATAGGTCTGCAGTGTGGTTGTTTGAGGTTCCTGTTTCTTCTTGGGTCAGGGGTGAAGAAAGTGTCATGGTCCCATCTTCCTGGAACACTCTGGTCGCTTTCAGCTTCTGCAGTAGGTCCACTCCCAATAGGTTGAGGGTGCAGGTTTTTTACACAACAAACTGGGACATGATGGAGTGTTCTGGCTGAGTCCACACGCTCAGGGGCTTCATAATCTGGAAATATCTGACTTGACCATCAATTCCCATGCAGGAAGCAGAAGATTCTGATAGGTAGGTGAGGTTGCGGAGTTCCACAAGAAAAGATATGACTACGCCATCCACTCTCAGGATATTGGTCCCACTGGTGGGGTTCCTTGTGGACTTGGTGTGCTCTTGTCCTATGGACGGGGTTCTTCACTGCTTTCTGTGTTTCTTCTTTTTCTGGGTGAAGTCAGTGTTCTGCACTTGTTCCGGAAATGACCAAACTCGCCACAGTTGTAACACTTGACATTCCTTCTGTCCCGGCGGGAATCAATCCTTTTTGCTACTGTGAGCAGGGTATCCATTGCTATTGACGTGTACTCAGGCCTGGCTGCTACCAGTGGTTTCCTGATTGGTTCTCTCAGTCCATGCACAAAAGCCTGTGCCAACATCCGTCTGTGTGTCTGATCATGGGTAATGAGGCCCAAATCTTGAAACACTTGCATTACTCTGTCATGGAACTTCTCCACAGACTCTGTCTTGTCTTGACTCGTGACATGTAGGCTGAGAGTTTGTCCTGTCAGTCTGCTTTTGGTCCATTCTCTGAGTTGCTCAATTAGCTTTGGTCCTGTCTCCCAGGCATACGAATCTAACTCTGTTGGAAGCTTGAAGTGTTCTCTCATAATTGGCCAGAATGCATCACCTGCTTTTATTTCCATTACGGTCCAGAGATCAGTCCAGGCTGCTGCATACGTTCGCTGGATCTGCTGCATTTTTTGGCAAAATGGCATGGGGTGTATCCCTGGGTCTGGCAGCATACTGATCACCTGGCTTGGGATGAAGGGCTCATAGGATGGTGCCTCTATCTGTCCCTGCTCTATTGGTGCTTGTGTGTTTTCTTCCCTAGTATTGGGCAGCATATGTGACGTTGCATCTTCATCTTCATCAGATAAGAAGTGACATGGTGTACTTGGTGCATACACTGGGTGAGATTTGGGCTTTAAAGTTGTCTTGCTGCATGGGGATTTCCCACTTCCTTGCTGAGGCTGCGGTGGATCAGTGTCATGGTTCCATGCTAGCAGCCCTGCTTGGCACTGAGGTTCCTCATTTGTCTCTGTAGCTATACCACCCCCCTGTGAAGCCCTAGCTGTGGACTGTTGTGTCTGGGGGCTACATGTAGTGTTTTGTGTAGGGAGATCTGCACTTTCTTCTCCTGATATAATGACTGGCAATGTTTGTACTGGGATAGACAAGGTGCCCTGTGCTGGAAACACTGAATACAGGGACACCACATTGCTTGGATTGGGCGTTGACCCAGTTGATGACGAAGTAGAAAAAAGAGGAAGAGAAGGGAGGTGTCAGGGAGGAGCGAGAGAAAGAGGAGGGGAGGGAGAGAAGAGTGAAGGGGAAAAGAGAGAAAGATGGAGGAGAGAGAGAGAGAAAGATGGAGGGGGAGAAGTAGAAGAAGATGAAGAAGAAGATTTGAGAGTTGGAGAGGAAGAGATAGAAGAAGAGGAAGATGAAGAAAATGGATGTGTCAGAGATGTGATGGAGGGAAAAGAAGGAATGAGAGGGATGGCAGCGAGGAAAGAGGAGAAAAGTCTGTAGAAGAAAGAGAAAGGGACTGAGAGAAGAAAAAGGAGAGGGTGTCCCCCCTGTGACTCTTGAGAGGGGATGGTTGAAACAGAAATGCCTTCTCCCTGTGGAGAGAGGCGGGGAGCGTTTTTCCCTGTACAAGGCTCCTTACTCAATGAGAGCAGCCTACACCTGTCCCGTGTCTCCACATGATGGACATGTGATGTGTGTGACTCTGAATTCTGCTCTTGTGACATGTCAGTGATCTTTTTCTCACAGATGATTTAACACCTTTTCAAACTTATTACATAAAAAAAAAAAATCACTTCCTGGTCCGTTCAAATTAACTTGCTGTATCTTTTACACGATGCACCGCTGCTCTTTTATAGCAGATGGTAATCTATTAATAAACTTTCCCGTTACCTTTCAAATAACAAAAAACAAGAAAAAACATTTCATTATGCAGCGTAAAGGCTGCCTGTCTATTTGCTTCTCACATACTCTGACATTCTATTCACATGCCTAGCCCTTCGATTCTTACGTGGAATACATATATATTTCCATGACACAGACACCTTCGATAGTTCTTGGCCAAATTCTCCTAACCTCCCTCCCTCCATATCCAGTATATGCACACTCGGATTGGCAGCGTGTACTAACTCTCCTAGCAGTGAAAGGGCAGTAAGCTGTGGCTCTAGAAACAAAAGGATCAGCGATAAATTGAACATGTCGATTCTTTACTTTTCCCCTTACACACTCCAACTCTGTGACAATGTCAGACTCTGCAGGACCATAGCCTTTAGCAAGGAAACGGCAACACCCAGTTGTCTATTTATACAGCAGCCAGTGAGCTCCCCCTAGTGGTGGCTGCAGATAGAAACAACTCCCTCCTTTACCTTTATGTCTATGCCACAAATTTGTATCTCTGTACCAAAAAAATGGAGTGCTGAGCGCTGTAAAGATATACTAAAAAATAAATTAGTGAAGAATGTTGTACCTAAAACAATAAAAAAAAAATGATCTGAATATGTATATAATTTTATTGTTTTTATCAATCTAACTCCTGGCTCTTTCTATGTTAAGTAGGTAATCCTATTCTAATATCTGTACTAGGACCACCACTGGACTCATACACCTAGAACACGCAGGGATGTTACTGAGCTAATGACTCTTCTCCCCTCCGCTCCACAGATGGTGGTCTCGCATGGACAATGTGACAGGTTCCCTTTAGTGCTCCAGAATGTCCTTCATTACCCCGTAAAAGGTGCAGCCATAGCACCCTATTTAGCTTAAAGGCAAGAATGTTAAAACCACAATCCCCCTCCCAATATGACTCTGAAGAGGCGTTGTAGTTCTTTCAAAAAGTTTGTAATCATAGTATGAAACGTCCAAAAATGTAAGACCCCATATGCACTTCACAATCTAACTGCTGTGATACTTTGTCTCCGAGGCCAAATGGTATATTGTTCCTATCCTAAGCAGTTGGTGGTATGGACATTTTCCCTTATGTATTAATTATTATTTTTTTCCAGATAGTGCAGCTTTGTGCGATTGGGGTACAGAGCATAGATTCCATTTGTTTGCTGTTTTGTGGCGCCATCTTGTGGTGTAACATTAACATTTTTAATGCATGAGTTTGAAACTGTGAAGGACAAACAGGGCATATAGTATTGTATTGTGATCTCAATCTATCATGAGCAAGTTCAGAACATGAAAAGCATAGATTATTTTGTTCCCCTTTATGCACATGCATAATATACAAACTGATTTTATAGTTCATGGATAATGCACACAGTGATGTCACAGTACAGGGATAATGCACACAGTGATGTCACAGTACAGGGATAATGTACACAGTGATGTCACAGTACAGGGATAATGCACACAGTGATGTCACAGTACAGGGATAATGCACACAGTGATGTCACAGTACAGAGATAATGCACACAGTGATGTCACAGCACAAGGATAATAAACACAGTCATGTCACAGTACAGGGATAATGCACACAGTGATGTCACAGTACAGGGATAATGCACACAGTGATGTCACAGTACAGGGATAATAAACACAGTCATGTCACAGTACAGGGATAATGAACGCAGTGATGTCACAGTACAGGGATAATAAACACAGTGATGTCACAGTACAGGGATAACACAGTGATGTCACAGTACAGAGATAATAAACACAGTGATGTCACAGTACAGGGATAATAAACACAGTGATGTCACAGTACAGGGATAATACACACAGTGATGTCACAGTACAGGGATAATAAACACAATGATGTCACAGTACAGGGATAATAAACACAGTGAATCACAGTACAGGGATAATACACACAGTGATGTCACAGTACAGGGATAATAGACAGAGTAATCTTACAGAATAATGATAATAACAGTCATGTCACAGTAAAGGGATGATATACACATTAATGTCACAGAACCAGAATAATAAACACTTTGATGTTACAGAACAGAGCTAATGCGCACAGTCATGTCACAGTACAGAGATAATGCGCACAGACATGTCACAGTACATAGATAATGCGCACAGTCATGTCACAGTACAGAGATAATGCGCACAGTCATGTCACAGTACAGAGATAATGCGCACAGTCATGTCACAGTACAGGGATAATGTGCACAGACATGTCACAGTACAGAGCTAATGCGCACAGTCATGTCACAGTACAGAGATAATGCGCACAGTCATGTCACAGTACAGAGATAATGCGCACAGTCATGTCACAGTACAGAGATAATGCCCACAGTCATGTCACAGTACAGGGATAATGTGCACAGTCATGTCACAGTACAGGGATAATGCGCACAGTGATGTCACAGTACAGGGATAATCAACACAGTGATGTCGCAGTATAGGGATAATAAACAGTCATGTCACAGTACAGAGATAATGCGCACAGTCATGTCACAGTACAGAGATAATGCGCACAGTCATGTCACAGTACAGAGATAATGCGCACAGTCATGTCACAGTACAGGGATAATGCACACAGTCATGTCACAGTACAGGGATAATGCGCACAGTGATGTCACAGTACAGGGATAATGCGCACAGTGATGTCACAGTACAGGGATAATGCGCACAGTCATGTCACAGTACAGGGATAATGCGCACAGCATGTCACAGTACAGGGATAATGCGCACAGTGATGTCACAGTACAGGGATAATGCGCACAGTCATGTCACAGTACAGGGATAATGCACACAGTGATGTCACAGTACAGGGATAATGCGCACAGTCATGTCACAGTACAGGGATAATGCGCACAGTCATGTCACAGTACAGGAATAATGCGCACAGTCATGACACAGAATAGGGATAATAAACACAGTGATGTCACAGTAAAGGATAATAGACACTTTGATGTTACAGAACAGAGATAATAATCACAGTCATGTCATAGTACAGGGATAATGCGCACAGTCATGTCACAGTACGGAGATAATACAGTATATGCAGTGATGTCACAGCACTGGGATAATATACAGAGCGATATTACAGAACAAAAATAATAATCACAGTCATGTCACAGTACAGGAATAATGCGCACAGTCATGTCACAGTACAGGGATAATAAACACAGTCATGTCACAGTACAGGGATAATAAACACAGTGATGTCACAGTATAGGGATAATATACACAGTGATGTCACAGTACAGGGATAGTGTTGAGCATTCCGATACCGCAAGTATCGGGTATCGGCCGATATTAGCTGTATCGGAATTCCGATACTTAGTTCCGATATTTTTCCTATATCGTATACCGGAATCAGAAGTTCCCATAATTCTTTGAGAGGCAATGTGATTTTAGTCAGCCAATGAGGAATCTTATGAAGTGTGGGCACATCCTGTAATGCTGCGGTCATCTTAACTAATGGCATGGCTGTGATTGGCTGCTGAAATGATGTCAGAATGCACTATAAAAGGCGCCGCCGCCATTTTAGCTCACTGTGCTGTGAACTCAGTTAAGGACAGAACGCTGCTGTGCTGACTCTGAGGGACAGTTAGACATTGCGATTTTGTGTACTGTGCTTTAGGCAGGCTAGTTTACCAACCGCTGTGTAAAGCTTCCTTTTGCCAGTGTTGTTTTAACAGCTCTGTGCAAGGTGTGTGTGAGAGTGCAGGTGACGCTGCAGTTTGCTCTGCATCCACCGCTGTTTGTAGGCATCTGCACGTGTCACTCACTGACTCTTTTTTTTATTTTATTTTGTGGAATTGGTGCAGCTTCATTATATTTGAAAAAAATCTAATCTATTAGTGTGACGCGCTTCCATCCGTATACAATACATTGGTTGCAGACACTATAGAAGTACAGAAAGGAGCCTTTCACAGATAGTGAACAGTTGTGTTTCAGTGTTCACTGCAGTCTGTGAGGTTTTGATTTTTTGAGTGCAGATCACGCTCCAGTTAGTTCTTCAACCACTGCTGGTTGTAGTCTGCTGAGCGTGTGTCACTGCCTCATCCTTCACATTTTTCTCTAATTGGTGCTGCTCCATTATATTTGAAAAAAATCTAATCTATTAGTGTGACGCGCTTCCATCCGTATACAATACATTGGTTGCAAACACTATAGAAGTACACAAAGGGGCCTTTCACAGCCACTGAACAGTTGTCTGCAGTGTTCACTGTAGTCTGTGAGCTTTTCATTTTTTGAGTGCAGATTACGCTCCAGTTAGTTCTTCAACCACTGCTGGTTGTAGTCTGCTGAGCGTGTGTCACTGCCTCATCCTTCACATTTTTCTCTAATTGGTGCTGCTCCATTATATTTGAAAAAAATCTAATCTATTAGTGTGACGCGCTTCCATCCGTATACAATACATTGGTTGCAAACACTATAGAAGTACACAAAGGGGCCTTTCACAGCTACTGAACAGTTGTCTGCAGTGTTCACTGTAGTCTGTGAGCTTTTCATTTTTTGAGTGCAGATTACGCTCCAGTTAGTTCTTCAACCACTGCTGGTTGTAGTCTGCTGAGCGTGTGTCACTGCCTCATCCTTCACATTTTTCTCTAATTGGTGCTGCTCCATTATATTTGAAAAAAATCTAATCTATTAGTGTGACGCGCTTCCATCCGTATACAATACATTGGTTGCAAACACTATAGAAGTACACAAAGGGGCCTTTCACAGCTACTGAACAGTTGTCTGCAGTGTTCACTGTAGTCTGTGAGCTTTTCATTTTTTGAGTGCAGATTACGCTCCAGTTAGTTCTTCAACCACTGCTGGTTGTAGTCTGCTGAGCGTGTGTCACTGCCTCATCCTTCACATTTTTCTCTAATTGGTGCTGCTCCATTATATTTGAAAAAAATCTAATCTATTAGTGTGACGCGCTTCCATCCGTATACAATACATTGGTTGCAAACACTATAGAAGTACACAAAGGGGCCTTTCACAGCTACTGAACAGTTGTCTGCAGTGTTCACTGTAGTCTGTGAGCTTTTCATTTTTTGAGTGCAGATTACGCTCCAGTTAGTTCTTCAACCACTGCTGGTTGTAGTCTGCTGAGCGTGTGTCACTGCCTCATCCTTCACATTTTTCTCTAATTGGTCCTGCTCCATTATATTTGAAAAAAATCTAATCTATTAGTGTGACGCGCTTCCATCCGTATACAATATATTGGTTGCAAACACTATAGAAGTACACAAAGGGGCCTTTCACAGCTACTGAACAGTTGTCTGCAGTGTTCACTGTAGTCTGTGAGCTTTTCATTTTTTGAGTGCAGATTACGCTCCAGTTAGTTCTTCAACCACTGCTGGTTGTAGTCTGCTGATCGTGTGTCACTGCCTCAGCCTTCACATTTTTCTCTAATTGGTGCTGCTCCATTATATTTGAAAAAAATCTAATCTATTAGTGTGACGCGCTTCCATCCGTATACAATACATTGGTTGCAAACACTATAGAAGTACACAAAGGGGCCTTTCACAGCCACTGAACAGTTGTCTGCAGTGTTCACTGCAGTCTCTGAGGAATAACCACACTTAGGCCTTATAACTTTTCTGACTTTCTTTATTAATCTACCAAGATGAAGAAGGCAGGGAGTGTTGTGAATGGGTTTGAGATGAGTTCTGAGAAGAGGCTCCCTCTGGTGGTTACAAGCGGTGCTAGTGAAGATTGTGAGGACTGGGAATCAGGTGTTACTGACTGGTCTTATATAAGGGAGTCATTTTCCCATCAGGGTTGCCGGTGATCAATTGTTCTGGTCTGAATCCTTCATTCCAGTTTCCCTTGTAGCCTGCTTTGTCGTGTCTGCATCTCCTGCTTACAGATAAGACTTTTGCTTCTTTTGTGTTTGTGCTATATTTTTGCATTTTGTCCTGCACTTCTGTGGGGGCCTTCAGGGTCCCCTCGGGGGCTTCTGCCCTCTCAGTTTAGTTCAGCCACTGAGTTTTGTTCTTTTACTTTTTCCAGTTTTTTCAGTGGCTGCTGTTTTGATTTTGTTACACCAGAGAACTAATTTAGGTGGTAGAGGTCGTGTGATCTCAGGTGATTTTGAAATTAGTAGAGTTGGTGCTTTTCAGGGTTTTCTGGGATTGCAGTAAGTACCCTTCCTATCCTTTTCTATTTAGATAGTTTGCTCATACTATTTTCTTTCTGTGTCAGTATTTCATCTTGTCTAACCGCCATTACATGTTTGGGGGCTTTCTGTTATCTTTGGGGTTCTGCTCCGGGGCAGATAGCTTTCCTATTTCTATCTTTAGGTGTAGTTAGTTTCTCAGGCTGTGACGAGGCGTCTAGGACCAACGTAGGTACGCTCCACGGCTGCCTCTAGTTGTGGTGGTTAGTCAGGGTACTGCAATCTCATAGATTCCAACTGCTCTGGTGTATTGCCTTTTTTACCTGCACTCCTCAGCTACCGAAACATAACAGTATCACCGGCCTAAAAATTGAAATTGTATGGTACTCACAGAAGGGAAAAAAAAATATTGTGAAAGAAAAAAGGTTGTCAGAGTTGTCAGAGATATTTTTCTGTTTGTTGCATTTTTTTTTCCTCTGTATCTCTGGGTGCTGGGGAGGATCTTTTCTCCCAATGGAGTTTGCACAGTTGTCTGGCCGTGTGGATCAGCTTGCCACTGAGGTTCAGAGTATTGCTGCATATCTTGCTAGGTTGCCTGTTGTGGAACCTAGGATCCCCATGCCAGATTTGTTTTTAGGGGATCGAGCTAAGTTTCAGAATTTCAAAAATAATTGTAAATTGTTTTTTGCCTTAAAATCTAAGTCCTCAGGAAATGCAGCGCAGCAGGTTCAAATTATCATCTCTCTCCTGCGCGGCGATCCTCAGGATTGGGCTTTTTCCCTGATACCTGGGGATCCTGTTTTGAGTGATGTTGATGCGTTTTTTCAGGCTTTAGGGTTATTGTACGATGAGCCTAATGTCACTGATCAAGCTGAAAAAACCTTGTTGGCATTAAATCAGGGGCTTGATGACGCTGAGTTATACTGTCAGAGATTCCGTAGGTGGGCAGTCCTGACCAAATGGAATGACGACGCTTTGGCGGCCCTTTTCCGGAAGGGTCTGTCAGATAATGTAAAGGATGTTATGGTGGGATTCCCTGTCCCCTCTGGTCTCAATGATTCTATGTCATTAGCGATTCAAATTGACAGACGTTTGCGTGAGCGGAGAAGTATGCGTGGAATGGTGTTGCCTTGTGAACCAGCTTCTGAACCCATGCAGTGTGATAGAGTGGTGTCTGGGGCACAGCGTCATGAGTTTCGAATGCGCAATGGGTTATGTTTCTACTGTGGTGATGCCTCTCATGCTATTTCAGTCTGCCCTAAGCGGGGAAGACGTTTTGCACGCTCAGTTGTCTTGGGTAGTGTTCAGACTAAGTTTTTATTAACTGTCACTCTTATATGCTCTCTGTCCTCATTTTCTGCTCAGGCTTTCGTTGATTCTGGAGCAGCTATTAACCTGATGGATTATGATTTTGCTAAACGTTGTGGGTTTCCCTTGATACCCCTACAGAAGTCTATTCCCCTACTGGGGATCGATTCTACCCCTTTGGCTGAGAATAAACCCCAGTTTTCTACTCAGGTGATAATGAGGGTTGAACCTGATCACCAGGAGTGCTGCAAATTTTTGGTTCTATATAATCTGCATGACATTATCGTGCTGGGTTTCCCTTGGTTACAGTCTCATAATCCTTTTTTGGATTGGAAATCTGTGTCTGTAACCAGTTGGTGCTGCCAATGTGTTAATACCAACACTCCTGTTTTTTCTGCCTCCCCCCAGGCTCAGGATGTTCCTGACTTTTTGTTTGATTTTTCTGATGTGTTTAGCGAAAGTAAATCTGCATCCTTGCCTCCCCATAGGAGCTATGACTGCGCTATTGAATTAGTGCCGGGTAGTAAATTCCTAAAGGTCGCCTTTTTAACTTGTCTGTACCTGAACATGACGCTATGCGGTCTTATATCAAGGAGTCATTGGAGAAGGGTCATATCAGACCATCCTCTTCACCCTTAGGTGCCGGTTTTTTCTTTGTGGCCAAAAAAGATGGTTCATTAAGGCCGTGTATTGATTATCGTCTCTTGAACAATATTACTGTGAAATATCAATACCCGTTACCCTTGATTTCTGACCTGTTTTCCAGGGTGAAAAACGCTACTTGGTTTACGAAGCTTGACCTCAGGGGGGCGTATAACCTTATTCGCATTAAGCACGGGGATGAATGGAAGACGGCATTCAATACCCCTGAAGGGCATTTTGAGTACCTAGTGATGCCCTTTGGGCTCACTAATGCTCCTTCCGTCTTCCAGTCCTTCATGAATGACATTTTCAGGGATTTTGTGGACAAATTTCTGATTGTTTATTTGGATGATATCTTGATTTTTTCTAATGACTGGGACTCTCATGTGAAACATGTTCGAACTGTATTCCAGATTTTGAGGAGAATGCTCTGTATGTGAAGGGATCAAAGTGTCTTTTTGGCGTACAGAGGATCTCATTTCTGGGATTCATTTGTCCCCATCTGTTATTGAAATGGACCCGGTCAAGGTTCAGGCCATCTGTGATTGGGTCCAACCTACTTCATTAAAGGCTCTTCAGAGATTTTTGGGTTTTGCCAATTTTTATCGTAAATTTATTGGTAATTTCTCGGTTATTGTTAAACCATTAACTGATTTGACCAGAAAGGGTTCTGATGTGGTGAATTGGCCTCCTGAGGCAGTCTCTGCATTTCAGGAACTTAAGCAGAGATTCACTTCTGCTCCTGTTCTACGGCAGCCTGATGTTTCTCTGCCATTTCAGGTGGAGGTTGATGCCTCTGAAATTGGGGCAGGTGCCGTTTTGTCCCAAAAAGATCCAGAGACCTCTAAAAGTAACCCTTGTGCCTTTTTCTCTCGAAAATTTTCTCCTACTGAACGTAATTATGACGTAGGTAATCGGGAGTTATTGGCCATTAAGTGGGCTTTTGAAGAGTGGAGACATTGGCTGGAGGGAGCCAAACATCAGGTGGTGGTCCTTGCGGACCATAAGAATCTGGTCTATCTGGAATCTGCCAAGCGACTCAATCCTAGACAGGCCAGGTGGGCCTTGTTTTTCACACGTTTTAATTTTGTGGTTTCCTTTCTTCCTGGCACTAAGAATGTTAAGGCGGATGCCCTCTCGAGGAGTGTTCCTTGCGGACTCTCCTGAGTTATCTGATCCTTCTGTTATTTTGAAAGAGGGTGTAGTTCTTTCCGCCATCTCGCCCAATTTGAGACTTGCTCTGGAGGGGTGTCAGGAGGATAGGCCCGAGCGCTGCCCTGTTGGAAAATTGTTTGTCCCGGACCAATGGAAAAAGAGTGTGATGTCTGAGATTCATTGTTCGGCATTGGCTGGGCATCCCGGAATTTTTGGTACCAGAGACTTGGTTAGTCGGTCCTTTTGGTGGCCTACCTTGTCTCGTGATGTCAGGGAATTTGTGCAGTCCTGCGGGACTTGCTCTCGCTCCAAGCCTTGCTCTTGCTCTAGTGGTTTGTTGATGCCATTGCCTGTGCCCAAGAGACCATGGACCCATATCTCTATGGATTTCATTTCCGATCTTCCTGTTTCTCAGAGAATGACCACCATCTGGGTAATTTGTGATAGGTTTTCCAAAATGATACATCTTGTGCCATTACCTAAGTTGCCTTCCTCCTCTGAATTGGTGCCGTTGTTCCCTTCAACACGTGGTTCGTTTACACGGCATTCCTGAGAACATTGTGTCTGACAGAGGAGTCCAGTTTGTTTCCAGATTTTGGAGGACTTTTTGTTCTAAACTGGGTGTTCAATTGTCTTTCTCCTCGGCATTTCATCCTCAGACCAATGGTCAAACTGAGAGAACAACCAGACATTGAGACTTATCTAAGATGCTTT
>JARQOD010000008.1:136199455-136245595 GCA_033576555.1 Oophaga sylvatica
GGTAGCTGACATGTGAGGTGGATCCTGTTATGTATGATTGAGGTGTTATCAGTCATTGAGGGGTGAGGTGAAGGAATCACCTGTTATGGTGGATCCTGTGTTATCTTACTGTATATAGAGGTGTTATCAGTCATTGTAAGGAGGAGGAGGTGAGCTGTGACATCACCATTGTGAATGGTGGATCCTGTGTTATCTACTGTATATAGAGTGTTATCAGTCATTGTACAGGAGAGGGGTGACTGTGACATCACCTATGTGAATGGTGGATCGTGTTATCTTTATAAGAGGTTTATCATTCAGAAGGAGGGAGGTGATGGAATCACCTATTGTGAATGGTGGATCTGTGTTATCTATTATATAAGGGTGTTAGTCAGTATTACAGGAGAGAGGTGAGCTGTGATACCTATTGTGAATGGTGGATCCTGTGTTATCTACTGTAATAGGATGTCATTGTCATTGAAGGGGAGTGAGTACATGATGTACCTTTTAGATGTGACTGGTATTACTGTATATATGTGAGAGTATGTACAAAGGAATGTGAGCTGTGAATCACCTATTGTATGTGGATTGTGTTATACTGTATAGAGGTGATTACATTGTAGAGGAGGAGGTGACTGTAATCACTATGTGAAGGTTATCGTTTTACTGATAAAAGGTGATTATCCATTGTAAGGGAGTGAGCTGTGACATTATTGTGAATGGTGGATCCTGTATTACTGTAGAGAGGTTATCATCATTGTACAGGAGGATACTGTGACATCACTGTAATGTGGATCTTATTACATATATAGAGGTTATAGTATGGACGGAGAGGTAATACGTGACATACCTATTGTAAGGTGGACTGGTATATATGTATATAGTTGTTTTGATGAGGTATACATAAGGGAGGGACTGTGACTACCTAATGTGTTAGAATAGGGGACGTGTTATCTCTGTAAGAGTGTTATCAGTCTTATAAGAGAGGAGGTGAGCTGTACATACCATTGTGAATGGGGACCTATTATCTACTGTATAGAGGTGTTATGTCATTTACGGAGAGGGTACTGTGCATACTATGGATGGTGGACATCTATTTATTACTGTTATTATTAAGTTATCATATTTAAGAGATGAGCGGATCCCATTTGATGTGGATCGTTTACTATGTATATAGAGGTGTTATCAGCATTACAGAGAAGGTGGCTACACACCTATTGTGAAGTGGATCTGTTTATACTGGTATTAGAGGTGTTATCAGTATTTACAGGAGAGGAGGTGAGCTGTGACATCACCTATGTGAATGGTGGATCTGTGTTATTACGTATATAGAGGTTTATCAGTCATTGTACAGAGGAGGAGGTAGCTGTGACATCATCTATTGTGAATGTGCATCCTGTTTATCTACTGTATATAGAGGTGTTATCAGTCATTGTACAGGAGGAGGAGGTGAGCTGTGACATCACCTATTGTGAATGGTGGATCCTGTGTTATCTACTTATATAGAGTGTTATGTCATTACAGGAGGAGTGGACTGTGTTATCACTATGTGAATGGTGATCTGTGTTATCTACTGTAATAGAGGTGTTATCAGTCATTGTACAGGAGGAGGGTGAGCTGTGACATCACTATTTGAATGGGGATCCTGTGTATTACTGTATATAGAGGTGTTATCAGTCATATAGGAGAGAGTGACTGTATCCCATGTGAATGGTGGATCTGTGTTTTACTGTATATAGAGTTACATCATTGTACAGGGAGGAGGGAGCTGTGACATCACCATTGGATGGTGATTGTGTACTACGTAATAGAGTTTATATCATTTACGGAGGAGGTGAGCGTACACACCTATTGTGAATGGTGGATCTGGTATTACTGTATAGAGGTGTTAATCTTTACAGGAGGAGTGACTGTGACATCACCATTGTGATGTGGACTTTATCTACTGTATATAGAGTTTATAGTCATTTACGGAGGAGGAGGTGAGCTGTGACATCACCATTTGAATGGTGATCTGTATACTTAATAGAGTTTATCAGTATTGTACAGGGGAGGAGGTGACTGTGACATCCATTGTGAATGGATCTGTGTTATCTATGTATATAAGGTGTTATCATTGTACAGGAGGAGGAGTGAGCTGGACATCACATTGTGAATGGTGGATCTTTTATCTACTGTATATAAGGTTTTAGTCATTGTACGGAGAGAGTGAGCTGTGACACACCTATTGTATGGTGGACTTTTACACGTATATAATTTTAAGCATTAGGAGAGGGGTAGCGTACATACATTGTGAGGATCTTGTACTACTGTATGAGGTGTTATCATTTTACAGGAGGAGGAGTGAGCTTGACTCACCTATTGTGAATGTGGATCTGTTTTTACTGTATATAGAGTTATCAGTCATTGTACGGAGGAGAGGTAGCTGGAATCCCTATTGTATGGGGATCTGTTATTACTGTAATAGAGGTTTAATCTTGTACGAGGGGGGTGAGCTGTGACTCCTATGTGAATGGATCTGTGTTACTGTATATAGAGGTGTTACAGTTTAAGGAGTGACTGGAAACTATGTAATCTTCCGAAAGAGGTTATAGTCAGACAGGAAGGTGAGCTTGCCATATGTAATGTGTTGTTTTATAATTTATATCATTTACAGGAAGACTTGAACTGTAAGTGCCTGTTTCTCTTTGTTACTTAAAGGGACTGGATCACTATGTGAATGGTGGATCCTGTTATCTACTGTTATATAGGGTGTTTATCAGTCATTGTACATGGAGAGGAAGGTGAGCTGTGACACCCTATTGTGAATGTGGATCTGGTTATCTACTGTATATAAGTGTTATAGTCATTGTACAGGAGGAGGAGTGAGCTGTGACATATCACCTATTGTGAAGGTGGATCCTGTTATCTACATGTATATAGAGGATTATCAGTCATATGTACAGGAGGAGTGAGCTGTGACATCACCTATGTGAATGGTGATCTGTGTATCTACTTATATAGAGTGTTTATCATCATTGTACAAGGAGGAGAGGTGAGCTGTGACATCCCTATGTGAATGGATCTTGTTATCTACTGTATATAGAGTGTTATCAGTATGTTACAGGAGGAGGAGGTGAGCTGTGACATCACCTATTGTGAATGGTGGATCGTGTTATCTACTGTATATAGAGGTGTTATCATTTGTACAGAGGAGAGGTGAGCTGTGACATCACCTATTGTAATGGTGGATCCTGTTTATCTACTGTATATAGAGGTATTATAGTCATTGTACATGGAGGAGGAGGTGAGCTGTGACATCACCTATGTGAATGGTGGATCTGTGTTATCTACTGTATATAGAGGTGTTATCAGTTCTTAGACAGGAGAGGAGGTGAGCTGTGACATCACCTATGTGAATGGTGGATCCTGTGTTATCTACTGTATATAGAGTGTTATCAGTCATTGTACAGGAAAGGTGAGAAAATGTAGGTGACTGTGACACATACAGTTAATCATTGTACAGGAGGAGAGTGAGCTGTGACATCACCATTGTAATGGTGATCTTTATCTACTGTATATAGAGGTGTTATCAGTTTATACAGGAGGAGGAGGTGAGCTGTGACATCACCTATTGTGAATGGTGGATCCTGTTTATCTACTGTATATAGAGGTGTTATCAGTCATTGTACAGAGGGAGAGGTGAGCTGTGACATCACTATTGTGATTGGTGGATCCTGTGTTATCTACTGTATATAGGTGTATATATTACAGGAGGAGAGTAGCTGTACATCACCATTGTGAAATGTGGATCCTGTTATCAGTATAATGAGGTGTATATCATTGTACAGGAAGGACAGGATGACTGATGACATCACTATTGTGATGGGGATCCTGTGACTCACTGTGATATACTGCTTGTATAGATTTAAACTGCCTACAAGGCTGTTAACTCTTCTAAAAAGGAAATAAATAGACAGATATTGCAATTAAAATTGTTAAAAAAGATAAATAAAATACAAAACAACAAACCTGATTAAAACAGTAGGTCATTTCTGATAACAGATTCCTGTAAGTGCCATGTGTTGAATACCTTCTATTGTTTGCTGTTATCTTTCAGGCTAAAGAGAAGCCGACTGTAGTCGTAGCGCCACATACAGAGTAAAAAATATTATATTATATTTCTGCCCAACATCATCTCATGTTATGCAATAATGATTTAAGATTAGTGACAAATGTTATAAAAGCCATTGGAAGGGAATCCGATAGTTACTATTCATGAACTTTGTGAACAACTGATGACGTCTCAGACACCGGTAAAAGCTGCTTTACTATTAATTCACATTAAATAAACCCCAAAATAATAAAAACATAAACTGATTTTGCATTATAACCATAGAAAATCCTAAATCTAGAGCTAGCTATAATCTGCTACAGATAAGTCCACGTATAATTGCTTAAGCCGACACGGAAGGAGGGCATCCAGTCCTGAGAGGGTCGGGGATACATTTCCATAGAGAAGCTTAGATATTTCTTCAAAAAAGGATGAGAAAAACATGGCTGCGTGCTTCCAGAAACAGCGCCACCACTGCCATAGGGCTGTGTCTGGTATTGCAACTCTGCTACATTGAAGAAAATGGAACTAAGCTGCAATATCACTCACAACCTGTAAACAGGGGTGGCGCCACTTATGGTAGAAAAGCAGTTAATGTTTTCAATAATATGCCAAAATGAAATCTGATATATAGTTTTCTCTCTCGCAGTGTTTGGCATTATTATTTTTAGGAGGTACAGTGAGTGGCGCTATTATTTTCAAGTGGATCCATGTAGGTACCATTATAGTCAGTTGGCACAGTATGCGCCACTACTGTATTCAGAGGACACAGCATGGGAAAGTATTCTATTCAAGGGGTATTGCCTGTGGCATAATTATATTCAGGAGACAATGTTCGGCACAATTGTTTTCCGGGGACGCTGCATTTGCACAGCACTCTGTTCCAAGGGCGCAGTGACAATGTCTTTTTTCACATTCAAATCTTTATTAACCATAAAAATGAGAAACCTTACAATTCTCACACCGGCCACTGGGGCTTTTTTTTTTTTTTTAGACTCTAACGTTGTGTTGTTTCAGGAAACAACACGTACATTAGCAGCAATGAATAGATCCTGACCCGATTGTTTGTATTGATGCATCTAATGAGCGTGTGCAAATGTCATTGTGAAGGGAGGAGCAGGAGGAGAGCTGTGATATTGCCTATTGTGATTGGTGGATTCTGTGTTATCTGTTGTGTATATAGCTGTTACATGTCATTGTAATCCTGCCTCTGATGATAAGGAGCCTGCTGAAAACTCTTCCTGAAAGAACAGGAAGTAAAAGTCTATAAAAGCCTCAATAGACTAAGAAAATAAACTTTGGCAACATATTTTAAAAAATACATGTAACATAAAACTAAAGATCATTTTCTGACAACACATTCCTTGTAATTCCATCTAAATATGTATGAATCTAATCATCCGGAATACTTTCTAACCTTTCTATTATTTATTTGCATTAATGTTGTAATTTTACAGAACACTTGGTTCCATCTTTAATTGTGACATTAAGGCAGGAGCGTCCGAAAATGATAAGAGCTCGGATTCTGCGATTCAGGCGATAATGATCACTTGTGGGAACATTAAATGAAGCTAAAAGTCAAAGGTCAATAATAATAAAAAATCTCCAATGGACTAGTGTGACAGCAGCTTGTTAGTCAGCGCTGGCCTGGAGGTCATTTCTCACTGGCCACTTACTGTTAAACACAGGTCACCGCGCGGCTACCTATAGGCGTACAGCAGGAATGGCGGTTATCACGGCCGGTGGTCAGAGCGGTGGTCTCCACATCCGCCTGATCAGGTACACCCAATCTGTAGCAGCAGAATTCGTTTGGGTGTAAGGACCATGTACAGTCTGTGCATGAAGTGTCCATGTAATTCCAGAGACCCCCACATAGTCAAGGGGGATTGATCAGTGCACACAATGGAACCTCAGTATGACTCCATATAGAAGATACAGGGATGATGGATACAGGGATGGATGGATACAGGGATGGATGGATACAGGGATGGATGGAATACAGGGATGGATGGGTAAATACAGGGATGGATAGATGGATACAGGGATGGATGGATACAGGAATGGATGGATGGATACAGGAATGGAATGGATGGATACAGGGATGGATGGATACAGGGATGGATGGGTAAATACAGGGATGGATAGATGGATACAGGGATGGATGGATACAGGGATGGATGGATACAGGGATGGATGGATGGATACAGGAATGGATGGATACAAGAATGGATGGATGGATACAGGGATGGATAGATGGATACAGGGAATGGATGGATGGATACAGGGATGGATGGATACAGGAATGGATGGATGGATACAGGAATGGATTGGATGGATACAGAGATGGATGGATGGATACAGGGATGGATAGATGGATACAGGGATGGATAGATGGATACAGGGATGGATGGATACAGGAATGGATGGATGGATACAGGAATGGATGGATGGATACAAGAAGGATGGATGGATACAGGATGGATGGATACAGGGATGGATGGGTGAATACAGGGATGGATAGATGGATACAGGAATGGATGGATGGATACAAGAATGGATGGATGGATACAGGGATGGATAGATGGATAACAGGGATGGATGGATACAGAATGGATGGATGGATAGGAATAGGATGGATGGATACAAGAATGGATGGATGGAATACAGGGATGGATGGATACAGGGATGGATGGGTAAAATACAGGGATGGATGGATGGATACAGGATGGATGGATACAGGAATGGATGGTGATACAGGGATGGATGGTAAATACATGGATATGGATGGATGGATACAGGGATGGATGGATAATTCGGAATAATGGATGGATGGATACAGGGATTGATACAGGGATGGATGGATACAGGGATCGATGGATGGATACAGGGATCGATGGATGGATACAGGGATGGATGGATACAGCGATGGATGGATACAGGGATGGATGGATACAGGGATGGATGGATACTGGATGGATGGATACTGGGATGGATGGATACAGGATGGATGGATACAGGGATGATGTGGGTGGGATATACAGGGATGATGGAATACAGGGATGGATGTAAACAGTGGATGGATGGTACAGGATAGGGAATGGATGGATACAGAAGGATGGATGGATACATGGATGGATGGATACAGGATGGATGGATACAGAGGATGGATGGATACAATGGATGGATGGATACATGGATGGATGGATACAGGGATGGATGGATACAGGGATGAATGGATACAGGGATGGATGGATGGATACAGGGATGGATGGGTAGATACAGGATGGATGGTAAATACAGGGATGGATGGATGGATACAGGGATGGATGGATAGATTCGGAGTATACATGGATGGGTAGATACAGGCATGGATGATAGATATGGGGGTGGATGGGTAGATACGGGGATATGTGGGTAGATACGGGGTAGACAGATGGATAAGGGATAGATAAATGGCCAGGCACTGGGATAGAAACATGGATGGAAAGATGCGGGGATAGATCTAGATAAATGATAGATAGTGATGGATAGATAGACATAGAAAATTTGCGATTGATAGATACGAATAATATATATATAGGATGGATACGAGGGTAATGTGATTATATAGGGATAGATGGATCATATATAGAGGTAGATGTGATATATATAGGGATAGAGTGATCATATATAGAGGATAGATGTGATCATATATAGAGGATGATGGATTATATATAGGGATAGATGTGATCATATATAGAGGATAGGTGATTATATATAGAGGATAGATGTGATTATATATAGAGGATAGATGTGATCATATATAGAGGATAGATGGATCATATATAGAGGATAGATGTGATCATATATAGAGGATAGATGTGATCAATATAGAGGATAGATGTGATCATATATAGAGGATGATGTGATCATATATAGAGGATAGATGTATAATATATAGGGGATAGATGTGATCATATATAGAGGATAGATGTGATATATATAGGGGATAGATGGATCATATATAGAGGATAGATGTGATCATATATAGAGGATAGATGTGATATATATAGGGGATAGATGTGATCATATATAGAGGATAGATGTGATTATATATAGGGATAGATGTGATATATATAGAGGATAGATGTGATCATATATAGGGATAGATGTGATATATATAGAGGATAGATGTGATCATATATAGAGGATAGATGTGATTATATATAGGGGATAGATGTGATCATATATAGAGGATAGATGTGATCAATATAGAGGATAGATGTGATTATATATAGGGGATAGATGTGATTTATATAGAGGATAGATGTGATCATATATAGAGGATAGATGTGATTATATATAGAGGATAGATGTGATCATATATAGAGGATAGATGTGATCATATATAGAGGATAGATGGATCATATAGAGGATAGATGTGTTATAATAGAGGATAGATGTGATTATATATAGAGGTAGATGTGATCATATTAGAGGATAGATGTGATTATATATAGAGGATAGATGTGATCATATATAGAGGATAGATGTGATCATATATAGAGGATAGATGTGATATAATAGGGGATAGATGTGATTATATATAGAGGATAGATTGATCATATATAGAGATAGATGTGATTATATATAGAGGATAGATGTGATCATATATAGAGGATAGATGTGATCATATATAGAGGATAGATGTGATCATATATAGAGGATAGATGTGATTATATATAGGGGATAGATGTGATCATATATAGAGGATAGATGTGATCATATATAGAGGATAGATGTGATTATATATAGAGGATAGATGTGATTATATATAGAGGATAGATGTGATTATATATAGAGGATAGATGTGATCATATATAGAGGATAGATGTGATTATATATAGAGGATAGATGTGATCATATATAGAGGATAGATGTGATCATATATAGAGGATAGATGTGATCATATATAGAGGATAGATGTGATCATATATAGAGGATAGATGTGATCATATATAGAGGATAGATGTGATTATATATAGGGGATAGATGTGATCATATATAGAGGATAGATGTGATTATATATAGAGGATAGATGTGATCATATATAGAGGATAGATGTGATCATATATAGAGGCTAGATGTGATCATATATAGAGGATAGATGTGATTATATATAGGGGATAGATGTGATCATATATAGAGGATAGATGTGATTATATATAGAGGATAGATGTGATCATATATAGAGGATAGATGTGATCATATATAGAGGATAGATGTGATCATATATAGAGGATAGATGTGATCATATATAGAGGATAGATGTGATTATATATAGAGGCTAGATAGGACAGAGATTGGAGAATACACCGATAGATGGACAGGACAGAGCTGTCACAGACGGAGGTGACAGATCCATAGATGCAATGAGTGATGTCCTTCTCTGAAGCTGAACTCTCCATTATTAATGAGCAGAATGTAAGTGATGGTCCTGATGGTGAATAATAGAAGGGAGGTATTATTACAGCGCTGACTAGAAGCTGCATCAGTGCCCCCATTATTACACCCCCACCCTTAGAAGGACGTGAGCAATAGTAACTTCATGTCCACAGCCTAACTGAAAACGAAAGGGCCGCGGTGCTGATGGCGGAGGCGAACGCCTCGTTAGCAAAAGTACTTCCAGATCACAACCTGCTCCTCTAACTAGTCACCTGGCTATGATGGGATCTGTAGTGCTCCACCACCTTTATACCATTGGGAATGTATGGTCTAAAAAAAACCTGATGATATTCCCTGCAAGCTGCCAGGATAATGGTGGCCATATTGCTTGTCACCCAGCTTTCCCAGGAACAGATGCACCAAATGTCCTGCTGAGTAGTAACATAATAGATTTCCGGGTACTGATCGAACATCAGCTTTATTCATGGCAGACAGCGAGGTACAATGCGGCTCCGTGAGATGGTGCACACCATCACAGAAGGGCACATGGATGATTGGCATCGTATGGTCAATTTTCATCTGGTATCATGATATATCTCACATATACACACAGAGGGGCATCACTATAGGGGGTGCAGAGGTAGCAGTCCTGTCCGGCCCTGATGCCAGGACTATAAATGGCCATGATGGTTAGGAGGCCCCGTAAACCCTTAGTGCCAGTCTCTTTCTCGATGGGCTGATGCCCGCATTACTGATAGCAGGGTGCCAATGTGTAGGGTGGCACAGCGGGGCCCGATAGATACAGGTTAGCGCAGAGGTGGGTAGAGCGAGGCACGTTGGCAGCTCTGGCTCCGTCATATAGCCTGTTCACCATGTCACACCCCCTCACATGAGGAATGCACAAAAAAGGTGAAAAAGTGGTGCATGAAGGATGGCACAGACGGCGCAGATGCCACAACCCAGCAATGCAGAGAGTTCAGGCCATCACCACCTGTGCTGCCTTGTTAATGACTGGGGAAGGTCATTCTGGGGTAAACCTCCATGACAGGAGACTTCAGATGATTGACCAGATCCGGGCCTGCTATCAGAGGTGGGTGTAGAGGAGATTTTAAAGTCAAAGGGATCAGACATCCCAAAATCCCAACATTTTACCAGAAATAGAAAAGGACATCCCACCCTACCCGATCACCAGGCCTGGATCGGTGCAATAAGACCCCCCTCCATTCCTCCCCACCATCGTCCTAATTAAGTGCTGCTGAGATACCCCTCTGTCACTCCGTGCAATCCGTCCAATCAGGATTAGGGACAGGCGGCTTTCGGTGTCGGAGCAGGATCCCTCCCCTTACCCTGCAGTTGAATAAAAAGGAAAAAAAAAACCCCACGACATTGCAATGCAGCAATAGATCATCTGTGGTCAATGGACCTGGATGTCCACCTCCATCCCAGCCGTTCCCTTCAGACACATGCTTAACCTCCTCCAACCCATGATCATCTGCAGTGAGCCACTAGTGTAGCATCATCATCATCCTCATCATCATCCTCCAGTCCCTGCATTGGGATGGGTGTTGTGTGTCCTCCTCTCCATCCTAATTGAGTCAGGAGGAGAGGAGACTGCAGAGCGAAGCCCCACAAGGTCTCGCCATCCTCTTCCTCCACTTCCCTCCATTGCAGATGAAGTGGTTCACGTCCTCTCCAGTCCTTCCTCCTCCTCTCCTAAAAAATCACCCTAAACTGGTGGGACCCTAACCCTATCCTCCTAGCCATAATGAATTCCCATGTACCTGCAGAATCTATGGCAAGGGCTATCTGTAAGGAGGCAGATACTTTACTGGTCATCATTGCAGCAATTGATAATTTCATGCAGCAGAAATAATTGTAACAACATGTTAATAATAATAATGATAATATGCAACAATGTATCCAATGAGCCATACTAATAAATCAGGCTGCCTTACCAGGCCATGTTAGGAGGAGGGAGGGAAGACAGGAATCCAGGATAAGGCTCTTCTTCTTATTCTCTGGTCTGAATCAAAGGAAGAAAATGAAAAAGCTGGAAAATGATGTAAAATTGGTTCCAGCAGCTGATACTGGAGAACTACATGCCTCATGGATGGAGCCAGAACTCTGTGCTGTAGTCCATCTGCAGACTTCAGCATCCCAGGAGAGCAGAAAGGGAGAGGGATTGGGGGGGACCAGGAGGGAGGTCCGAGGATGCCTATTAAAAGCCCAGCAGAGGCGACGCTAGATAATCGCCAGGCGAAGTCGCCATGGGGGAAGTAAGGGGTTAACGCCCGACAGGCAACTATGAAAAAAATAGCTATTGTCTTTATGCGGCTAGCAGAAAATGTCTTTTTTGTTCTCGTCTTTCCCCCCTATTCATGCTTGTTGGTACAACCCAAGCCCACTTCATTGGTGATGGCACTGTGTGTTATCACTGATTCTACCTGCAATAGCTTTTCTGTGTTCTGCAAAGCTCACACTGATAGCATTAGCATCCCCCCACCCCCCCAATCCAAGACTACTTCCCTCTCCGCCAAGCCCCCCTCTAATCCCCTCTTATGCAAAAACAGAAAGAGAAGGGATGGAGAACCAAAATTAGGGCAACTTGGAGGGTTTCGTCCACCGAAAGGGTTAAAGGGGGGCTCCTTATGGTGAAAAATGAGACGTCTCAGAGGAAGGTGACTTAGAAGGACAAATTAACCCTCCCTCCGTTGTGGACCTGGAAAGATTTGGGCACAGCTCTGGAGCGAGGAGGAAACCCTCTCCGATGACATAAGGACAGCAGGGCTCATTAGGTGAGGCATGAAGATGTCATGCTGATGTCACGGAGGACATTCATGTCATTACCAGGAGCTACGTAACCTTGCCCGGGTCACCTCCTCTATCCCCACCTCCTCCTACATGGCAAGGATTCCCGTTCCTCCATCGGATTCATTTGTATTTTTTGGAATTTTTAATTTCATTTTTTTTTTTTTTAAAGAATGATCTTTCCCTTTTTTCCCTTTAGGACATTTTTTACCTACCCAGCACCTATGGCTGGAAGATCTGATGATGTGAGCAAAAGTCCACAAGCAGAACCTTCAGCAATGCCCTTGACTGTGTCCTTCAGAAATTTCAGTCATATTCTTTGTGATTCATTCATAAAGAGAATAGCGGGATTTACACCAGTAGTAGAACAGGCCGAGATAGCATTGAAACGTCCTTCATTATCTTACACGTCTGATGCGGTGTCGGTGCACTCATTTGCCTAACAATTGCTGCTATGTGGAGCAGATGGCAGCGTAGCGGTGGCTTCTATCGAGACTGAATCTACACAATTATGTCAGCGCGCGCGTTCACACTTTATTATATAGTTCACTTTATGCATATGAATTTATTAATTGGGAGGGCGGGGGTTAATTCTTGACCAATAACAAGTAGATTGTTTCTTTAGTAAAATATTAAGATTAATCTGATTTAACCACAACTCCAGCCCCAGAAAAGTCCAGTGGGCCCCTTTTCACTTTTGCTTTCTCTTCATATTCCAAGAGTTCTAATTTGTTTTAGATAATCTGGTCCAAAGTGTTGTATCAAAGTACAAGTAAAAGGACCCAAAAGCCCCATCAAAGTGTAATGTCCTCTTAGACCCTCAACACTGTATGATATCCTCACAGTGCCTCCCAGTACAATATGATGTCCCCACAATGCCTCCAACACAGTTTGATGCCCCAAACACAGTATAATGGTTTCAACACAGTATGATGTCCCCACAGACCCTCAACACTGTATGATATCCTCACAGTGACCCCAACACAGTATGATGCCCACACAGACCCACCAACACTGTATATCAACAGTGCCCCCAAATCCAGTATGGTGTGCCCTAACAGTTCCTCCAGCCCAGTAAATGATGTCCCCACAGACCCTAACACAGTATTGTCCCCACAGTGCCCCACACAGTTTAATGCCCCAAATCCTTTGTTATGAAGCCTCAGAAACAGTTATGAAGTCCTCAACAAGAACACCCAATATTGTATAATAGACTTGTCTTGACCCGCACCACAATTGTGGTTTACCAGAGCAATGGGGTACTCAGAGCTGAGCCCATGGAAGTCTATGGGGTTGTCACAGGTAGCGCTGGCTCGGTCTGTGGCCCTGGCGGTCAGGCGTATGTTGGGGGGAATATTTACAGGGGATAGGTATATATACAGTTCGTGACGCCACCTGTAGTTCTCTGATCACTAAGACCAGCGCTGCTGTAGATCTCTGAGGGGATGGTGAGGCAGCTAGATGTCGGGTCCCCTACAGGTGGGACTCTTCCCTCAGGTCGATAGTTATGGTGGGGTTGTGCAGGGATGCAATCAAATAACTCAGTCTCACACATAGAAGCTTCTTTCCATACCTTTTACTTCAAGTTGTTCAGGCAGGTCCCAGGGAGGCTGTTCGGGGTGGATGAATGCAAGTAGCGGTAACAGTTGAGCAGGTTACAGGCCTCCTTCTCTTTCCAAATGATGAGTGAGTCCAAGCTTGCCTGTAGCTAAGTTAACTCTATAGTTTTCAGCTTTTCCCACTAGCTGTACTGCCCGGCCGGTTTTGTGATAGAGCCTTATAAGTGGTGAACTAAGTACTTTCTTTTGCCGCGCGCCGGACTCAGAAGTCTTGTTCTCCTGACTCGGTTACGTACTGGCACTCTAAGGGCGGCTTTCTGCAACCTAAGGTCCAGTAAGACTCTGGCTTTTCTATCACTATGCCTGGAGCTATAGTGACGCTTCGGTCCCCAGTGACCGGTGACAATGTGCAGGATAATCCGATCCTTAAGGCACTTCTGAATCCTTCCCACTATGCCCTTCGCCCTGCTTCTGCTTTCAATGTAGCACTGAAGCGTTAAGATAGAAAGTCAGTTTTCTTCCTTGGTCTCACTGAGTAACTCTCAGTTTCCTCAAAGTTCAGACTGAGTAAAAGGTAACTCTGACTAGACTCGGGATGATAACTAGTCATCCGTTACTAGACTCCACTTCGTTGAATTGACAGGAACTAATCTTCTGCTCACCCAGAGCTCTGACAGGAATCCTCACTGTCTAAGAAGAACTAGCCCTGACTGCTCTGTACGATGACAGGAAGCTAGACTGACTCTCTCCTGTGCTACACTTCACTCCCCTATACACCCCTGTGGGTGTGTCTGAAGTGTAAGTGAGTGTCAAGCTTTAACTGTTACCTTACTGTGCATTCTCCAGATCCTGTGTGCCTTACATACCAGGGCTACACATTCCCCCTTGGTAAAATACAGCACTCCCGGGCTGTGAAATATAAGAAGAAAGACATTTTGTTTTCCATTTAAACAAGTAACATTTTAAACTCTTCCCATCAGGGAGGTACGGATTTCTTGAACGTTGCATTATAACAATAGGCATAGAAAAATACAAAATACTAAATAGACATTTTCATATAAATAGATGACAATATTCTTGTGAAGGACCCGCACCAAACCTTCAACGTGGGTCCTGGGTGGGCTGCAGGACATCTGAATGCAGACCTCACTCAGTGCCTCACCATACGGGTTTTATGTTCAGAGGTAGGTGTGCTGGTAGAGAATGCACAAAGTGCAACTATATACAAGATCAGTTCTTGGGCTGGCTCAGTCCTCAGCCTCAGAGTCCATCATGAAACATTTTCAAGTAATTTACATATCATAACAATACTTTATACAATTATCCATACTTAGTAAACTAGTTTGCTAGGACTACTTTTGATAACGAATAGGTATCTTCCCTTTCGTTGTACGTTCTGATCTACGTGGAGTAGCTTCAGGTATATTAATCTCTAACCCAACTGTTCTACGTAACGGCAAACTATAGAACTGCCTCAATCTTTCTATGGATCTGGCAAGCGTACTGATGGCTGGGCGGTGTGAGTCAGCTTCACCAGGGGTTCCCATAGCATGGGGCGCTGCTTCCGATGATTCTTCCTCTTGAGGTTCCGCAGGTTGGGGTGCTGCTGGAGTAGGTAACTCCTGAACTGGCTCAACTGGCACCATGGGCACAACTGGAGGTAGAACTTCCTCTTGTGGCTGATAAAATTGCAACACCGGAATTATTACAGCATCTCCCAGTCTCGGCCAATCTGCAGGGAAATCTCCCAGATCCGTGTGTATGACCTCTTCTTTTCTTTCTTCTTGATTGATGACAGAGTTCTCTTCACGAAACTTTAAGGGTTCTGGACACAATTTCAAATGGTCTCTGGACACAGTGGATATTGTTCTTCCTCCGTCCTTACTGATGATACAAACTTTTCTATTGTCATATTTGGAATCTTGTACGACGTAGGGTTCTTGCTCCCACTGGTTATCCAATTTGTGCATTTTCCTTTTCCTTTTCAATACCACTTCTCCAGGCATCAAAGGCTTGGCAGGAGCATTCCTGTTGTAAATATCTTCCTGTTTTTCCCGTACCTTGTTGAGACTTTCTTCTACACAGACTTGCACTCTTCTGTATTGCTCTTGCCGATTGATGTCCCAGTTTTCAATAGCGTCATCTGCCTCTGGTTCTACCACTCCAAGTTCTAAATCCATTGGTAGTCTTCCGGGCCTTGCTCTCATAAGATAGGCTGGAGTGCAGTTAGTGGAACTTACAGGTATATGGTTATACAAGTCAACCAAATCAGGTAGTAAGTCCGGCCATCGATTTCTGTCTTCCAACGGTATGGATTTCAACAAATCAAGGACAATGTGGTTCATTTTCTCGCAAAGACCGTTGGTTTGAGGATGGTATGGTGTGGTTCTAATTTTCTTACACCCATACATGTGACAGAATTCCTTGAATAGATCAGCTTCGAAAGCAGGTCCTTGATCGGTTAATACTTGCTCCGGATACCCATGCGGTCTGCAGAAGCTTGCTTGAAAGGTTTTTGCTGCCGTCACTGCTGTCTGATCCTTAACTGGTACAACCACCAGAAATCTAGAGTAATGGTCCACCATGGTCAAGGCGTATGAGTATCCAGATCTACTTGGCGACAGTTTGACGTGGTCCAGGGCCACAATCTCCAAGGGACGAGTCGTCCGGATAGGCTGCAGGGGTGCCCTCTGACTACCGTAGTCCTTTCTTCTGAGACCACAGGGTCCACAGTTCCGACACCACCTCTCAATGGAGCTGCGCATCCCTACCCAGTAGAACCGGCACCTCAACAGGGTCTCCAGCTTTCTCCAGCCAAAGTGTCCTGCTTGATCATGGTATGCTTCCAACACCATTTGGACGTCTGCCTTGGGGACCACTATTTGCCAGACCATCTCGTGGGTCCTGGGATTGACGTATCTCCTGCACAACTTCTCACGGTATAGGAATAACCTGCTTCTCTCGTTCCACAGGAGCTTTGCTGACATAGGTGCATCTTTTTCCAAGGAGGAACCTTCCTGTCTTAACAACTCCTTGATACGGCTGACCACTGGATCGCTGTCCTGAGTCTCTTTCCAGCTGTGATGGGGTAAAGGATTTAACGTTGCACCATACTGCTTTCTGTAGACTCGATGCTCGTGGACTACCCCATTTCGATGGAACGCAGGTAGCTCAATTTCTTCCAGGTCGTCCGATTCTTCCTCCGTGTCAGAGTCATGCGGCATTCGGGACAATGCGTCAGCATTAGCATTCTTTCGGCCTGCCCGGTACTTGATAGTAAACTGGTAATTAGACAACCGAGCCATCCAACGCTGCTCCATGGCGCCCAACTTGGCCGTTTCCAGGTGCGTTAGCGGGTTGTTGTCTGTGTACGCCGTGAACTTGTTGGAGGCCAGATAGTGCTTAAATCTTTCAGTAATGGCCCAGACCAGCGCCAGAAACTCCAGCTTGAAGCTGCTATAATTTTCCGGATTCCTCTCAGTTGGCCTGAGTTTTCTGCTGGCATAAGCGATGACTTTTTCTTGGCCATTCTGCTTCTGACTGAGAACTGCTCCTAAACCTTCATTACTAGCATCGGTGTACAGCAGGAACGGTTGGCTGTAATCAGGATACGTCAAGATCTCATCGCCTGTAAGGATCTCTTTCATCTTTTGGAATGCTTCAGCCTGTTCCTTACCCCAATTGAAGGGAGGATTTCTGCTCTTTAGGGATTGGCCTACTAGGAGGTCCTGTAGAGGCGCTGCCTTCTTCGTGTAATCTTTCACGAACCTTCTGTAGTAACCCGTTAGTCCCAGGAACTGTCGCACTTCCTTGAGGTTCTTCGGCTCCGGCCACTTCTGGATGGCAGTGACTTTCTCTGGGTCCGGCGCTACTCCTTCCAAACTGACGATGTGCCCCAAATATTGTACCTTCTGTTTGAGTAGATGGCATTTTGAGGGTTTCAACTTCATCCCGTACCTGGACAGGGACTCAAATACTTCTGCCAGGTGCTTCAGATGGTCCTCATATGTCTTGGAGTACACGATGACGTCGTCTAAGTATAGCAGCACGGTTTCAAAATTGAGATGTCCCAGGCAGTTCTCCATCACTCTCTGAAATGTTCCTGGGGCACTGCTGAGCCCAAACGGCATTCTGTCGAACTCACAGAGCCCCATTGGGGTGGTGAAAGCCGTTTTCTCACGATCCTCCTCAGCCACAGCCACTTGCCAGTATCCACTAGTCAGATCAAGGGTAGAAAAGTAGTTAGCCGTTTTCAGAGCAGCTAATGACTCCTCTATACGTGGTAACGGGTATGCATCCTTGTGTGTTATGCGGTTCACCTGCCTGTAATCCACACACATTCTCAAGCTACCATCTTTCTTTCTAACCAGGACTAGAGGTGCTGCCCAGGGACTACAACTATCCCTGATTACTCCGGCTTCTTTCATATCTCGCAACATTTCCTTAGCCTTCTGATAATGGGCTGGGGGTATAGGCCTATACCGCTCTTTGATGGGAGGATGACTGCCTGTAGGGATATGATGTTGTACTCCCTTAATTATCCCAAAATCAAGTGGATTCTTGCTAAATACTTGGGCGTACTCTTGCACCACCCGTAATACCCCTTGCTTCTGGTGAGCGGGAGTGGTGTCCGTCCCAACATGGAGTTGCTGACACCATTCCGCCACCTGGGTTGCCGGGTCATTGTCCTCCGCTATTTGGCGGGAGTCTAAGGACTCAGCCGGGAGAATAGAATTATTGTCAACAGCATGTAGTTTAGCAATGGTTGCATAACGGGGTAAGTTTACCTCATCATCTCCCCAGTTGAGAAGCCGTACCGGTACTCTTCCATTCACCACTTCCACTACTCCCCTAGCAGTCATAAGTGTAGGTCTATGTTCTGAATGGTGGGGTTCTACTACAGCTTGGTAATTCTGTCCTCTCAGACCTATGGCTGCCCTGCACCAGATTATCATTTCACTCATTGGGGGTATCACAATGGGATTCGAGTCAGTGACCCGTACATTACCAATTTCGCCGTCTGTAAGCTTCGCTTGCTGCTGACACACCAGGGCCCGGATCTCTCTTTGGATTACTCCTTTCTGCCTTGGTCGGGCAATCTCAGCGAGCTGTTGGAGTAAGAACACAACTTCTCCCAAACAATTACTGATAATGTTAGTACCCAAAATTATATTTAAACCGTTCTCCTCATTTATAGTCTTTACTACCAGAAGCCCCTGGTCTTTCAACTCCTCTCTGCCCACTTTCACATCTACACATTTTGTCCCGAGTACTTCTACAGGAAGACCATTAGAAGCATACACGGTAAAGTCAGGGCTCGGGGGTTTAAGACTGTCCATTGACCAGAACTTAGTATATAGGGCATCAGGTATTAGGGTCACCTGAGACCCAGTGTCTAACAATGCCGGAACAGCAATACCATCTAGAATGATAGACAGGTAGGGTCGTCCACCCACATACCTGCGGTTCCAGTCTAGGGGGCCTGACGGGTCTCCTCCTAGGTGTTGGCCCTCGGACCCAGGTTCTGCCCGTTTAAAGGACACTGTGGAGACATATGACCTTTCCGGTTGCATCGGTAACAGGTGATCTCCCGACGAGGAGGGTGTTGATCAGAGGTCGCTCCTGGGGGTGGCGTTGTCCTCCTCCGGGGGGGCGACGTCTTCCTTCTTCTCCGGTTCATCCACGGGACGTCTTCTGGGCAATCAGCTAATAAGATCTTCCCTTCTTCCTCTTTCCGCAGCTGCAGGGCACTCATCACAGCAGCCAGATTTTTAGTCAGCTGGCGCACCTCTGAGCGCAGACAGTCCAATTCACTAGGGGGTGTCACCTGCGTTTTGGTTTCGGCCACTAGCGAGGAAAAGGGGGTTGCCGCCGGCTCCAGAGTGACTTCACCCTGACGATGTTGGGTTGCCACCTCAGGTTTGCCCAGGGGCCGCAGCCCTTTTATTGCCATGTCCTTTAAGGCATCAAAGGTAGCATCAGGGTGATCTAAAGACCACCAATTCACAGTTCTGCGTTCCGCTTGGGACCTCAGTCCCTGCACAAATTGTTCTTTCAGCATCTTATTTTCATCAATGACACTTATGGTATTAACCTGCTTGAGGGCTCTCAGGGCCCCTTGTAGTCGGCAGGCATAGTCCCTTATGCTGTCACTTGGTTGCTGTGAACAGTTATAGAATGCCATCCGGAGATCTGTTTCGGTGCGATCTTCAAAAATGGCCTGTAACTTTAAGAGGATTGCAGGCACCAACTCCTGGTCCGTGGTAGCCCAAGTCTCCACTTCTCTCTCAGCAGCGCCAGTTAGCTGCCCTATTAATACTGCAGCTTTTTGCCTCTCAGACATAGAGTACATTTCCAGGACACTGCATATCTTCCGTTTGAATCCTGCTAAAGTGCCTGGCTCGCCGCTGTACTGGGGAAGCCATTTCGCCCCGGGCATATATGGAAGCGTTAGTGGCATGAGCGGGACCACCGGACTGAGTGCTGGGCCTGCGCCCCCATCTGGCGCTACAACGCCACGCGGTGCGGAGTCGGGTCCTCCGGCTGGGGCCGCACTGTCGGCCGGTTGTTGCAACATATTAGCGCCCCCTTGGTTAAACGGAGCCTACCGGTTTCAGAAGCTGCTATTTCCCAGGCACAGCAGTAGGAACAGGACCTTCGTCGCAGGCGCTCTGATGTCAGAGCGTCCACTTCCTGTCGCAGGACCTGCCGCTGAGTCAGAGCCGGGGGCGTGTCCAAGACTTTGCGCGCTCCTTCAGGTACGCCCACCTTCTTCTCCAGCGCCTCAGGGCGCGAATATGGCGGCAAATATGGCGGTATTTGGCGCCAAACAATAGCAACAGTCTTTTTCACCAAAACACTCCACAGGCACACAGGGCTCGCAATTCTGCAAGTTTCGGATCCTGTTCGTGACGCCAAATTGTCTTGACCCGCACCACAATTGTGGTTTACCAGAGCAATGGGGTACTCAGAGCCGAGCCCATGGAAGTCTATGGGGTTGTCACAGGTAGCGCTGGCTCGGTCTGTGGCCCTGGCGGTCAGGCGTATGTTGGGGGGTATATTTACAGGGGATAGGTATATATACAGTTCGTGACGCCACCTGTAGTTCTCTGATCACTAAGACCAGCGCTGCTGTAGATCTCTGAGGGGATGGTGAGGCAGCTAGATGTCGGGTCCCCTACAGGTGGGACTCTTCCCTCAGGTCGATAGTTATGGTGGGGTTGTGCAGGGATGCAATCAAATAACTCAGTCTCACACATAGAAGCTTCTTTCCATACCTTTTACTTCAAGTTGTTCAGGCAGGTCCCAGGGAGGCTGTTCGGGGTGGATGAATGCAAGTAGCGGTAACAGTTGAGCAGGTTACAGGCCTCCTTCTCTTTCCAAATGATGAGTGAGTCCAAGCTTGCCTGTAGCTAAGTTAACTCTATAGTTTTCAGCTTTTCCCACTAGCTGTACTGCCCGGCCGGTTTTGTGATAGAGCCTTATAAGTGGTGAACTAAGTACTTTCTTTTGCCGCGCGCCGGACTCAGAAGTCTTGTTCTCCTGACTCGGTTACGTACTGGCACTCTAAGGGCGGCTTTCTGCAACCTAAGGTCCAGTAAGACTCTGGCTTTTCTATCACTATGCCTGGAGCTATAGTGACGCTTCGGTCCCCAGTGACCGGTGACAATGTGCAGGATAATCCGATCCTTAAGGCACTTCTGAATCCTTCCCACTATGCCCTTCGCCCTGCTTCTGCTTTCAATGTAGCACTGAAGCGTGAAGATAGAAAGTCAGTTTTCTTCCTTGGTCTCACTGAGTAACTCTCAGTTTCCTCAAAGTTCAGACTGAGTAAAAGGTAACTCTGACTAGACTCGGGATGATAACTAGTCATCCGTTACTAGACTCCACTTCGTTGAATTGACAGGAACTAATCTTCTGCTCACCCAGAGCTCTGACAGGAATCCTCACTGTCTAAGAAGAACTAGCCCTGACTGCTCTGTACGATGACAGGAAGCTAGACTGACTCTCTCCTGTGCTACACGTCACTCCCCTATACACCCCTGTGGGTGTGTCTGAAGTGTAAGTGAGTGTCAAGCTTTAACTGTTACCTTACTGTGCATTCTCCAGATCCTGTGTGCCTTACATACCAGGGCTACACAGACTCATAGTGACCTCAACACAGTAGGATGTCCCCATAGGCCCCCAAAACCATATTATATCCCCATAGTTCCCCAACACAATATGATGTCCCCACAGTGCCCAAACCTGGTATGATAGCAACACAATGCCCCAACACAGTATGTCCCCACAGTGCTCCAACACAGTTTGATGCCCCAAACACAGTATGATGGCTTCAACACAGTATGATGTCCCCATAGACCCTCAACACTGTATGATATCCTCACAGTGACCACCAACACAGTATGATGTCCCCACAGTTCCCCAACAAAGTTTGATGCCCCAAATACGGTATGGTGGCCCCACACAGTATGAAGCTCCAACACTGTATGATATCCACACAGTGCCCCATCACAGTATGTCCTTACAGTGCCCCAACACAGTATGTACTTACAGTGCCCCAACACCGTATGTCCTTACAGTGCCCCAACACAGTATGAAGTCCCCACAGTGGCTCCAACACAGTATGAAGTCCCCACAGTGGCTCCAACACAGTATGACTCCTCACTGCCACCAACACAGTATATCCCCACAGTGCCCCAACATAGTTTGATGCCCCAAACACCGGATGATTCCCCCCACACAGTACGATACTCTAAAACAATAATGTCCCCATAGTGCCCCCCACACAGTATGATGCCTCCCACACAGTATTATGCACCCTCAGTGGCTACTACACAGAATGATATCCATTAACTTCTCCCCAACAGTGACTCCCTTCCACATACACATACAGTATTGTTGTGAACGCTCTGGATCTGACTTCAGAGTTTGGGCTTCCTTTGGTGGCTGCTGATAGTAATGAAGATGCTTTGGCAACTTTCAGATAAGTTATTTGCTGTTTATTTCTGTGGCATTCGTTTTTGTCTATCTCAGTTTTCTACCCTCCTGGAGTTTGTACAGCCAGGTTCCCTGCTGGGGCCTGTGCTGGCCTCTGTTTCTTATTTGCCATTGTTTTGTATTTTCAGTTCCCTGTTATATCAGTATTCGCTTATTTGCTACCAGTTACTCCGGAGTTCTGATCTAGCGGGGGAGAGATCGTGTGGTCTCAGTATTCTTGTATATCAGAACGTGTTGGAGTTTTTCTTAGAGTTTTTGCCGGATTGTAAACAGTGTTCTTTCTGGTCCTGTGCTATCTAGACAGATTGGGCCCCAGCATTTGCTCACTCTATTTTCTGCCTGTGTTTGTATTTCATCTTGTCTCACCGCCAATATATGTTTGGGGGCTACCTATTCCTTTGGGGGCTCTACTCCGGGGCAGTTAGCTTTCCCCTTTCTGTCTTTAGGCTTAGTTATCTCTCCGGTTGTGTCAAGGCGTCTAGGGCACCGTAGGCACGTCCCACGGCTAATTCTAGTTGTGCTGTCAGTTTAGGGGTCTGCAATCCGCTGGTTACCAACCTCTCCGGTGTCTGGTTGCCTGTCTATTTTTGCTGCTGTCCTCCTCGGCTACCTAATCATAACACAGTATGATACAAATTGTCACATGAATACTGCAATAAAGAGGGGCCAGAATATTGCGGCATCTGGCTACATGAACTCCTGCACTGATTGAAACTGCTTCACCATCCTATTAAACAGTGCAGGTTTCCTTGCTGTCATGGCAAGGGTTAATCAGTTCAGTTGATCTCCTAGAGCTTTCCATCCTGAATTATCTCAGCTGTTCTGTGTTGGCCACTGCACTCTGGTATACATGCTGCCATTTGCACTTGTGAGTTGTCAGTGATGGTTACAACTTCCTGGTTTGGATGTGTGGCCCAGCTACGCCAGGCACACATAATTCCAGGAAAATGCACAAGAAGGTAACCGTGAGGCTTGATATTCATTCACGTCACTCACATTTCCAACACACCCACAAGGGGTATAAAAGGTAGTGACACGTAGCAATAGCCAGTCTGTTTCCTGTCTTCGGACAGATCAGTTCATTTTGTTCAGTCTGTGCAGGAGGAGAGGAGTGGGCACATTCAGTTCAGTGTTCAGTCAGCTTCCTGTCTTAGGACAGTGCAAGTTCAGCCATTCAATTCAAGTCTTGGAGGGAGAGGAGATAAGACTGGGATCTGAAGGAGTTCCTGTAGCTCACCTCATACTGAAGTGGAGGCTAGTAAGAGTGGACAAGAGAGGCACTCTAGCCTAGTCAGAGCTGCAATTGAAGCAAGTGAAACAGTACCTCAGGACAAGCTACCTGTATTCTTTGGAAGGAGGAAAGTAACCCTCGGAGCTACAGCATTTACACAGTTGACAGAGTACCTGTGTGCTGCTCTGGACAGGGTCTGAGGAAGGTGACTCTCGGAGCTACAGCATTTACACAGTTGACAGAGTACCTGTGTGCTGCTCTGGACAGAGCCAGAGAAAGGAAGAAAGAAGGGAATAATAGGAGTTACAACAGTGAGTGTACTTGGAACTGTTCAGCGAGCTCTGGAGAAAAGCTGACATTCACATCATTGCTACAAGTGCTTATGTTAAGAGCAAGAGCAGGACGAGAGGCACAGTGGAGAAAGATAGAGACAAGTGCATCAGGTACCGGATTACCCGCACTAATTCACCGGACACCGGGGTCCGAAGCATTGCTAGTGCTTTATGCCTAGTAATAAGAAAACCGGAGGCTTTCTGGACTACAAGTCGCAGAAGGTAGCCCTAAGCGCTGATACGTAAACGGAGCCAGGGGGAACAAGGACTTTTAGCTAGGCCAAGCATAGAGGGACTTCGTTCTTTCCAATATCTGGTCACCATATCTGGTCACCAGATTAAGCAGAAGGCTCTACCACAATGTCGGCCGGGCGTGGCAGCTATTGAACAAGCTGGAGATTAACAGAGTTAACTTGACTTCATGCAAGTTTGTACTCACATACATACAAAGTTAAAGGAGGCCTCTAACCTGCTCAGCGGTTATCCTGAATGTGCATTCTCCACCCCGACCAGCTTCCCGGGACCTGCCTGAAACATCTGCAAGTAAAGGTATGGAAAGAGATTGCCTTGTGTGAGACTGCTTTATTACCTACACCCTGCACCACCATAGACTTCCAGAGACCCGTCTCACCTGTGGGAGACCTACCATCTGGCTGCCCCATAACATCCCCTGTGAAGATCCATATAGCAGCGCTGGTCCAATTGATCAGATACCACGGGTGGCGTCACGAACTACCTAATCTACAATTCCCCTGTAAATATCCCCCATTGCATGACCGCCAGGGCCACGGACCGAGTCCCGCTGCCAGTGACATCTCCCACAGAAATCAATGGGCTCGGTGCCGAGTACCCCATAGCCCTGGTACCACCTCAGTGTGGTGCGCGTCATCTTTGGCGTCACGAACAGGATACGAAGCTTGCAAAATTGTGAGTCCTGTGTTGCCTATATTGACTGTTTTATGCAAGAAAAGACTGTTTGCTGTTTGTCACTTTTGGCGCCAAATACCGCCATTTTTACCGCCATATTCGCGCCCTGAGGCGCTGGTGAAGAAGGTGGGCGTGCATTCGTGGGCGTGTACCCCCCTGTGGCGCGAGAGTTATGGCCGCCCTCTCAAAATGCTACTATAATGTGCGATCCTGCCCCACTGCTAAAGAGATCCGCCTCCTCTTCATTTTCTATGCAAAAAGGAGGAGACGCAAATCCCGCCTCCACGGAAGAGACCAGATTGTTCCTGATGGAGAACACAGTCTGGCCTGGAAAGAGATGGCAGAAGGTCGGGAGACGCAGTGCGGAAGAGCAATGGCGCGCGGGCCCTGCTCCCCTGAAAAGCCGATGCCCGTACCGGAGTTGTCCTGGGTCGGACGACTGACCAGCTAATGCTGGAGCTGGAGGAAGTAAGCGCGGTGATCGAAGATATGATCCAGCACCGTGAAGATATGGACGAGGCTGTGAAGCAATGGCGTGCCCGGAAACAGCGACTGCTGTGGGACGTTATGCTTCGCCCCCCAGGAACGACGCCGTTACCTGTGTCCACTGTGCCACCACCGCCAGCGGCTGAAGAGAAACCGGAGGCCAGCAGTGAGGAAGCTGAGCCCACCTCCACTGATGATGTGATGGGAGAGGAACCGGTATACCAGCCTGGCCCGGAGGCCGCAGCCGACTACAGTTCCCCGGTAGGAACACCGGAGGGGTCCCAGCCTTCATTACCGGAAATCGATTGGGACGCAATGCAGTACCTGGATGATGTGACCTATGCTGTCCGGTGGGAAAGTGAATGGCAACGTCGTGAAAAAGAGCAGCGACGCAGACAGGAAGAAAAAGAGGAGCAGCAGTCCCGTCAGCAGTGTCATGAGAAGTTCCTAGCAGACAAGGAAAATGTCAGAAAGGACAAAAGCACGCTGAAGGAGCCGCGGCGCCAGGGATGCGTGAGTAATTTTAAAACTCGCCAAGGTTGGGGGTTCATACACGAGCCGGGCTTGTATCAAGGGGTGTTTGTTAGCCGCCGAGACGTGGAGTCGCATCTGCCCATTGGTCACCCGGGAAGAGATCTCGTGAATGGAGACCTTGTTAGTTACACACGGCATTGGGGATTTAAAGGGTGGTATGCCCTCAACGTTACCATTATCAGTGACCCCGTCCACGACGCCAGTAACATACACTCTGCCGCAGCGTCCCAGTCCCGGGCCCCCACAGCACCAGGCCGTGCACCAGCATCGCCCCCGGCATACTCCTCTAGAAGTACGTCACCTTCAGCAACGCATCCCGCATCGCAAACCCCAGCAGCGTCATCGTTGGTGTCCGCACCAGGCCGTGCACCCACAACGCAACCTGCGACCGTTTCTGCATCGCAACCTGTGATTATTTCGGCATCGCCCCCTGCGTACACGTCTGAATCGCAACCAGCGACCAGTTCTGAGTCTTACTCTGCAGTACCTACGGCAACGCAACCAGATGGTGTGGCCTCAGTGGAATCGCAGCATGAGCTTGTGTCCCCAATGAAGGAGTTGAATTTGCAAGAGGTACCCGTCGGGACCTTAGTGGATCACATGAGAACTGTAGCCACGCAAACACCAATAGCAGGCTATGATCTTCTGGTAATGCATACTAGAGGACATCGCATCCTCCCAGCCCCAGGGATGGAAAAAGCAATTGTTATGTGTGAAGAAGTAAAAGACCAGTAGGACCCAGACAGGGGTTTACTGCATCTGAACCTGTATAAAGTTTGATGAAGAAGTTAAAGAAGAAGTTTTTGCAAATTTGCACTTTATTGAAAAATGTTTGATAATATGTCTGATGATGTTTATTTACTCTGCATATTTAAAGTAGAATACCCCGGTTGGGTAAAGTGAGTTAAAGTGAAGGGTTAATGTGATTTCTCTTGATACGTCTTGATATATGTGTTTTAACCATGCCAAGGACTGCGTGGCTGTGGACTGTGCCAGCCCAAAAACTTTTAAATGTAAATAGTTCGCACTTCGGTGCCTCATCTTGGTTTTACACAAAACCATTACTATCTACCTCTGAAAGAAAACCCGTGTGGTGTGGCCTTGAGTGAGGTCTGCAACAGAGAAGTCCTGCAGCCCACCCAGGACCCACGTGGGAGGTTTGGTGCGGGTCCTCCACAAGAATATTGTCTTGTATTATGAAAGTGCTTTTGATACTTTTGTACTTTTCTATGTATACAGTGTAACGTTCAAGAAGTCTTACCTCCCGCATGGGAAGAGTTAAAATGTTTGATGTTATATGCAAAACAAAATGTTTTTCTTTTCTCTTTTACAGCCCGGGAGTGCTGTGTTTAACCAAGGGGGGATGTGTGGCCCAGCTACGCCAGGCACACATAATTCCAGGAAAATGCACAAGAAGGTAACCGTGAGGCTTGATATTCATTCACGTCACTCACATTTCCAACACACCCACAAGGGGTATAAAAGGTAGTGACACGTAGCAATAGCCAGTCTGTTTCCTGTCTTCGGACAGATCAGTTCATTTTGTTCAGTCTGTGCAGGAGGAGAGGAGTGGGCACATTCAGTTCAGTGTTCAGTCAGCTTCCTGTCTTAGGACAGTGCAAGTTCAGCCATTCAATTCAAGTCTTGGAGGGAGAGGAGATAAGACTGGGATCTGAAGGAGTTCCTGTAGCTCACCTCATACTGAAGTGGAGGCTAGTAAGAGTGGACAAGAGAGGCACTCTAGCCTAGTCAGAGCTGCAATTGAAGCAAGTGAAACAGTACCTCAGGACAAGCTACCTGTATTCTTTGGAAGGAGGAAAGTAACCCTCGGAGCTACAGCATTTACACAGTTGACAGAGTACCTGTGTGCTGCTCTGGACAGGGTCTGAGGAAGGTGACTCTCGGAGCTACAGCATTTACACAGTTGACAGAGTACCTGTGTGCTGCTCTGGACAGAGCCAGAGAAAGGAAGAAAGAAGGGAATAATAGGAGTTACAACAGTGAGTGTACTTGGAACTGTTCAGCGAGCTCTGGAGAAAAGCTGACATTCACATCATTGCTACAAGTGCTTATGTTAAGAGCAAGAGCAGGACGAGAGGCACAGTGGAGAAAGATAGAGACAAGTGCATCAGGTACCGGATTACCCGCACTAATTCACCGGACACCGGGGTCCGAAGCGTTGCTAGTGCTTTATGCCTAGTAATAAGAAAACCGGAGGCTTTCTGGACTACAAGTCGCAGAAGGTAGCCCTAAGCGCTGATACGTAAACGGAGCCAGGGGGAACAAGGACTTTTAGCTAGGCCAAGCATAGAGGGACTTCGTTCTTTCCAATATCTGGTCACCATATCTGGTCACCAGATTAAGCAGAAGGCTCTACCACAATGTCGGCCGGGCGTGGCAGCTATTGAACAAGCTGGAGATTAACAGAGTTAACTTGACTTCATGCAAGTTTGTACTCACATACATACAAAGTTAAAGGAGGCCTCTAACCTGCTCAGCGGTTATCCTGAATGTGCATTCTCCACCCCGACCAGCTTCCCGGGACCTGCCTGAAACATCTGCAAGTAAAGGTATGGAAAGAGATTGCCTTGTGTGAGACTGCTTTATTACCTACACCCTGCACCACCATAGACTTCCAGGGACCCGTCTCACCTGTGGGAGACCTACCATCTGGCTGCCCCATAACATCCCCTGTGAAGATCCATATAGCAGCGCTGGTCCAATTGATCAGATACCACGGGTGGCGTCACGAACTACCTAATCTACAATTCCCCTGTAAATATCCCCCATTGCATGACCGCCAGGGCCACGGACCGAGTCCCGCTGCCAGTGACATCTCCCATAGAAATCAATGGGCTCGGTGCCGAGTACCCCATAGCCCTGGTACCACCTCAGTGTGGTGCGCGTCAGTTACAACTTCCTGGTTTGGAGTTGAAGGGGAGTAGAGAATTAGTAGCAGTCGGTTGTAGTTTATGAGAGATAGCTGCATGAATTTGGTATTGTGTTTATATCCTTATCCTATTCTCATTTGTTTAGTCCCTCCTACTGTTCCCTTGATTTCCACTCTGTTGACTTGTGACTGTATTAGAATGATTGTAATTTTCTTTTATCCCTGTCTGTTTACACCTGTCTGTTTAACCCCTTCCTGACATGCGCCGTACTAGTACTGCTCTGCTGGAGCTGCGTTCCCACAAACAGAAGTACTAGTACGATCGCGTGCGGGTGTCTGCTCTATGTGACAGCTGACACCCCGCAGCAATGCCCACGATCGTGGGCATTTAACCCCTCTGATGTCGCTGTCAGTAGTGACAGCGACACTGTGGGGCATCGCGCAGGGAGGGGGCTCTCTGTGCGGTCCCACCGTAGCAACGCGATGCAGTCGCGTTGTTCTGGTGGTCTCCATGGAGACCCCCGGCTCCAAGATGGCCGCGGGCAGAGAGCAGGCGCTGGCAAGCTTCCCTCACTGCCTGTCAGATCGCCAATCTGACATAGTGCAGTGCGCAGTGTCAGATCAGAGATCTGACGTTATATAGTAATGTCCCATACAGAGACAATGTAATAAAGTAAAAAAAAAATTGTGTAAAAAAAAAAAATCCCCAAATAAAGAAAAAAAATTAAATATTTTCCCAATAAATACATTTTTTATTATTATTATTATTAGTATCGCCACGTCCATAATGACCCGCTCTATAAAACTGTCCCACTAGTTAACCCCTTCAGTGAAGACCGTATAAAAAAAATAAATAAATGAGGCAAAAAACAATACTTTATCATCATATCTTCGAACAAAAAGTGGAATAACACGTGATCAAAAAGACGGATATAAATAAACGTAGTACCCCTGAAAACGTCATCTTGTCCCGCAAAAAACGAGCTGCCATACAGCGCCATCAGCGAAAAAATAAAAAAGTTATAGCTCCCAGAATAAAGCGATGCAAAAATAATTATTTTTTTATATAAAATAGTTTTTATTGTATAAAAGCGCCAGAACATAAAAAAATTATATAAATGAGGTATCGCTATAATCGTACTGACCCGAAGAATAAAACTGTCCTAATAATTTTGCCACACGTGGAACGGTATAAACGCCCCCCAAAAAGAAATTCATGAATTGCTGGTTTTTGCTCATTCTGCCTTCCAAAAATCGGAATAAAAAGCAATAAAAAAATGTAATGTGCCCGAAAATGGTACCAATAAAAATGTCAACTCGTCCCGCAAAGAACAAGACCTCACATGACTCTGTGGGTCAAAATAAGAAAAAAGTATAGCTCTCAAAATGTGATAATGCAAAAACTTTTTTGCAATAAAAAGCATCTGCCATGCACTCAAACAGTGGTTTACCCCCACATATGGGGTATCAGCGTACTCCGGACACATTGCACAACAACTTTTAGGGTCCATTTTCAGCTGTTACCCTTGAGAAATTAAAAAATTGGGGCGAAAAGATCATTTTTGTGGAAAAAAATATTTTTTATTTTTACGGCTCTACGTTATAAACTTCTGTGAAGCACTTGGGGGTTCAAACTGCTCACCACACACCTAGATAAGTTTCTTAGGGGTCTAGTTTCCAAAATGGTGTCACTTGTGGGGGTTTCCACTGTTTAGGCGCATCAGGGGCTCTCCAAACGCGACATGGCGTCCGCTTATTATTCCAGCATATTTTACATTCAAAAAGTCAAACGGCTCCTTCCCTTCCGAGCCCTGCCGTGCGCCCAAACAGTAGATTTCCCCCACATATGGGGTATCGGCATGCTCAGAAGAAATTGCGCAACAAAATGTATGGTCCGTTTTCTCTTGTTATCCGAAAGTACAAAAAATTAAGTCTAAATGAAAATTTTTGTGAAAGAAAAGTAAATGTTTATTTTTTCCTTCCACATTCCAAAAGTTCCTATGAAGCACCTGAAGGGTTAATAAACTTCTTGAATGTGGTTTTGAGCACCTTGAGGTGTGAAGTTTTTAGAATGGTGTCACTTTTGGGCATTTTCTGTCATATAAGCCCATCAAAGTCACTTCAAATGTGAGGTGGTCCCTAAAAAAATGGTTTTGCAAATTTTGTTGTAAAAATGAGAAATCGCTGGTCAAATTTTAACCCTTATAATTTCCTAACAAAAATAAATTTTGGTTCCAGAATTGTGCTGATGTAAAGTAGACATGTGGGAAATGTTATTTATTAACTATTTTGTGCAATATAACTCTCTGATTTAAGGGTATAAAAATTAAAAGTTTGAAAATTGCGAAATTTTCAAAATTTTCGCTAAATTTCCATTTTTTTCACAAATAAACGCAAGTCATATCAAAGAAATTTTACCACTAACATAAAGTACAATATGTCATGAGAAAACATTCTCAGATTAAATAGAATCCGTTGAAGTGTTTCAGAGCTATTACCTCATAAAGTGACAGTGGTCAGAATTGTAAAAATTGGCCTTGTCGGGAAGGTGAAAACAGGCTTCGGGGTGAAGGGGTTAATTGGTGTTTTTCAATACAATTTGGCCTCACACCTCCCTGGGTGGGTGAGTGAACAGACAGGGGTTAAGATAGGAGCACAGCAAGATAAGAGACCCTGGCGTCTCCACAATTTGGGGTAATCAGGTGGACAGGAATAGCCTAAGGTCACCCTAGTCGAGGGATTGAATAGGTGCCCACAGTCCCTTGCCACTATGTGAAGCAAATAGTTTCCCCAAACACATTATGAGGCCCCACAGCTCTCCACAAATACTGACTAACAAAATTGAAAAAAAAATGACATACTGTCACTGGTTTACTGCGACAAAGAGGAGCCAGAAGACGCAGCGTCAGATTTCTCCTACTCCTGCACGGATTAGAAGCACTTCACCTTCATATTAAATGGTGCGGGTTTCTTTTAGCAGTATAGGGGTTAATCTGCTCAGATGAGAGTTCTTGGAAGCTTTCCTGCATTAAGGCTCTCAGCTGTTCACTATTAGCCACTCTCTTCTCCTATATAATTTGGGCCCTGGCAAGCACTCTTTGTCAGAAATAACTTATGTTGCATGGTTAGAAGATAGTGGTTTACTGTTGTTTGAGAATTCATTTGGTGGATTTATCTGAGACTGATAGGTCTAATTCCCCTTCTCCTGCTTTGGTTTTACCTCATCCTCCACTCCACGGTGTTTACCTCTGTTGTTTGTGTGAGTATATTTGTATGATTGGTATTTTCCTTTATCCCTGATCGTATTACCCTGTTAGTCTGGTTGGTGTATTAATTTACACTACTGCTCCCCTCTTCCCTAGATGGGGGAAGGGTACAGACTGAGGGTGGATTCAGGAGCTAAGGCAAGGTACGTGGCCCTGGCTTCTTCACCATCAGAAGTAATTCGGGGAACAGTGTGAGCTAGGAGCCCGACAACAGAATTGTGACACTTACCTAGCCCCATGCAGCGCATGGACTCAGGCTCCAAACAGAAAGTTTGATGTCATATTGTCATTTTGCCCTCTGCGCTGAGAATCACATGCACAGGCTGAATGGTAGAACAGAGAGCAGCCATCACCATGGTCTTCCAATGTATTTAATGATATCTGCATCCTAAGGACACACACAGATACTGTTGAAATAGGGATGCCAGACAGGAAGGGCAGTGCTCTCTCCACTCACGAACCCTATATAGGCCATATGGGACTGCTGTTATTAATTATACACCACAGGTGGGTCCTGTTACCTAGCATTTTAAGGTATGTGAACGTGCTCGGTGATACTCGGTTTTCACTCGAGTATCATGGTGCTGAGATGTATTCGTTACTCACAAGCAATGGGCGGTGCTCTAGTTTAGACTCGAATCCCCATATCTTTGGCACCTGTTATGCAGTCAGTAAGCATGCGGGGACTGCTTGCGCATCATTGTAATGCCATATCCATCTTGGTTGTGGCATTACTGTGATTGGTTGGCCGTCTTACATCATCAGGGATTATAAAAGGACAGGCGCAGCATGACTTGGCATACTGCATTGCACAGCTGTGTGACACTTCGTATTGGAGGGAGTGAATGCTTGTCTAAGCCTGTGTGTGCACACGATAACAAATCAGTGGCCTGTAATGTAGATACTGGTGCTGAAGCTGAACCATTATACCAATAGCCCTTACTGCCACACTAAATGTTCCCGCTAACGATCACGATAACGACGCATACTAATGCGATCGTTTTTGTGATCGTTTTACTGTCGCTAGTAGCTGCCAAACTGGACGATCTCGTTAACGACGCATAAGCGGTTAGCGATCTCCTTAACGACTTTGGCGGTCATTGCGATGTAAAAAACAGCGCACATCGTTCACAAAAGGTGCCAGACACAGCGATATAGCGCTCACCAGCGGGACGCCAACGATCAAAATACGGTCCAGAACTCTAGTGAACGATCAGCGAGATCACAGCAGGGGCCACGTCGTTGCTACATGCCACACACAACAACGTCACTAACGAGATCGCTAAATAGTGACGTTTTTTAGCGATCTCGTTAGCGTTCTTGTTTAGTGTGGCATACCCTTAAGGGCTAATCGTTTGCTTTGCTGTTTGTATCACATACAATCTGCATTTAGCCTAGGGAGGGAAAAAGAGTCACAGAAGCAGGGACAGTGACAGAATCCGTCTATAGACAGGGATTAGGCCTGTGCAGTCTGTTGGCTAATATATAGCTGCAACTTTTTTTGTGGGGGCTGAAAATAATAATATTTTTGATCCATCAAGTATTACTTGCTTTGAGGTCCTTTTTTGTGTTATTTAACACACCCATAAATCGTTGAAATATTTTCTTGGGCTACATTTATGACTATATGACTATACACTGTTCCGTAGTCTGGTGTACATTTCTATGATCTATACAACTGAGGAAAAGCTTTTAAAAATGTTGCAGGGTTACATTTCTGAGCCACACAGTGTTATATGGTCTGGGTACATTGCTGTAATCTATAAAACTGAAAAAAAAACCATTGAAACATTTTTCTGGATTAAATGTGATTGTCATCCATACACTTTGCGTTCTTTCTGTTACAGAAAGCACCACCCAGTCTTCCACATGGTCCAGTCTCACCAGCCTAAAGTCTGGATCACTTAATTCTCACCCTGATTTTCCTTCCTCACACCATATTGATTCCCAGGAGACTAGTGATCCCAAAATAGGAGACTCCAAGGAACTATTTACAACAATATTTCTTGATTTTTGCCTCTCTCAACCTGCATGCTCTAAGAGGGACAGGATAGCATGCTGTATAGTGATGCAAAAACCTTAGAGCAGTCACGGCCAAAAATGAACTGCAAATTTGGGATAAGGAGGAAGATGATGATGATGAAATGATGATAAGACACAGTTGTCGCTAAGTTTTGTTAAGTCACAAAGTGATGGGGACCAAGGTGCAGTGGTGGAAGATGAGGTGGTGGATGACTAAGTCATCGACCTAATATGGGAAGCTGGCTTACCGAGTGAGGCCAGCAGCACTGATGGGAGGGACTAGCAGCACCAAAACAGGCAGGAAGAGGCAGTGGGGTGACCAGAGGGACAAGGCAAGAAACTGTTCCACAGAGCACTGACACTCGTGTCAATTTCAAGCATCAGGCACATGTCATCTAAGCACCCGACTCAGTGGGCCGAACGCCGGTGTCCACAATCAGTGCTATTGGGTGACACCACTGCCTCTTCCCCTGTGCTAGGTGCTTCCCAATCCCATGTCCAAAACAATGGCGCAGATGCCTCCTGCCCTGCACTCACTTACCATCATCAGAAACTTCCAAATCCTTGTCCTAACCTAGCTTTCAGCTGTTCCTACCACAGGCCTTAGAAAGAAAAATAAAGTTCCCAGCCAACCACCCACAGGCCAAAATGCTAAACAGGCACATTTCCACGCTGCTTGCCCTGGAAATTTTGCCATTTAGGCTGGTAGACACGGAGGATTTCCAGCGACTCATGGCAGCAGCCGTCCCTCGGTGTCATTTTTTCTCTGGTGTGGCGTCCCCGCCTTGTACCAGCATGTGTCCAGGAACATCACCTGTGCCCTTACCAGAGCACTTCCTGGCACTGTCCAATTAACGACCGACACATGGACATGCTCTTGTGGCCAGTGATGCTACATTTCCCTGGCTTCACAATGGGTGAACATTGTGGAGGCTTTGGCCCAATCACACCCTGGCACAACGCATGTACTCCTGACACTGAGGATTGCTGGCCCTACTTCGATCAGGGTGTAAGGAGGAAGACCGGGCTGCAGGTGCCTGCATTGAGCCAGGTCCGGAACTGTTGAGGCTGCGTCACATGTTGTCCCAGGGGAAGGAATAGGGGACCAGACAGGTCCCATGAACCGGGAAGAGGGGGCGTGTTTAAGCCAGAAGGACAGCTGAAAGCGCATGAAGCGGCAGAGTTTTTATCGCCATCAGGGAGAGTGCAGCAGGGTGAGCAGTGCGCCCCGCATCCAGCACAACAGAGCCAAGACGGGCCTCGACCAGGCTTCCCCGCACGCTCCAGTGGGACTGTGACGGAGTAGAGCGCTGTGCGCCCGGATAAATTTTGGGCAGCGCTTGTACGGAGAAGCTTGGGCCGGCTACAGGACACTGAGGTGCATTTCCCTCTGCTGACCATCAGCCCACATTTGTTACAGGGGCTCCCACAGTTTCCCTCTCTTTGTCTGCTCAGGCTTATGGACTAGGGGCTCAGCAGATAAAACCGGAGACCTCATAATGCTGGACAATGCCAGATCTCATGTGGCTGGAGTGTGTAAGCAGTTCCTGCCAGATGAAGGCATTGAAGCTATGGACTGGCCTGCCCGTTCCCCAGACCTGAATCCGATTGAGCACATCTGGGACAGCATGTCTCGCTCCATCCACCAACGTCACGTTGCACCACAGACTGTCCAGTTGACGGATGCTTTAGTCCAGGTCTGGGAGGAAATCCCTCAGGAGAACATCCACAACCTCATCAGGAGCATGCCCAGGCGTTGTAGGGAGGTCATTCAGGCACGTGGAGGCCACACACAATACTGAGCATCATTTTGACTTGTTTCCACTTTTATTTTGGGGGTCTCTCCAAATCCAGGCCTCCATTGGTTCAAAAATTTGATTTCCATTGATGATTTTTGTGTGATTATGTTGACAGCACATTCAACTTTGTACACAACAAAGTATTCAATGAAAATATTTCATTTATTTAGATCTAGGATGTGTTATTTGAGTGTTCCCTTAATTTTTTGTGAGCAGTGTATGTATGTATGTACAGTCAGGGCCAGAAATATTTGGACAGTGACACAATTTTCGCGAGTTGGGCTCTGCATGCCACCACATTGGATTTGAAATGAAACCTCTACAACAGAATTCAAGTGCAGATTGTAACGTTTAATTTGAAGGGTTGAACAAAAATATGTGTTAGAAAATGTAGGAATTGTACACATTTCTTTACAAACACTCCACATTTTAGGAGGTCAAAAGTAATTGGACAAATAAACATAACCCAAACAAAATATTTTTATTTTCAATATTTTGTGGCGAATCCTTTGGAGGCAATCACTGCCTTAAGTCTGGAACCCATGGACATCACCAAACGCTCCTGCTCCAGGCCTTTACAGCCGCAGCCTTCAGGTCTTGCTTGTTTGTGGGTCTTTCCCTCTTAAGTCTGGATTTGAGCAAGTGAAATGCATGCTCAATTGGGTTAAGATCTGGTGATTGACTTGGCCATTGAAGAATGTTCCACTTTTTTGCACTCATGAACTCCTGTGTAGCTTTGGCTGTATGCTTGGGGTCATTATCCATCTGTACTATGAAGCGCCGTCCAATCAAGTTTGCAGCATTTGGCTGAATCTGGGCTGAAAGTATATCCCGGTACACTTCAGAATTCATCCGGCTACTCTTGTCTGCTGTTATGTCATCAATAAACACAAGTGACCCAGTGCCATTGAAAGCCATGCATGCCATGCCATCACGTTGCCTCCACCATGTTTTACAGAGGATGTGGTGTGCCTTGGATCATGTGCCGTTCCCTTTCTTCTCCAAACTTTTGGCTTCCCATCATTCTGGTACAGGTTGATCTTTGTCTCATCTGTCCATAGAATACTTTTCCAGAACTGAGCTGGCTTCTGGAGGTGTTTTTCAGCAAATTTAACTCTGGCCTGTCTATTTTTGGAATTGATGAATGGTTTGCATCTAGATGTGAACCCTTTGTATTTACTTTCATGGAGTCTTCTCTTTACTGTTGACTTAGAGACAGATACACCTACTTCACTGAGAGTGTTCTGGACTTCAGTTGATGTTGTGAACGGGTTCTTCTTCACCAAAGAAAGTATGCGGCGATCATCCACCACTGTTGTCTTCCGTGGGCTCCCAGGTCTTTTTGGATTGATGAGTTCACCAGTGCTTTCTTTCTTTCTCAGGATGTACCAAATTGTAGATTTTGCCACTTCTAATGTTGTAGCAATTTCTTGGATGGTTTTTTTTCTGTTCTTGCAGCTTAAGGATGGCTTCTTTCACCTGCATGGAGAGCTCCTATGACCGCATGTTTCCTTCACAGCAAAACCTTCCAAATGCAAACACCACACCTCAAATCAACTCCGGCCCTTTCATCTGCTTAATTGAGAATGACATAACAAAGGGATTGCCCACACCTGTCCATGAAATAGCCTTGGAGTCATTTGTCCAATTACTTTTGGTCCCTTTAAAAACAGGGTGGCACATGTTAAGGAGCTGAAACTCCTAAACCCTTCATCCAATTTTAATGTGGATACCCTCAAATGAAAGCTGAAAGTCTGAACTTCAACTGCATCTGATTTGTTTTGTTTTCAAATTCATTGTGGTAATGTCTAGAACCAAAATTAGATAAATGTTGTCTCTGTCCAAATATTTATGGACCTAACTGTATGTATATTATAAAATTAATTATGTAAACTAGGGGAAAGGTCGCTGAGGATCAGTGACCTGTCAGAAGCCATACAGATGAAAACCTAATCAGACCACCCCATGAAGACCCCCCACAGGCCGCCCTGAAACACGAGCATATCATTAACTACAAACTTAAAATAAAGATTAAACAACAACAAGACGGATTTCATCACCAGGTATAAATGTAATCAGTAAAATTAGGGGCAGACACCATGAAAAGTGGCATCAATTGACCCACAGTTGAGATCCATGACTTGTTCATTTTGATGAAAGCAAGGCACAGTCTACACTTCCAGGGGACAGCTGGATGCGCTTATCTGTCAGGACACCACCAGCAGCGCTGAAGACACATTCTGAGAGAACGATGGCTGCTGGGTATGACAAAACCTCCAGGGTGTGACAGGCAAGCTCAGGCCACACTTCCATTTTTGAAGGCCAAAATGCAAAACGGTCCAAATCCCACCTGATGGCATTGAGATTGAGATACTCCTGCACCATCCTCTCAGGTCATTCACAACGTATTAGGCCGGCGTCACACTTGCGAGTTTGATGCGAGGAAGTCGCACGACTTTCTCACATCAACACCCGGCACAGCCGCCCGCTCTCGGATCCGAGTGTGCGGCTGCATGTATTTCTATTTCTATTTCTATTTCACATTGACTTGCTTTGGCACGATAGAGTGCAACCTTTTTTTGTATATCACCTAGAATAGTGAGGCTGTGCAATCACTTTAAATAGCATATATATATATATACAGCCACAATTGCTCAATCAATGGGTTAGCTGCAGATTAAAAAATGAAATGTGGCATAAAATATCATAAACCTATACATGCACCAAGGCAATGCCACTATCATATAGTGCAACATGAGGGAGGGAAGGATAATGGTGGTGCATAAATACCTGGTGGATAATGGCTGGCTGTGCAGAACACTCCCCGACGCGCGTTTCGGATCACAGTCCTTCGTCAGGGGTTGTTTACCGCAAGGAACCGGAAGGTTTAACCCCTTACCGACATTGGACGTAATAGTACGCAGATGTCGGTATCCCTCCCTATGATGTGGGCTCCGGCGGTGAGCCCACATCTTTCTCGGGACATGTCAGCTGTTTTGAACAGCTGACATGTGCCCGCAATAGCGGAGATCCACCTGCGGCTATTAACTAGTTAAATGCTGCTGTCAAATGTTGACAGCGGCATTAAATGGCACTTCCGCAATCTCGCCGGAAATGGGCTCACCGGTGACCCGCGTCACATGATCGCGGGTCACCGGTGCGTCGACATGACAATACTAGGTCTCCTGGAGACCCCTATGTTTGTCAGTGCCACATTGCTGTGAGCGCCACCCAGTGGTCGGTGGTCACAGCAAGTGAGTAATTCTGCTACATTGAGGCGATCTGCTCATCACCTCTATGTAGCAGAGGCGATCGAATTGTGGCATCTTCTAGCCTCCCATGGAGGCTATTGAAGCATGCCAAAAGTGAAAAAAATTGTTTAAAAATATAAAAAAATAATATAAAAGTTCAAATCCACCCCATTCAAAATAAAACAATAAAAAAAAATCAACATAGACATATTAGGTATTGCTGTGTTCAGAATCACCTGATCTATCAACAAAAGAAAGGAATTAATCTGATCGCTACACGGCGTAGCGAGAAAAAAATTAAAAATGCTAGAATTACGTTTTTTGGTCGCCGCGACATTACATTAAAATGCAATAACGGGCGATCAAAAGATCATATCTGCACCAAAATGGTATCACTCCTCCGCTCCCTTGATGGGCTCAATTCATTAATAGTAATGTATCTTACATTTTTCACGTTCTGACTTGTATATGCAGACCAGTAATTTTTGATAATGCTTAGTGACATACACTTTATTACGCATTAGCTGTTTTTTCTATGGCTCCTTTTTGAAACAAAGTGCTTTATTAATAACACTATATGTATTTGTTCCCTAAGGGATATATTCTCTCTTACTTTATATTCTGGAGAGTCCACACCTGATTTTTTATTATTATCTTGTTTCTCTCATATATCACTTGTATTATTCATATTGAACCAAATATATGCAAGTATATACGCATATGTACACATGATTATGATGTTATTATAACCTAGTAGGTATGAACTCCTTTTTGATATTTTTTCACATTTGTGGGCAATTTGTACATGTCATGTATACATGTATTTATCTTATTGTTTCATCGTTCTGATATCTTCTATCTTGTGTTTTGCAGAAAACAGACTGTTCTTGATAAAGGCTATAAATAGCCGAAACGTTGATTTATTTTTTCATCTGTCTTAACATTTGAGCTTACTGACACATTGAGTTTTCCTTGAATTGAATAAAATATTATATTTTTCTCCAATTTTTTGAGTGCAGGAGTTATATATTTATACGTTTGTTGATCACTAAAAACGTCAGCTCGGCACGCTAAAAATATGCCCTCACCTGCCCCAGATCACGAAAAATGGAGACACTACGGGTATCGGAAAAAGGCGCAATTTTTTTTTAGCAAAGTTTGGGATTTTTTTTCACCACTTAGATAAAAAAGAACCTAGACGTGTTTGGTATCTATGAACTCGTAATGACCTGGAGAATCATAATGGCAGGTCAGTTTCAGCATTAAGTCAACCTAGCAAAAAAGCCAAACAAAAAAACAAGAGTGGAACTGCACTTTTTTTTTTGCAATTTCACCGCACTTGGAATTTTTTTCCCGTTTTATAGTACACGACATGGTAAAACCAATGGTGTTGTTCAAATGTACAACTCGTCCTGCAAAAATAAGCCCTCACACTGCCATATTGAAAGAATCAATCAATTATATTAGATCAATGTGTAAATCAATAACAATAATAATGGATATAATCTAAAATTGTGCAAATAGAATACTGCAGAAATATAAAAAAGTGAATAGTTGCTATGTTATGAAGGTGTAATAAAGTAAATAAAGTGCAAAAATAGGACATGTACTGTATAAATATGAACCTACTCATTTATATATAAACAAATAAAAAAAAAAATATATATATATATATAAAGAAATATCTCATCCTACAATATAAATATGGGCCAGCTTATTTATACATACAAATATATAAATAAAGATATATAAGAAATATATCTCACCCTGCAATAGACTACATGCTGAACAATATAAATTGGTAAGATATATTACAGTGAATCCCACAAAAGAAATTAGGATCTCCATGGTAAATTGTGTTTCTTGTTCTTTGTAGTGTTCCTCCAGACATCTGTGCAACCGCATCACACTGGGAAAAGATGGAAGAGGAGCCAACAAGCCCAGCGGGCAAGCACCACCTATGGTAAAAGGCATACTAAAAATAATCATGATATAGAAAAAATTAAAAACATGTATACAGTATATCAATATCATTTATGCATAATTTAAAATTATATAATAAATGGTTACTAGGTTTATTCCCAATAAAACATGATATGGTCGGATCGGCCAGGAGTATCGGCCAGGATTTCAGATGATTCATTGTTGCAGTTTGGCCATGATATTGTGTTATCAGTCTGATTTTTTGGTTTGTTTTTTTTCCGGTTTGGTTGAGTACAAAGCTTCATGGCGTGTAGTGTGTCTAGCCCGATTATATGCCTTTTTAATAGAGCGAAGACTATAGCCTCGCTCTAAAAAGCTTGCCTTAAGATCCCTAACCTGTTTTTCAATGTCTGAATGCTCGGAACAAATCCTTCTTAGTCTTAGGAATTGGCCAATGGGCATTAAACTTACCATGGCTTTTGGGTGAGAAGATGAAGCATGTAAAAGTGCATTGACTGAGGTGGCTTTACGAAATAGATCCATCTGTAAAAAGTTAGAAGCATCCCTATGGATTCTAACGTCCAAGAAATCTGCTGAGTTGGGATCTGATTGGTAAGTCAAATGAATATTATAAGGATTTTGGTTGAGATTGCTCATGAACTCCTGTAGGGATTCAGAAGACCCCTGCAAGATTAAAAATATGTCATCAATGTACCGTATCCAAAGCAGGACATGGTCCATTGACGGCAGGCAAGCCGACAGGAAGAGGTCATTCTCCCGCAGCCCCAGGAACAGGTTGGCATAGGATGGTGCAAAGGATGCCCCCATGGCTGTTCCCTGGAGCTGTAGGTAGAAAGACTCCTTAAAAAGGAAAAATTTATGTTATAAAGAAAAATAAAGAAGTTGTGCAATCAAAGAGTTAATAGATGAGGGTATGGATGAGCTGTATAGAAAAAATTGTGTTGCCCGAATCCCATCTGTGTGATGTATGTTAGTGTAGAGAGATTCAACGTCACAAGTGACCAATAAAGTATCTGCTTCAATATGGAGTCCGTCTATTTTTTACAAAAAATCGTTGGTGTCCTTGGTATATGATGGTAATAGTCCTACTAATGGTTGTAGCTCAGAGACCATGTATTTATTAATATTTTCTAAATAATTTCCACAGCCTCAAATTATTGATCGCCCTGGTGGTGTTATTGTGTTTTTATGTACCTTGTGCAATAAATATAAAGTGGGTATTGTGGGTTCATTGAGTAAAAGGGCTGAAAAAAGTCTCACTATCTCTAGTTGTTTGTAGGATATCCAAGAGTTCGGATTGAAATTTGGTCAATGGATTAAATGTTTATTTTTTATAACAATCTGTATTTTTTAGATGCCGAAATGTTTCTGTTTCATACATCTTTTTGGGCCAGACTACCATGTTTCCACCCTTGTCAGCTGCCTTGAATAAGACATCTTGTAAGCCCTGTAATCTATTAAGGGCCAGTCGTTCTTCATTACTGATATTTTTAACTCTCGGATATTTGGGGATTTTTTTCAAATTCTTTACATACTGTTTTAACAAAGATGTCGATTGTAAGGCAAGGAAGACGGGTGTTGTGAATGTGTTAGAGATGGTTTCTGAGCAGAGGCTCCCTCTGGTGGTTACAGATAGTACTGAACCTTTCAGCGAGGAGTGGCAATCTGGGTTCACTGACTGGTCTGATATAAGGGAGGTTCCCTCCCATGATGGTTGCCGGTGATCAATTGTTCTTGTCTCAATTGTGGTTCCTGGTTCATTTGGAAGTTTGCTGGAGTCTTGCCTGCATCTCCTGCTTTCAGATAAGATATTTTTTGCTTTCCTTTTTGTGCTTGCTTTTTGCATTGTTTTCTGCACTTTTGTGGAGGACAGCCAGGTCCCCTCCTGGGGCCTGAGCTCCTCACAGTTTATCTGCAGCCACTGTTATTTTCTCATTTGCTCTTTCCTGTTTTTTCAGCGGCTGCGGCTTGGTTTTTGTTCACACTGAGACCTGATTTAGTGGGTGGCGAGATTGTGTGATCTCTGTATTTTTGTGGTCAGAATTGTTGGATTTTTGTAGGGTTTTCTGGGTTGCAGAAAGTAATCTCTCCTGTCCTATCCTATTTAGTCAGCTTGTGGCCCCAGCGTTTGCTCAGTCTATTTTCTGCCTATGTTTGTATTTTCATCTTGTCTAAGCGCCATTATATGTTTGGGGCTTCCTATTTCTTTGGGATCTGCTCGGCAATAGCTGTAAGGTTCTGTGTACATGTTCCTGAACTCAGTTTTTCCGTCAGCCATTTTACTTTCTGTCTTGCTGCAGCTTCTTGCCCTCAGTCAATATGGAGTTTCCAGCTTGCATGTTCCCGCCCTGATTCTCTCCCTCTTGCTTCTTAAGCAGCCACAGCTGAGCAATCAGTGCTTCAGAATCAAGCCTGCAGTGAACCTGTGACCTGACTCCTGGAAGCCTTGGACCTTGTACTCCAGTTATTTCCTATTGTGGAACTTTGGAACACTTGTGGACTTTGGAACCTTGCTATTTGATAAATCCACGTTTGCATGGAATTATGGTAACAGAAAGAGATCCTGAACTGTTGTGGAGAGTGATTGCTGAGCTTAGATTACTCTGGCCTGCTGTGTCTCCTGCTTTTGTATCTGCAAACTGTGTGACTATTTTGCCACTTGTATGAAGTAATACAAGACCTTCTATATCAAACCTGTGACTCCTGTGTTTTCATCGCACCCAAGCACAAGACACTATATGAACTGTACTCCTTACATTACAAGATTCTGAAGCCAAACGTTAGTGTCTGCTGGGTCTGGAAAGGCTGTGTCTGCTGTAACTGTGGATATCAGATGTCCGGTTGTACTTTCTGTGATGACAGTGGTTGTGACTTCTCACAACCATTCCAAGTGAGCAATTCCCTTAAGTTTTTTTTTCTGCAGTGTTACCACAGGTAAACACTATTGTTTTTTTTTTTCTTTCCTCTTTTGTGTCTGCTGTAACTGTGGATATCAGATGTCCGGTTGAACTTCTGTGATGATAGTGGTTGTGACTTCTCACAACCATTCCAGGTGAGCAGTTCCCTTAATTTTTTTTTTTTCTCTCTGCAGTGTTACCACAGGTAAACACTATTGTTTTTTTTTTTCTCTCTCTCTCCTTCCAGTACTCCTGTCTTAAAAGATCTGGAAAATGGAGGCCCGCATAAAGGAACTTTGCGGAGTAACTGATAATATCCTCGCAGATTTGCAGACCATAAAAACCTGTTTTACAAACCTACAGGACCTCACTAATCACAATTTGCAAGTGTTTGGACAGACTGCCCAGGATTTGCGAGCCAGGATTGAGGTTCTAGAGGAGCGAGTCCAGGCTCCTGCCGTAGCCCCGAGTTCTGGGATTCCAAGTTGCCCCCTTTTCGTTTTGGCGGTGAACGTGAGAAATTCAGGGGATTTATTAATCAATGCAATCTTTTTTTTTCTGCACATGCTTCACAATTTCCCACTGAACGATCTAAAGTGCTTACTATAATTATGTTGCTTACCAACAAGGCTTTGATGTGGGCAAACTCTCTGATTGAGACTGAGGATGAATGTTTGGATCATCTTGATGCTTTCATTTCAGCCATGGGGCAGGTGTTTGATGACCCCAATCGAGGTGCAACAGCTGAAGCAGCCATGTTAGCTTTGCGCCAAGGTAAGCACTCGGTAGCTGAATATGCCTTGGATTTCATGAGATGGGCCCTTGATACCACCTGGGACAGTTCCGCCAAAAAATCTATTTTTCGAAAAGGGTTATCTCCACTGATTAAGGATGAACTTGCTCGTGCCGACCCTCCCACTGCGTTAGGTGACTTTATTAACTACTGCATCCGTATTGATACTCGTCTGACTGAACGCAGGCAAGAGAGATGGTTCGAAAGCAATCGCACTAACCTTTTCCTACCTTCCTCTCCAGCTAAGGAACCTTTGAGTAGGATCACACGGGAACCTGAACCTGAACCCATGCAGGTAGACTCTTTACAACGACGGGTTAGTGATGCACGCAAGGAACATCGTTTTAAGGAGAATCTATGTTTCTATTGTGGTAAGTCAGGGCACTTCATTATAAACTGCCCCAGCCGTTCTCGTAAGACTACTGCAGCACTCATTCACTGTGAGTGTTGCGAGAGGGGATCTGTCAGGTCCGAGCCTCAGGCTCCAGAGAGATCTGCAGCAACAGATCTTGATTTCTCGGACTTAAAACTCCGTTACTTCTGAGGACGTTGACTGTGTAAACGCTGCAATTTTTCAAGTTTCCTCAGCGGTGTCCCAGCTGAGTTGTAAGAAAAACAATTCTCATTGCTTTCTTTCCATCAAACTCTGGGTTGACTCAGCTTGGGTGTCTAGCCCTGCTATGATCGACTCAGGGGCAAGTGGAAATTTTATGGATGTCTCCTTTGCTCTGAAACAGGGGATATGTTCAGTGAAGAAGGCTACTCCAGTACAGATGGAAACTGTGGATGGCTCCCTGCTGACCTCTGGACCAGTGGATCAGGAAACAGAGCCTTTGAGGGTTCTTATGGGTAAAGATCATCAAGAGAAACTGTCCTTTATGCTTATCTCTTCTCCCCACTTTCCC
>JARQOD010000008.1:136245695-136267123 GCA_033576555.1 Oophaga sylvatica
TGCCCCCTTTTACTGACTGATCCCCATACTGAGCCGCCTGCTGCCTTTGTGTCCCTATTTTAAACCCCTAATCCCCCATTCTGAGGGGCTGCTGCCGTTGGTCCCTTTTATGCCCTCATACCCCAATACTGGCCGTGCTGCGATATGTGTCCCTATTATGCACCTGATCCCCCAATCTGAGCCTCGCTCCCAATGTGTCCCTATTACTCCCCTTCCCCTTAATTTACTGACCTCTGTCCCATATGTGCCCCTATTACTGCCCTATTGTGGGTTTGTGTGCCCTCTAATTCTAAAGAAACCCTCTAAAATTTAGTAATGCCGGGTGAAAGTGCCCTAGAAAACGTGCCCACTTTTTTGTCCCCTAGACTGTAATATTCCCCTGTGTGGTCCGTTTGACGTCACAGTAAACCCGGTTCCCCTTATAACAAAAAGTGCCCACTTTACATTTAATAATGTCCAAGTTCCCCCGGGTACACCTCCCTTAAACGTTAATGCCCCTCATGGATTTTCTGACCCCCTTTTTAAACCCAAAACTATTTAATGGCCCCCGCACTGTATGATGGGCCCCCGATGCATCCTCAGCATAAAACACCAGTAGTCCTAAACGTTAAGCCCCCCCTAGGGGCCTCTGTATTATATTGCAGTCCCTAGACAGCCCCTGTTTTAATGCCTCCCCACAGCAGCCTCATTTATAAAGCCCCCATAGGCGCCCCTTTTTTTTGTAATGTCCCCCAAGGGGGGCCCCTATATTTAAGCAACCCCCTAGGCGTCTTATTATAAGCGCCCCAAGAAGCCCTCTGTAGTGAATGGCCCCCTAGACAGCCTTATTTATAAAGCACTCCCATTGGGGCCTCTGTAGTGTAAAGTGCCCTTAGGCGCCCCTATATTATTATGCACCCCCCAAGTAGTCTGTAGTGTAATGCACCCCATAGGGAGCCTCTATAGTATAATGCACCCCCATAGGGAGCCTCTGTAGTGTAATGCGCCCCCATAGACAGCCTCTGTAGTGTAATGTGCCCCTAAAGGCAGCCTCTATATAATAATGCACCCCCATAGATAGCTCTGTAGTGTAATGCACCCCCATAGGCAGCCTCTATAGTATAATGCACCCCCATAGGGAGCCTCTGTAGTGTAATGCGCCCCATAGACAGCCTCTGTAGTGTAATGCGCCCCATAGACAGCCTCTGTAGTGTAATGCACCCCCATAGACAGCCTCTGTATTGTAATGTGCCCCTATAGGCAGCCTCTATATTATAATGCACCCCATAGACAGCCTCTGTATTGTAATGTGCCCCTATAGGCAGCCTCTATATTATAATGCACCCCCATAGGCAGCCTCTGTAGTGTAATGCACCCCCATAGACAGCCTCTATATTATAATGCACCCCATATGGAGCCTCTGTATTGTAATGCACACCCCATAGGCAGCCTCTGTAGTGTAATGCGCCCCATAGACAGTCTCTATAGTATAATGCACCCCCATAGGCAGCCTCTGTAGTATAATGCACTCCCCATTACAAAAATAATAAATCCAGTACTCACCTCTCTTGATCCCGGCTCCTGCGCTGCTCACTGCTCTCCCTCTCAGCGTCTGACAGCGGACGCCGGGCAGTGACGTCATCGCGCCCGCTGTCAGACACTGAGAGGGGGATGATGGGAGGAGCGCTCGCTCCTTCTCTCTTAATGCGATGCTGGGCAGCACCGGGCCCCCCACCGCCTGCTCAGGGGCCCCATAGCGGCCGGGCGGCAGAGCAGGGAGATTGATTTTCCCTGCTCTGCCGCAGAATGTAACTGTATCGGAGCGCTGTGCACGCCGATACAGTTACAGTAGCGTAGCTCCGGGTGGGCCCCCTCAGAGCGTGGGGCCCGGGGCCACCGCCCCCTCTGCCCCCCGGTAGCTACGCTACTGGGTACGGTCCCTATTGGTATTTCGGCTTAGATGTCGTTTCCACTTATATATGTTGCCCATGGAAAAGTCACGTTGATCTCTGGCAAGTTTAGTTGATTGTTTTTCTTTTACCCATGTATCCATTTCTTTATTCATTTGAACCTCAATTGACTGCAACTGTTTAGGAGAAAGGTCTGATTTGGCTTGGTTTTATGTTTCTTCCAACCTTTTATCAATGTCTTGCATTGATTTCAAATTAAATTGAATTAAAAGTTCAGAAGTAGTGGAGGAAGTGTTAGATACAGAGGTTTGTCCCGCAAGCCTTGGGGATTCAAAGACTTGTGGAGCAGCCCCTTAACTACCTTGCTCCAACAGCCACCAGTCAGCGAGATGTAATGCCCCTGCCTATGTTTGCTCATCCAGGTGTCAGTGGTGAAAAGCACCCTGGCAGACATAGATTTTTTTCAGGGAATGGGTGATGTTGTCTGCGACATGCTGGTGTAGTGCAGTCACAGCTTTCTTAGAGAATTTAATGGTGACTGGGCATCTGGTACTGGGGAACTGAAACGGCCATCAACTTTCTGAAACCGTCTGTATCCACCAGGTGGAAAGGCAGAATTTTAGTGGCCAACAGATTGGAGATGGTGGAGTTCAAGCTCTTAGCTTTGGCATGTGTAGGAGGAAACATTCTTTTACGTGACCACAACTCCGTGACCGAGGGCTGGCTGCTGTGCTGAGAGAGAGGCAGAGAACGGAGAATGGGACAAACTGCTGGACTGTGAGTGAGGCGCAGGCAGAGAAGTTATGGTGGATTGAGAAAGATATTTTGTGCTTGGTGAAACAAAAACAGCAGGCATGTCCACTTCCATAACAGCTGACCGGCTCTCACTTATCCCTACTGTAGGGGGTAAACAAGTGGAGTTTCTGCGGCCGGAGACCTGTGTGAGAACACTTGGCACAGTGACTGAGGAGGAAGCAGCAGATGGGGTTGATGGAATGGCCAGTGGTTGGCGAGGCCAGCTAGTCCGCACTTTAGCGCAGTGATATTCCCAGCCTAAGGCTTGTTGATCGCGAGTGTGCCGGTTCATGTATGCAGTAGTCAAATTGCAATTTTTGCCTCTACTGAGTCTTTTTTTTTTTTGCAAGTTTGGTAGATAATGTTGGTTGGGTCATCCTTTGCAGTCTCAAATAAAGCCCTGGCTAGGTAACACTTGCCGCTTCTGCGAACTGCAGAGTCGTGACCGGTGCTAGCCACAGCCAGAGCTGTGGCTTAGGATGCAGTGCTTGCTGTGGTTGCATCACTCAGTGTCTGTGCTACGTAACCTCAATGTCTTCCTCCTCCGCTGAACTACTCCGCTGCATAACTCTGGGTTCACACCAAGTGTGATTGACAACCTCATCATCGCCCTCTGTTCTCACAATCCTCACCCGAGAGTCAGTCTTCTCCTCTTCTCATCAGGATCACCTTCACCCTTAAGGGTTAACGTCTGGAGATGAGGGTCTGGATTCTGCTTGGGCCCTACTTCATTCGGCCCCAGATCCAACAAGAAAACATTTTGGGCGTAGGTGCAATTTTTTGCAGCTGCATTTTTCCTGCCAAGAAATGCAGAAATATTACGTGACGTGTGCACATATCCTTATTGGTATTACATTGCTCCCAAGTTTCTGAAAGTTAGACCTGAACATATGGAGATCGCTCCCTGAATGGTGAAACTTTATAAAAGCTCATCATACTCCTATCGTTTACCTTGGTAGCAGGGAGGAATATTCCCACCTCATCTCCCCGCTGAAGACAAAAGCAATTTTTATTTTATCATTCTTTTAATTTCCAATTTGCATTCTGGAAGTTTATTTTTTGTTCAATGTTTTCAGTCCAAGGGCCCATAACCCTCAGGGTGAAAATCCTGCAATCCAGCAGGGGAAGCGCAACGTGCGCAACAGAACTTGGGGAGGGGAAAACAGTGTTCAATGTGAATGTTCAACTGTGGTCGCACCGGCCACACTGCACTCCACTCTGCACCAGATTCCGGTGATGCAGGGCTTCTGCCCACAGGGACGCGGAACAGTCCCGTTCCTAGTTAATGTAACCAAAGGAAGCGGAGGCATAGGTGTTGAAGTGCACATTTGTTTATTGCTATTTTTGTGGAACCACGGGACCACGAACTGGAGGGCTCCGATTGGGGGCGTGACTATGTGAGCCTCAGACACCCGTAGTAAGATCCTTCGAACAGGATCAGATTGTTGGAGTATCCAGGGGACGCAGGTGTAAGAGGATGAATATACGCAGGGGTGCCTTCCCTGCTTCGGTTCTGGAACCATCGGGACTGTCACCTTTGTTGCAGGGGGGAAGCTGTTTAGCAAAGTACCGGGGACTCGTGAGGTCGGTTGGGGGCGGAGCCAGATGGAGCTGTGCTGCGCGCAGGAAGACTGAGAGACCGGGTGTCAGGGGGAGCTGTGGAGAGAGACGTGTGAGGGTCTGACGGGAGAGACAAAGCACCCGAGTAGATCAGGCCCGTCAGACATTGCCCTGAGTGAGTCACCTGTTGGAGCTAGACGACAGCGTGTATCTGCTCCTTCACCAGACCCTGCTATTAGACCCACTGACCAGCGAGCAGTGACTGTGACACGTACGCCACACGCAGTTAGACAGATGACCAAGCCTGAACCTTGTCAGCAGGATCCCAGACATACCGCGGGGCGAGGATTTGTCCCATCTGTTCCCTTTACTGAACTAAGTACCGTGCTAGATGCCGTTGAGCACGGGAAACTTGCTTTTACCTCAGAAACTGCGACGAGACATGCGCCGCTGCTGTCGGCGCCACCATTGGATTCCCACCTGGCAGAGACTTCATCTGGATGCTCAGCGCCGCTGTTGTCGGTGCCACTGTTGGAACCCTGTGACACCGCATGCCGGAGGATCATTGTCTGTTAAGTCATATTACTTTACTTTGAACTACCGTCGTCCCTTACCCCGCGTTTCCAATCACTGGCCCAGTTCTGTCCCATTCCCTGCCACTTCCCAGCATCCCTTTTACTCCCTGCTTGGAGATCATTGTTTGTGTTGATAAACCTGTTAACTCTTGATCTGCTTCCTGTTTGTGGTGACATCCCACTTTTCTGTGGTATCTACACAGGTGCTACCTCCAGTTAGCCCCTGGACATGTGGAAGCTGGCCTAGCGGAACAGGTGAACAGACAGGGATAACAGGTAGCGTAGAACTTGACAAGCGGGAAGCGGCTGGTCGGGACGGAGCTGGCTCAGGCAGTATTGACGTCGTCCTGGGTAACGGAGTGACGGACAGCTAAGCAGGATTGAACTTGCGCAGGCAGCACTGGTATCGTCCCGGGTATGGAGTAGCAAACCGCTGATAGTCTGAGAAGACAAACAGTATTAGCTGGGTACTGTTAGAACTCTCCTGTTAGGTTTTTTCTAGTTTGCTGGTCACGTGACCTTTTTTGCCTATTTAATCCTGCTCCGCCCTTCTGGTTTTGCTGGACTTCATTGTAATTTCTACTCTTAAGCTAGCCGGGTGCTTTGTTACCTTACTCAGTCAGTTTTGCTTGGTCTTCGGACCTCTATGTTCTATGTTGGTTTTTTTGTCTTTTACTGCTACAACTTCTGTTAGGAGGTGTCCATCTTTCTCCCAGTCCCTAGTTCTTGTAGGGATCCCTTCCTCGCATCTATAGGTCTTCGTACAGACTAGCTGAGGACTTTAGCGGGTCTGATCGCAGGATCAGGTTCCCCATTACATCATAGGGATCTAGCTTAGTTCTATCGTAGGGACAGATCTCCTTTCTTTCCTTAGTGCTTGTAGCAGAACATAACAGGTACTGGCAGGACACTGGTAAAGCACAACAGAACACAGGAACGTTAGAACACGAAACCGTAAATTAGCAACAGGAAACACTTGTTGCTCCGGCGCCCTCTCTATGGTAGAGGGGCCCGAAATAGCACACACTATGACACCATTGGTTAACAGCATTTTTGAAAAACGCTCGCTGTCCCTTTAAGAGACCTCAGCAACATACCCGGAGATCTGCTGGCCATGCGCCAGGAAACAGGAGCAGGGGAGAAACCAGAGGCAGAGCAGCAGGGAGCAGACTGAGAGCAGGACCCCGACGGAGACCCCCCGGAGGTACGGGCATGGGTGCTACAGTTAACAGGTGCAACAAGCACAACTCTTCCTTTAAGGGGTCAAGTTCAGTCACAGTCCTGGCTGCACGCGTCCCGTGCCGCTCTGTATCGCACTGGGCCGCGCGCCCGTGCTCCATCAGGTGACGACTGCGCCTGCAAAATACCCCCGAGGTCCATCCTCTTTAAGAAAGGTAATTCGATCTCCTTCCCTCAGGGGCTTCTAAAACTTGACGGGACTGGCGTTCACGTACACCTTGTCGTCAGTGTGAGCCATACCCATGAGATAGGTCGGTATACACCAACAACCCGCTGGTCCACCGTCCAGCCATCGTGCCATCGCTCTTCTTTTTCCCTTCAATCACCCCTGCTATCCACGCTGCCTGCCCCGTGGGAAGGGAAGAGAACCTCTCCTTCCTGGTATCGCGTTGATGAACCGAGTGACGGAACATCTAGGAATATGGGCCTGGGCTCTGGGGTGTGTGACTGAGTTCCACTCACCGCCTGTTCTTCGTCCCGCTCCCGCTGCTCTGGCATCCCGGCCGCAATCGCTCCGTGATCGTCAGACTCTACCGGTACAGCTGCCGCGCCCTCCGGCTCAAGTTCCTCCAGTTCTGCCTCCTCCAACTCAGGTTCCTCCGGGGCAGCTTCTTCCGCCTCACGTTCCTCGGGTACGTGATGACGTTCCGGATTTGGCAGCCGCCAGTACGGCTCTAGCGTACAACGGGAACCTGTGGAGCCGATACTCATCCCGACATTGGATGCTCCCCACAGCCTTCCGGGCGGGGTCCTTTCACTTCCACTCTATGCAGCCGACACCGGCGCAACATCGGGTACAGGAGTGTGCCATTCAGCAGGTGCAATACCTCGCAATGGCGCTGTGCAGCTGCACACAAGGTTTTTGCATTCCGGGCCCCACCCGTTCCACAGTGGAGCTGCTTCCGACTGCTCCACCCGTTCCTTGGGAATCTGTTGCAAGGAGCGAGGCTTCTTTCTCTTCCGTTTCACCCACATTGGGCGCTCACCAGGGGATGCATCTCAGGTTTGGGCCAATGTCTCTGCCAGACAGAGTTTTGCGCCATTTTCAGGTGAGGACTCCCACGAGAGGCGGAGCTGAAGTTGTCCTCAGCCTCCGCGCCATTTTCCGCCATACTACAGGTATCTCCACCTTCTGGGTGCGAGGTATCCGGATCCTGCTATACTACGCCAAGTGTAACGGGGGCTAGGGCGGTAGTCGTGGCTAACGGTGGCAGTTCTGGCACACCCTGGCTCCCTACCACATTAACACATGGTTATCGGGACCGCTCCACATGGCCGGGGGTACTTTTCTTTCCGCATCACACAATGATAATCAGAGTCCAGGTTCATTTTCAGCAAAACAACTTTACTCCGTTCGTCCAGTTTAGTCACAGAAACAGCACAAGATTCCTCGCAGAATATAATCATTCCGATGCCTGTACTGTTCTTCACTCCTCCAGGAATATCCCATTTTCGTACCGTGTCCGCCAGTACCGCAGCTTCCTGACTGGACAGACTAACTGGCTTCAGGAGTTCCCCACCCGCTTCCCTCTCCGAAGGCGAAGTTGAAGGATGGCTCTCCCAATCCTTTCCAGGCTGTAGGCCTCGGACGTTAAGGGTTGTTCCCAGGGCCGGCTCCAGGTTTTTATGGGCCCCGGGCGAAAGAGTCTCAGACTTTAACACAGACTACGATTCATGATGCACAGATACTGCAGAGAAATATGGGTATAGTACAATGCCAAACACTTCACTTCTTCCATTACATGAGTGATATCTATTGTAAATTGTACAATAGCTCAAAAACCACCAAATCCTCACAGCGCACAGTACAGACTGGACAGTACAGTCCTCCATACAATATTATGGGCACCACATAGTCCTCCATACAGTATTATGGGCCAAATATAATGCTCCATAAAGAATATTGGACCCCATATAATGCTGAATACAAACTATGGAGCTCTACTCTGCACTGTGCTGCGTTCTGCACTGTTACGTCTCAGGAAAGGGCGCTGTGGAAAGACTCCCCATTATCATCATCATTGCCTCCCCATTATCATCATCATTGCCTCCCCATCATCATCGCCTCCCCATCATCATCATTGCCTCCTCACCACCACCACTGCCTCCACCCACCACCATCACACATACAGCACCACACACAGACTGCACCGCAGCACTCTCTCACATACACACACACACAAAGCACCTCACTACATACACACACGCAGGCAGACACACACACACACATCTCACCTGTCCGGCATCCGCACCGCAGGCAGTCCCGCAGCATCACTGGCGCCCGCGCTTACTCTCTGCCACAGCCGGCCACTGAATGATGACGTCATCCAGCGGCGCTGCTGTGAGAGGAAGCGCAGGCGCCCTGCAGTCGCCCCCTGGAGCCCGGAGCTGCGAAGGCACGGGGGAGGTAAGTATTGTGCCTGCTGCCGGGGCCCTGAGCAAGCGGGGGGGCCAGTGGCGGCACTGGCACCGCTCTCATCCGCTAACGGGCGCCGGGGTGCCCGACGGCGAGTGGGCCACCCCACCTGCTCAGGGCCCCGGCACTTGCCCGGGTACGCCGGTGCTGACGCCGGCCCTGGTTGTTCCAACGAAGTTAGCTGCTACCATTCTTATGCTGCCCTGATATTCTTCCATGACCATGTGACTGCCAGCTTTTAGGCCCCGAACTGCTGGGCTCCTTGGCTTAAATGTTCCCCAGACACGACTGCACTGTCTTGGCCCCAGGCTCTCACAAACTAACTCCAGGAAGCTCCCCAACTACTCGCCCCTTCTAACTAGCCTAATCATATTGGTCCCACTAGTTCCCTATAAGATTCTACTGTGCTCCCCCCTACTGGTCTAAGTCCTTCACTGTCCCTATATCTTCACAACACAAACATAGGTACAATGCAATACACATTATAACAACATTACAAGACATATGGGATGTACCCGCTTTACCAGGAACATGGGCAAGGAGCGCGGGGCATAAATGGACACCCATGCACCCCTTACAGTGACACAACCCCCAATTTTTTTTTTTTTATCAAACATCTGATTTTTTTTTTACCACTAAAAAATTTGTAAAAAATCTGGCCTTGTTTGGTATCGCCGTAATCGTACTAAGGAGGAGAATAATATTGTGAGATCATTTTTCCCACACAATGTACGCCGTAAAAACAAATCCCAAAAAACAATGTCAGAACTGTGTTTTTTTTTTTCTTTTACAGTTTCACTGCTTGGGGATTTTTTTTCCCATTTTCTGATACACTATGTGGTAAAATGAATTGTGTCAGTCAAAAGTACAACTCGTCCCACAGCAAACAAGCCCTCACATGTCTATGTGGACAGAAAAATAAAAAAAAAGTTCTGCGAAGAAGTAGAAGAAAAAAATGAAACCACAAAAATGGAAATTGGCTGCTTGGGAAAGGGGTTAATGGATCCTACAAGGTCGGGATGTGATTTTGGCATCAGATTTCCCCTCTGTTATCCTCAATGATTGCAGGATTTAAAGAGCTGAACAACAGACCCCAGAATTTCGTCTGGTCTCTCGGTTGTGAGAAGGGTGGACTTTTACAACCTTTTGTGACAGCTGTATCGTACCTGCCATACTGCGGGATGTGATTTGCATCAGATTTCCCCTCTGTTATCCTCAATGATTGCAGGATTTAAAGAGCTGAACAACAGACCCAGAATTTCGTCTGGTTCTCGGTTGTGAGAAGGGTGGACTTTTACACCCTTTGTGACAGCTGTATCGTACCTGCCATACCTGCCTTGCTTCTGTCGCCAGGTGGCGCCGCGCTCTCATTGTGGGTGACAGTCCTAGTTTTGTGTCATCTAGGTCTTGTAATCCCATCCGTATGGTTAACTGCTATGTGGTTTGGGTGGGGCTGCAAACTATTTAAGCTCCTTAATTCCTGCTTTCCATTGCCAGTTCTATTTTGACCTGCTTCTGTCTAACTTGTGCCTTGTAGTTTCCCAGTGGACGGTCCTGATTCTTGACCTTGTTTCGCTTGTTTGAATGTTTTGACTTCTTTACGATTTCGTCCCTTCACCAACCTCCTGGTTCTGACCCGGCTACCCAACTATTGCCTCTGGTGCGCTCTTCCAGACAGAAGGCCTTCCATGTAAGAAATCCAGTAGACCCCGTTTTAAGTCTAGATGCCTGGATTGGGGGTTAAAGGGTGAAGGGCCAGGCCAGTGTTACTCTGGCATCTGCCAGACGGAGTCTGTCTGAGGCAGTTCTCTTTGATCCTGGAGCCTCTTGACCCATGTTAAACCCTTTGCCCCACTCCTGATCACATAGACAGTTTTAGTAACTCTAGTGAATATTTTCCCTTTGACATGCTGCAGAATTTTGCCATTTACTTTCATAGAATGGCGCCACCTGGTGTTCAAAGTGAATAGCAATGCGCACATTCACCTAATAAACTGTGGGTCGGTGGATGCACATGCTCAGTCATTTAAACCTATGACAGTTCTCCACAGAGTGATCCTCTCTTTACTGAAGATCAGCCAATAGAAATAACTTTCTGCCCTGCTTGTCAGGATCCGATTTCCTGTAGTCACATAGGAATAAAGAGCCTTCTGCAGCTGATATTAGAAGAAACTAGGTTGTTTGCTGCCAGAGGGGGGAGGAGACTGATTTAGCTCAGACCATGCCACAAGCGGCACCGAGAAGGACAAATTTTATAATCTATGGTCATGACTCTATTTTCACACAGAAGTTAAAGGGAATTTCCTAGAATCACAAGAAAATCATGACTGGTCAAACAATGGCCGCATAAGACATTTAGGCTGGAGTCAGACACACCGTCTAAAAAATCTGACCTTTTTAGACTGCCGATAATCGCACAAATGTTTCCTGAACATTGATCCAATGGGAATAGACGGGCTAAGTGCTGGAAAAGGCGCATCTAATCATAGATGTGCCTTTTCTGGGGTGGCTGGGGCAGATGTTAGTAGCCAGGGGGGCACAAAAAATGGTCCCTCTCAGGGCTACTAATATCTGTCTTCAGTCGCTGGCTTTCCCTGTCTGGCGGAGAAAATACCGCGGGAGCCCACACATTTTGTTTTCAATGAATTTACACATTTAGTTAACCCCTACATGTATGAAATTTTGCACACATACACTCATGTAATTGTTAGTGAAAACCATATATCAAACTACAGTCATGGCCAAAAGTTCTGAGAATGACACAAATATTATATTTTCACATGATCTGCTGCCCTCTGGTTTTTATGTGTGTTTGACAGATGTTTTTATCACAGACAGAAATATAATTGCAAATATATGAGTAACAAAAGCTTATATTGACAGTTAGAATGAGTTAATGCAGCAAGTCAATATTTGCAGTGTTGACCCTTCTTCTTCAGGACCTCTGCAATTCTCCCTGACATGCTCTCAATCAACTTCTGGACCAAATCCTGACTGATAGCAGTCCATTCTTGCACAATCAATGCTTTCATTTTGTCAGAATTTTTAGGTTTTTGTTTGTCCACCCATCTCTTGATGATTAACCACAAGTTCTCAATGGGATTAAGATCTGGGGAGTTTCCAGGCCATGGACCCAAAATCTCTATGTTTTGTTCCCTGAGCCATTTAGTTATCACCTTTGCTTTATGGCAAGGTGCTCCATCATGCTGGAAAAGGCATTGTTGATCACCAAACTGCTCTTGGAGGGTTGGGAGAAGTTGCTCTTGGAGGACATTCTGGTACCATTCTTTATTCATGGCTGTGTTTTTAGGCAAGACTGTGAGAGAGCCGATTCCCTTGGCTGAGAAGCAACCCCACACATGAATGGTTTCAGGATGCTTAACAGTTGGCATGAGACAAGACTGGTGGTAGCGCTCACCTTGTCTTCTCCGAATGAGGCGTTTTCCTGATGTCCCAAACAATCGAAAAGGGGATTCATCAGAGAAAATAACTTTACCCCAGTCCTCAGCAGTCCACTGCCTGTACCTTTTGCAGAATATCAGTCTGTCCATGATGTTTTTTCTGGAGAGAAGTGGCTTCTTTGCTGCCCTCCTTGAGACCAGGCCTTGCTCCAAGAGTCTCCGCCTCACAGTGCGTGCAGATGCACTCACACCTGCCTGCTGCCATTCCTGAGCAAGCTCTGCACTGCTGGTAGGCCGATCCCGCAGCTGAAACACTTTTAAGAGACTGTCCTGGCGCTTGCTGGTCTTTCTTGAGCGCCCTGGAGCCTTTTTGGCAACAATGGAACCTCTCTCCTTGAAGTTCTTGATGATGCGATAGATTGTTGACTGAGGTGCAATCTTTCTAGCTGCGATACTCTTCCCTGTTAGGCTATTTTTGTGCATTGCAATGATGACTGCACGTGTTTCTTTAGAGATAACCATGGTTAACAGAAGAGAAACAATGATGCCAAGCACCAGCCTCCTTTTAAAGTGTCCAGTGGTGTCATTCTTACTTAATCATGACAGATTGATCTCCAGCCATGTCCTCATCAACACCCACACCTGTGTTAATGGAGCAATCACTGAAAAGAGGTTAGCTGGTCCTTTTAAGGCAGGGCTGCAATGATGTTGAAATGTGTTTTGGGGGATAAAGTTCATTTTCTATCCAAATATTGACTTTGCAAGTAATTGCTGTTAAGCTGATCACTCTTTATAACATTCTGGAGTATATGCAAATTGCCATTAGAAAAAGTGAAGCAGTAGACTTTGTAAAAATTAATATTTGTGTCATTCTCAACACTTTTGGCCATGACTGTACACGAAATGACATGGTTAACTGTATGTAAACCATGTGTCATTTCATGTCGGGTTCTGTAATTTCACAAAAGCCGACAATTGAATTAGCGGCTATTATACTATGTAGAAGTGTATGAACTATAAATATATATATATGTGTCACAATGACATGTGTGTGTATATATATATATATATATATATATATATATATATATATGTAGTCTATGTGTATATATCTATTCTTTCTATTCTTTATTAAACCTGTCAGTGTGATTTTACAGTATAGCCAGGGATGAATTGCCGGCTTTTCTAAAGGACACGGTTCAATTTTATCGCAAGTCACACATGCGGTCCGTTTGTAATCCGATTTTTCATCACACCCATAGACTTGCATTGGCGATTCTCGACCGATAATCAGTGACAATCGCAGCATGCTGCGATTCTCCTGGTGCAAGGAAATTGGCTGAGAAAAAATCGGATGCTGGGAGCTGCTCCGTAGATTAACATTGGTCCAAGTGCAATGCAATATTTCATCGCATTGCACTCGTCCGATTGACCTAGGTTTTTGTCCTGATGAACAGGTCCTGCGTTGACCGCGAAACACGTTGACTTTGTAAACCTGTTAAAATAAAGTTTTCAAGGAAAATACTCGTTAGATCAGCAGCGCATCCAGTGACACTTCACCTGGATATGCACTTCATCATTATCAATTCTCAACTTTTCGGGAGTAATTTGCACCATTTTTAGTCTTAATTTCTACACTTTTTCAACCACTTATTAAGTTGTTTTTCTAATTTAAGTCTATTTTTTTTTTACTACTGTGCTCATCTAGTTGCTTCAGACAGATTAATTTAATGCCAGTTTTACCAATTGCTCCATTTTTGGGGTACACATTGCACTCTTGTCCCTGCCTGGAGTAAGGTTTCTAGATGAGTTTTCAATTTGGTGCATTTTTACTATTTTGTTTTTACTTTTTAAAGTATTTTCAATTTTCGGGGCTTAAAAAAAATAGCAAATACCGGTGTAAAAGAAAAACAAAATGCATTTTTTTTGTAATTTGTGCCAACATTGTGAATTGCATGCATTGTTTTGAAAAACTTGGCTAAAAAAATGTCAGCTCTGTGACTACTATGAGACAAAGAGGGGACTTCAATAAATCGCAAATGATGAACTGAGTCCTGAGGTTCCAATTCATTAATACTGACATTTTGAACATCAGCGTTGATGAACAGTGCTCTGGAATAAGAGGCGCCAAAATCATTGCAAGGATTGCACCTCGTAAAATGGGTTAACTAACTTTTGGGGAAAATTTTAATTTTTTTTTACTTAAATACATGTATGTTGAGCTAAAAAATATATTTTTGCCATTTGGATTCCTTTAAAAATTTTGCACCGTTTGCCTTCTATTTTGTCAGTGATTCACTGTTTATTGCTGCAAAATGAGTAAACTGAGAATCCTTCAGTGAGCTCATTCTGATGGTTTGTTGAGAGAGTTGATAACTCAATATCTGAATTTTTCTGAGCTCTTCTCAGCTGATTTTTGACCACAGACCACATCAATGTTGAATGTGCAGGAAAAAAAAAGAGCCAGGAAAAGCCAAAAGGTGCACATTTTTTTAAGAAAACCCAAATGTAAATTTTGGCAGATCTGGCTGTGTAATCGAACCTTACTGACAGAATATAGGTGTTCACTGGAGGACTCAGCTGGGGGCATGTAAGGAATGTGCAAAACAAATTAAACTGAGCACAAGAGCTTACAATCTATGAGGAGAGGAGGACACTGAGCACAAGAGCTTACAATCTATGAGGAGAGAGGACACTGAGCACAAGAGCTTACAATCTATGAGGAGAGAGGACACTGAGCACAAGAGCTTACAATCTATGAGGAGAGGACACTGAGCACAAGAGCTAACAATCTATGAGGAGAGAGGACACTGAGCACAAGAGCTTACAATCTATGAGGAGAGAGGACACTGAGCACAAGAGCTTACAATCTATGAGGAGAGAGGACACTGAGCACAAGAGCTTACAGTCTATGAGGAGAGGACACTGAGCACAAGAGCTTACAATCTATGAATAGAGAGGACACTGAGCACAAGAGCTCACAATCTATGAGGAGAGAGGACACTGAGCACAAGAGCTTACAATCTATGAGGAGGACACTGAGTACAAGAGCTTACAATCTATGAGGAGAAGGACACTGAGCACAAGAGCTTACAATCTATGAGGGGAGGAGGACACAGAGCACAAGAGCTTACAATCTATGAGGAGGAGGACACTGAGCACAAGAGCTTATGTGTAGCCCAGCTGCACTAGGTGCCACATGTTCCCTGGAGGATGCACGGAAAGGTAATTCACAAATACCTGATAAGCACACAACACTTGACATTTTTCCTGTTTCCACCAGAGGGAGCCCTTGAGACAGCAGTGAGTTAAAGACAATCTAACTGAAAGTTGAGTAGTCGTTGGTGTTACCTCAGAAAGAGCAGACACGACATCTTGAAGCACGGAGTGACTTCAGGGGGAAGCTGACGTCTACTGCTGCCTGTGCTCATATTAAGGTGTGCGTAGGACGACAGGCGAGTGGTGACCAAAGGGAAAGAGTGACCGGGGTGAGATAGCAACTATAGCTGCCTCCACTCTATACAACCGGACACCGGGTCCGAAGCTTGCTAGAACCTTCACGGCTAGTGGGAGAAAACCGGAATCCCTGCTGGACTTCAGGTCGCAGAGGGGCCTTTCAGTGCTGATACGTAACCAGGGTTAGGAAGACGGGAGTCTGGCAGGTACCGCCATAGAGACACTGTTCTGTCCACAAAAAGACCTCATCACAAGATCAGCTGGGCATAGAAAGGAGAAGGAGTTAAACTTAGCTTCATGCAGGTTGGAAACTCACACATTAAGAAGCAAGGAGGCCTTAAACCTACTCAGTGATTACCTGGATGTGCATCCTCCACCCTGAGCAGCTTCCCGGGACATACCTGCAAATACCACCAGTAAAGGTATGGAAAGAGACTGACTTGCGTGTGTCTGACTTATTGCCTGCACCCTGCACCGCCATATACTTAGAGGGACTAGTCTTACCTGTGGAAGACTTAACATCTTGCTGCCCAGTAACAACCCCTCTGAGGATTTACCCTGCAGCGCTGGTCATCCTGATCAGAAACCACAGGTGGCGTCACTAACTATTACTACAATCCCCTGTAAATATCCCCCTTTGAATGAGCGCCCAGGGCAACGGACCGAGCTGTGCTACTTGTGACATTCCCCATAGACTTCAACGGGCTCGGTGCCGAGTACCCCATAGGCCCTGGTACCGTGTGCGACTCATCTTTGGCGTCACAAACAGGATACGAAGCTTACTATTTGTGAGTCCTGTGTGCTTTGAATTGGACTGTTTTTGTGCTGGAGACTGAGTTGCTGTTTTGTGATTTTTGGCGCCAATTGTCCGCCATTGCCCGCCAAAGTACAGCGCTACAGCGCAAAGAGAAGGAAGCAGGGGTGATAAGGGATAGTTGTAGCCCCTGGGCGGCACCTCTAGTCCCAGTTAAGAAAAAGGATGGAAGCATGAGAATGTGTGTAGATTACAGACAAGTAAATCGCATAACACATAAAGATGCATACCCTTTACCACGCATTGAGGAATCCTTAGCTGCCTTAAAAACTGCTAATTACTTTTCCACCCTCGACCTCACTAGTGGGTACTGGCAAGTAGCTGTGGCTGAGGAGGATCGGGAGAAGACGGCTTTTACCACCCCAATGGGACTCTGTGAGTTTGACAGAATGCCGTTTGGACTCAGCAGTGCCCCGGGAACGTTCCAGAGAGTGATGGAGAGCTGCCTGGGACACCTCAACTTTGAAACCGTATTACTGTACCTGGACGACGTAATTGTGTACTCCAAGACGTATGAGGATCATCTGAAGCACCTGGCAGAGGTATTCGAGTCACTGTCCAAATACTGGATGAAACTGAAGCCTTCAAAGTGCCATCTGCTCAAACAAAAGGTACAGTACTTGGGACATATTGTCAGCTCAGAAGGAGTAGCGCCAGACCCGAGAAGGTCACTGCCATCCAGAAATGGCCAGAACCAAGAAATCTCAAGGAGGTGCGTCAGTTCCTGGGACTGACAGGTTACTACCGGAGGTTTGTAAAAGACTACACCAAGAAAGCAGCCCCTCTGCAGGACCTCCTGGTAGGACAACCCCTCAAGAGCAGAAATCCTCCATTTCACTGGGGAAAAGAACAAGCTGAGGCGTTCAAAGAGATGAAGGAGATCCTGACAGGCGATGAGATCTTAGCCTATCCTGACTACAGCCAACCGTTCCTGCTGTACACTGATGCCAGCAACGAAGGATTGGGAGCCGTCCTCAGTCAGAAGCAAAATGGCCAAGAAAAAGTCATCGCATATGCAAGCAGGAAGCTCCGGCCGACCGAGAGAAACCCAGAGAACTATAGCAGCTTCAAGTTGGAGTTCCTGGCGCTGGTCTGGGCCATTACAGAAAGATTCAAGCATTACCTAGCCTCCAGCAAGTTCACTGCTTACACAGACAATAACCCCTTGACACATCTGGAAACAGCCAAGCTGGGAGCCATGGAGCAACGTTGGATGGCTCGGCTGTTGAATTATCAATTCACAATCAAGTACAGGGCAGGCCGTAAGAACGCCAATGCTGACGCCTTGTCCAGAATGCCGCATGAATCCGACACGGAAGAGGAATTGGATGATCTAGAAGAAATCGAGCTACCTGCATTCCACAGAAATGGGATGATCCACGAGCAACGAGCCTACAGGAGGCAGTGTGGTAAGACGTTAAACCCTTTACCTCACCACAGCTGGAAGGAGACCCAGAACAGTGACCCGGTTGTCAGCCACATCAAGGAACTGATAACTCAGGAAGGTTCCTCCTTGGAGAAGGATGCGTCTCAACAAGCAAAGCAGCTGTGGAATGAGAGAAGCCGGCTGTTCATCTACCGAGAGAAGCTGTGTCGAAGGTACGTCAACCCCAGAACCCAAGAGATGGTATGGCAGATAGTAGTGCCAAGAACAGACATCCAGATGGTGTTGGAAGCCTACCACGATCGAGCGGGGCACTTTGGCTGGAAGAAGCTGGAAACCCTGCTGAAGTGTCGTTTCTACTGGGTGGGAATGCGAAGTTCCATCGAGAAATGGTGTAAAAACTGTGCGTCCTGTAGCCTCCGAAGAAAAGACTACAGTAGCCAGAAAGCACCCCTGCAGCCCATCAAGACGACTCGTCCCTTGGAGATCGTGGCCTTGGACCATGTAAAGTTGTCACCAAGCAGGACAGGCTACTCATATGCCCTGACAATGGTGGATCACTACTCCAGGTTCCTGGTGGTCGCCCCTGTCAAAGATCTGACAGCTGAAACAGCAGCAAAGACGTTTCAGGCGTGTTTCTGTAGACCCCATGGATATCCAGAGCAAGTGTTAACTGATCAAGGTCCTGCCTTTGAAGCCGAGTTGTTTAAGGAATTCTGTCACTTGTACGGGTGTAAGAAGATAAGAACCACACCGTACCACCCCCAAACCAATGGTCTCTGTGAGAAGATGAATCACATAGTCATTGATCTGCTGAAGACGGTACCACTTAAGGAGAGGAATAGGTGGCCAGACTTACTACCTGACCTGGTAGATTTGTACAATCACATACCGGTGAGTTCCACCAACTGCACTCCAGCCTACCTTATGCGAGCAAGACCAGGAAAGCTGCCCATGGATTTGGAACTTGGTGTTGTAGAACCAGAGGCTGATGTTACTACTGAAGATTGGGACACGAACCGACAGGAACAGTACAGGAGAGTACAAGCCTGCGTGGAAGATAGTCTCAATAAAGTAAGGGAAAAGCAAGAGGAGAACTACAACAAAAGTGCGCCAGCTAAGCCTTTTATGCCTGGAGAAGTTGTGCTAAAATGAAAAAGAAGAATGCACAAATTGGATGATCAGTGGGAACAAGAGCCATATGTCGTGCAAAATTCCAAATTTGACAACAGGAAAACCTGTACCATTAGTAAAGATGGAGGAAAAACGACCACCACGGTATCCAGAGATCACCTAAAACTGTGTCCAGACATGTTAAAACTTCCCGAGGAAGAACTTGTTATGGAAAAAGAGAAATCAGGTGAAGTCATACACATGGACCTAGGAGATTTTCCTGCAGATTGGCCTTGTATCGGAGACGCTGTGATTATTCCAGTACTTCAATTTTACCAACCACAAGAAGCGCTTCAACATCCAGTTGAGCCAGTTGCCGCAGCAGAAGAAATAGTTCAAGAGGAACCTGCTCCTGTAGCATCTCCCGAAGTAATATTTCAAAGAATGGAATCTCAAAATGTGGAACCTTCAGATGTTGGGTCTCAGGTAGAAGAATCCCCTGGCGGAGCAGAACAGCATCGCCCAGTCGCTAGTATGCTTGCCAGATCCCTAGAGAGGTGGAGGCGGATTTACAGTTTGCCAGCACGCAGCACAGATAGGCTAGATGCTACTATACCTGACACCACACCACGTAGGTCAGTACGTACAACGAAAGGAAGGTTACCTGTTAGGTACCAAGAGTAGTCCTAACAAATTAATATAGTATGACCCAGACAGGGTTTACTTAATTGTACAAAGTTATGAAGAGAATTGCACTTTAATGAGAATGTTATATGTGAAATGCTGTTTTGAAGGACTGCATGCTGAGGACTCTTGCAGCACAAAACTTTAGTTGTAAATAGTTAGCACTTCGGTGCCCCATCTTGGCTTTACATGAAGCCATACTACCTCAGAAGAAAAAAACGTATGGTGTGGCCTTGAGTGAGGTCTGCAGCAACGAAGTCCTGCAGCCCACCCAGGACCCACGTGGGAGGTTTTTGGTGCGGGTCCTCCACAAGAATATTGTATTTATTTGCACTGAGAAAGTATATTTGATATTTTTCTATTTGCAATTTGTACACAATGTAACGTTAAAGTGTCCTTACCTCCCGCAGGGGAAGAGTTATGTTGTTGATGTTATGATAAAAAATTTTTTTTCCTTTTTCAGCCCGGGAGTGCTGAATATAACTAGGGGGGGATGTGTAGCCCAGCTACGCTAGGTGCCACATGTTCCCTGGAGGATGCACGGAAAGGTAATTCACAAATACCTGATAAGCACACAACACTTGACATTTTTCCTGGTTCCACCAGAGGGAGCCCTTGAGACAGCAGTGAGTTAAAGACAATCTAGCTGAAAGTTGAGTAGTCGTTGGTGTTACCTCAGAAAGAGCAGACACGACATCTTGAAGCACGGAGTGACTTCAGGGGGAAGCTGACGTCTACTGCTGCCTGTGCTCATATTAAGGTGTGCGTAGGACGACAGGCGAGTGGTGACCAAAGGGAAAGAGTGACCGGGGTGAGATAGCAACTATAGCTGCCTCCACTCTATACAACCGGACACCGGGTCCGAAGCTTGCTAGAACCTTCACGGCTAGTGGGAGAAAACTGGAATCCCTGCTGGACTTCAGGTCGCAGAGGGGCCCTTCAGTGCTGATACGTAACCGGGGTTAGGAAGACGGGAGTCTGGCAGGTACCACCATAGAGACACTGTTCTGTCCACAAAAAGACCTCATCACAAGATCAGCTGGGCATAGAAAGGAGAAGGAGTTAAACTTAGCTTCATGCAGGTTGGAAACTCACACATTAAGAAGCAAGGAGGCCTTAAACCTACTCAGTGATTACCTGGATGTGCATCCTCCACCCTGAGCAGCTTCCTGGGACATACCTGCAAATACCACCAGTAAAGGTATGGAAAGAGACTGACTTGCGTGTGTCTGACTTATTGCCTGCACCCTGCAGCGCCATATACTTAGAGGGACTAGTCTTACCTGTGGAAGACTTAACATCTTGCTGCCCAGTAACAACCCCTCTGAGGATTTACCCTGCAGCGCTGGTCATCCTGATCAGAAACCACAGGTGGCGTCATGAACTATTACTACAATCCCCTGTAAATATCCCCCTTTGAATGAGCGCCCAGGGCAACGGACCGAGCTGTGCTACTTGTAACATTCCCATAGACTTCAACGGGCTGGGTGCCGAGTACCCCATAGGCCCTGGTACCGTGTGCGACTCACAATCTATGAGGAGAAGAGGACACTAAGCACAAGAGCTTACAATCTATGAGGAGAGGAGGACACAGAGCACAAGAGCTTACAATCTATGAGGAGGAGGACACTGAGCACAAGAGCTTACAATCTATGAGGAGAAGAGGACACTAAGCACAAGAGCTTACAATCTATGAGGAGAGGATACTGAGCACAAGAGCTTACAATCTGAGAGGAGGACACTGAGCACAAGAGCTTACAATCGCTGAGGAGAAGAGGACACTGAGCACAAGAGCTTACAATCTATGAGGAGAAGAGGACACTGAGCACAAGAGCTTTCAATCGCTGAGAAGAAGAGGACACTGAGCACAAGAGCTGACAATCTATGAGGAGAGGAGGACACTGAGCACAAGAGCTTACAATCTGAGGAGAGAGGACACTGAGCACAAGAGCTTACAATCTATGAGAGAGGACACTGAGTACAAGAGCTTACAATCTATGAGGAGAGAGGACACTGAGCACAAGAGCTTACAATCTATGAGGAGGAGGACACTGAGCACAAGAGCTTACAATCTATGAGGGGAGGAGGACACTGAGCACAAG
>JARQOD010000008.1:136267223-136399545 GCA_033576555.1 Oophaga sylvatica
TGGCGAGTTTGATGCGAGTAAGTCGCACGACTTTCTCGCATCAACACCCGGCACGGCCGCCCGCTGTCGGAGCCGAGTGTGCGGCGGCATAGAAATACATGCTACCGCAAACTCTGGTCCGAGAGCGGGCGGCCGTGCCGGGTGTTGATGCGAGAAAGTCGTGCGACTAACTCGCATCAAACTCGCCAGTGTGACGCCAGCCTTAGGCAAAAGTCGGCGACTTATGAATCTTGCCGACCTGTTTCGCTCAACTCTAGTCTCTAGAACGAACATTTTGACTTTTTTCCCACTGAAATCAAGGACTTATTCAGAGTTTTTTTTAAACTTTTTTTTGTGTAATTTGGGGCAGAATCTGCTTCAAAACCCAAATGGAAAAATCCTTTCTGAACATTTCTTGATAGAAGAAAACCGTACATATGAAAGTTGTGACCTACCACAGGGCGACAGTGGAGGACGTACGGGTTTCCGTGACCGCCCTCAAACTGATAATACATTTTCTGTAAACTTCAATTTAGGCCCCAGTCACACTAACTCTTTGTTACAGCTTTTATTTGTTTTCAGGAAAAAATCAGCGCAGCGAGATGATAGGAGAATGTCTACAAACACAGCTCTTTGGGTTGTGCTGTTTTAGTTGTATTTTTGTAGCATTTTTGGTGGTGGTGTTTAGGCCATTTTTATCTCTATAAGCTTCACAATGAAACTTCAAAAACTATAAATGAGCAAATCGATTAGCTGTGAATTGAATTTGTATACAATTTTGTAGGAATTCACTGAAGCCGGCAAATATAAACAACATGCACTTTTGTGTCGTGAATTGCCTACAGTGGCCCTGCAATTTTAGGCCACATTCACACATTCAGTATTTGGTCAGTATTATACATACATTGGGTTTGGAAAGTATTCAGATCCCTTTAAATTTTTCACTCTTTGATTCATTGCAGCCATTTGGTAAATGCAAAAAAAGTTCAGTTTTTTCTCATTAATGTACACTCTGCACCCCATCTTTACTGAAAAAAAACAGAAATGTAGAAATTTTTGCAAATTTATTAAAAAAGAAAAACTGAAATATCACATGGTCATAAGTATTCAGACCCTTTGCTCAGTATTGAGTAGAAGCACCTTTTGAGCTAGTACAGTCATGGCCAAAAGTTTTGAGAATGACACAAATATTATATTTTCACATGATCTGCTGCCCTCTGGTTTTTATGTGTGTTTGACAGATGTTTTTATCACAGACAGAAATATAATAATTGTAAACATATGAGTAACAAAAGCTTATATTGACAGTTAGAATGAGTTAATGCAGCAAGTCAATATTTGCAGTGTTGACCCTTCTTCTTCAGGACCTCTGCAATTCTCCCTGGCATGCTCTCAATCAACTTCTGGACCAAATCCTGACTGATAGCAGTCCATTCTTGCACAATCAATGCTTTCATTTTGTCTGAATTTTTAGGTTTTTGTTTGTCCACCCGTCTCTTGATGATTGACCACAAGTTCTCAATGGGATTAAGATCTGGGGAGTTTCCAGGCCATGGACCCAAAATCTCTATGTTTTGTTCCCTGAGCCATTTAGTTATCACCTTTGTTTTATGGCAAGGTGCTCCATCATGCTGGAAAAGGCATTGTTGATCGCCAAACTGCTCTTGGAGGGTTGGGAGAAGTTGCTCTTGGAGGACATTCTGGTACCATTCTTTATTCATGGCTGTGTTTTTAGGCAAGACTGTGAGAGAGCCGATTCCCTTGGCTGAGAAGCAACCCCACACATAAATGGTTTCAGGATGCTTAACAGTTGGCATGAGACAAGACTGGTGGTAGCGCTCACCTTGTCTTCTCCGAATGAGGCATTTTCCTGATGTCCCAAACAATCGAAAAGGGGATTCATCAGAGAAAATAACTTTACCCCAGTCCTCAGTAGTCCACTGCCTGTACCTTTTGCAGAATATCAGTCTGTCCATGATGTTTTTTCTGGAGAGAAGTGGCTTCTTTGCTGCCCTCCTTGAGACCAGGCCTTGCTCCAAAAGTCTCCGCCTCACAGTGCGTGCAGATGCACTCACACCTGCCTGCTGCCATTCCTGAGCAAGCTCTGCACTGCTGGTAGCCCGATCCCGCAGCTGAAACACTTTTAAGAGACGGTCCTGGCGCTTGCTGGTCTTTCTTGGGCGACCTGAAGACTTTTTGGCAACAATGGAACCTCTCTCCTTGAAGTTCTTGATGATGCGATAGATTGTTGACTAAGGTGCAATCTTTCTAGCTGCGATACTCTTCCCTGTTAGGCCATTTTTGTGCATTGCAATGATGACTGCACGTGTTTCTTTAGAGATAACCATGGTTAACAGAAGAGAAACGATGATGCCAAGCACCAGCCTCCTTTTAAAGTGTCCAGTGGTGTCATTCTTACTTAATCATGACAGATTGATCTCCAGCCATGTCCTCATCAACACCCACACCTGTGTTAATGGAGCAATCACTGAAAAGAGGTTAGCTGATCCTTTTAAGGCAGGGCTGCAATGATGTTGAAATGTGTTTTGGGGGATAAAGTTCATTTTCTAGCCAAATATTGACTTTGCAAGTAATTGCTGTTAAGCTGATCACTCTTTATAACATTCTGGAGTATATGCAAATTGCCATTAGAAAAAGTGAAGCAGTAGACTTTGTAAAAATTAATATTTGTGTCATTCTCAAAACTTTTGGCCATGACTGTACAGCCATGAGTCTTCTTAGGCTGTGTTTCCATGGTACGGAAACACAGCGCTTTGGACGGAGCTGAAATTCAGCTCCGCCCAAAGCCCCGCCCCCTTCTGTACGCGCGCTCATTCCGGATGTGTTCAGGACACCTCCGGAACACATCCGGAATGATCGCAGGGCTACATAGCCCTGTGTTATTTCCCTTGCGGCGACGCAGCGTCGCCGCAAGGGACTAGGACATGCTGCGGTCTGAAAAGACGCGCCGCATGTCCGGAAACGCAGGTCTGCCGCCTGCATGTTTTGCAGCATAGTGGAGACGGGATTTCTTGAAATCCCCCCCACTATGCTGTAACATCTGGACGCTGCGTGTTTGACGCTGCGCCAACGCACAGCGCCAAACACGCAGCAAATCCGGAGTGTTTCCTGATAGTGGAAACATACCCTTAGGATTGATGCAAAAAGTTTTTCACACCTGGATTTGGGGATCCTCTGCCATTCTTCCTTGCAGATCCTCTCAAGTTCCATCAGGTTGGATGGTGAACGTTGGTGGACAGCCATTTTCAGGTCTCTCCAGAGATGCTTAGTTGGGTTTAGGTCAGGGTTCTGGCTGGGCCAGTCAAGAATGGTCACAGAGTTGTTCTGAAGCCACTCCTTTGTTATTTTAGCTGTGTGCTTATGGGCTTTGTCTTGTTGGAAGGTGAACCTTCGTCCAAGTCTGAGGTCCAGAGCACTCTGGAAGAGGTTTTCATCCAGGATATCTCTGTACTTGGCCGCATTCATGTTTCCTTCAATTGCAAGCAGTGAGCAGTGCCTGGATTTCTACACACATACCATTAGAATTATCACCAAAAAGTTCTATCTTCGTCTCATCAAACCAGAGAATCTTATTTCTCATAGTCTGGGAATCCTTCATGTTTTTTTAGCAAACTCTATGCAGGCTTTCATATGTCTGGCACTGAGGAGAGGCGTCCGTCGGGCCACTCTGCCATAAAGGCCCGACTGGTGGAGGGCTGCAGTGATAGTTGACTTTGTGGAACTTTCTCCCATCTCCCTACTGCATCTGTTGAGCTCATCCACAGTGATCTTTGGGGTTCTTCTTTACCTCTCTCACCAAGGCTCTTCTCCACGATTGCTCAGTTTGGCTGGACGGCCAGGTCTAGGAAGACTTCTGGTGGTCCCAAACTTCTTCCATTTAAGGATTATGGAGGCCACTGTGCTCTTAGGAACCTTGAGTACTGCAGAAATTCTTTTGTAACCTTGGCCAGATCTGTACCTTGCCACAATTCTGTCTCTGAGCTCCTTGGCCAGTTCCTTTGACCTCATGATTCTCATTTGGTCTGATATACAGTACAGACCAAAAGTTTGGACACACCTTCTCATTTAAAGATTTTTCTGAATTTTCATGACTATGAAAATTGTAAATTCACACTGAAGGCATCAAAACTATGAATTAACACATGTGGAATTATATACTTAACAAAAAGTGTGTAACAACTGAAATTATGTCTTATATTCTAGGTTCTTCAAAATAGCCACCTTTTGCTTTGATGACTGCTTTGCACACTCTTGGCATTCTCTTGATGAGCTTTAAGAGGTAGTCACCGAAAATGGTTTTAACTTCACAGGTGTGCCCTGTCAGGTTTAATAAGTGGGATTTCTGGCCTTATAAATGGGGTTGGGACCATCAGTTGTGTTGTGCAGATGTCTGGTGGATACACAGCTGATAGTCCTACTAAATAAACTGTTAGAATTTGTATTATAGCAAGAAACAAGCATCTAAGTAAAGAAAAACAAGTGGCCATAATTACTTTAAGAAATGAAGGTCAGTCAGTGCGAAAAATTGGGAAAACTTTGAAAGTGTCCCCAAGTGCAGTTGCAAAAACCATCAAGCGCTACAAAGAAACTGGCTCACATGAGGACCGCCCCAGGAAAGGAAGACCAAGAGTCACCTCTGCTTCTGAGGATAAGTTTATCTGACTCACCAGCCTCAGAAATCGCAGGTTTATAGCAGCTCAGATTAGAGACCAGGTCAATGCCACACAGAGTTCTAGCAGCAGACACATCTCTACAACAACTGTTAAGAGGAGACTTTGTTCAGCAGGCCTTCATGGTAAAATAGCTGCTAGGAAACCACTGCTAAGGACAGGCAACAAGCAGAAGAGACTTGTTTGGGCTAAAGAACACATGGAATGGACATTAGACCAGTGGAAATCTGTGCTTTGGTCTGATGAGTCAAAATTTGAGATCTTTGTTTCCAACCACCGTGTCTTTGTGCGACGCAGAAAAGGTGAATGGATGGACTCTACATGCCTGGTTCCCACCGTGAAGCATGGAGGAGGAGGTGTGATGGTGTGGGGGTGGTTTGCTGGTGACACTGTTGGGGATTTATTCAACATTGAAGGCATACTGAACCAGCATGGCTACCACAGCATCTTGCAGCGGCATGCTATTCCATCCGGTTTGCGTTTAGTTGGACCATCATTTATTTTTCAACAGGACAATGACCCCAAAACACACCTCCAGGCTGTGTAAGGGCTATTTGACCAAGAAGGAGAGTGATGGGGTGCTACGCCAGATGACCTGGCCTCCACAGTCACTAGACCTGAACCCAATCGAGATGGTTTGGGGTGAGCTGGACCGCAGAGTGAAGGTAAAAGGGTCAACAAGTGCTAAGCATCTCTGGGAACTCCTTCAAGATTGTTGGAAGACCATTTCCAGTGACTACCTTTTGAAGCTCATCAAGAGAATGCCAAGAGTGTGCAAAGCAGTCATCAAAGCAAACGGTGGCTACTTTGAAGAACCTAGAATATAAGACATAATTTCAGTTGTTACACACTTGTTTGTTAAGTATATAATTCCACATGTGTTAATTCATAGTTTTGATGCCTTCAGTGTGAATTTATAATTTTCATAGTCATGAAAATACAGAAAAATCTTTAAATGAGAAGGTATGTCCAAACTTTTGGTCTGTACTGTATATATATATAAAATTATACATTTCCTCTGATTGTTCCACTTCTGATTTTGGCTTAAAAATACTGATGTAAAATACTGACCAAATACTGAACCTGTGAACGTGGCTTTACTCATTTTAGAAGATTATATCACTCAGAGGACGATTACATAAGCTTAGTCGTAGCCAGGCGAGCTTGCCCATAATACCTTGTAACTGTCAGAGCCTGTATAAAAGCCGAAGCAGGGAAAGTGTAGAAAACGGTCAAAGGAGCGCAAAGAACACAAGGACACGGTAGTAATTTCTTAAGAAATTACTACCGTGTCCTTGTGTTCTTTGCGCTCCTTTGACCGTTTTTTACATTGTCCCAGTTACTATCCTCCATTGGAGGTTTATGGCTGGAGCTGCATTGGACTGCTCATTAATTTAATTTACTTCATTAACCGCTTTCCCGGCGCTCCCCAGTGACCGCTACTTTCACTGACTTTTGAAGCAGGGAAAGCAGCAGCCATTTTGTAGTGAATCTGGATAGTGAGAGGAAGTCACAGCTTATCAGTAGAGACAAGGAGAGAAACACACAAAACAATGAATAAACATTATAAATATTGTGTGGCAGCACTGCAGTGTAGAAGATAGCGCTGAATAAACATTACAAATAGTGTGTGTGGCAGCACAGAAGTGTAGAAGAGAATACTGAATAAACATTACAGATAGTGTGTGGCAGCACAGCAGTGTAGAAGAGAATACTGAATAAACATTACAGATAGTGTGTGTGGCAGCACAGCAGTGTAGAAGATTGCACTGAATAAACATTACAGATAGTGTGTGTGGCAGCACAGAAGTGTAGAAGAGAATACTGAATAAACATTACAGAGAGTGTGTGGCAGCACAGAAGTGTAGAAGATAGCACTGAATAAACATTACAGACAGTGTGTGGCAGCACAGAAGTGTAGAAGAGAATACTGAATAAACATTACAGATAGTGTGTGGCAGCACAGCAGTGTAGAAGATTGCACTGAATAAACATTACAGATAGTGTGTGTGGCAGCACAGAAGTGTAGAAGAGAATACTGAATAAACATTACAGAGAGTGTGTGGCAGCACAGAAGTGTAGAAGATAGCACTGAATAAACATTACAAATAGTGTGTGGCAGCACAGAAACGTAGAAGAGAATACTGAATAAACATTACAGATAGTGTGTGGGGCAGCACAGCAGTGTAGAAGAGAATACTGAATAAACATTACAGATAGTGTGTGTGGCAGCACAGCAGTGTAGAAGATAGCACTGAATAAACATTACAGATAGTGTGTGTGGCAGCACAGCAGTGTAGAAGAGAATACTGAATAAACATTACAGAGAGTGTGTTGTTATGATTTGGTAGCTGAGGAGTGCAGGTAAAAAAGGCAATACACCAGAGCAGTTGGAATCTATGAGATTGCAGTACCCTGACTAACCACCACAACTAGAGGCAGCCGTGGAGCGTTCCTACGTTGGTCCTAGACGCCTCGTTACAGCCTGAGAAACTAACTATACCTAAAGATAGAAAGATGAAAGCTATCTGCCCCGGAGCAGATCCCCAAAGAACATAGAAAGCCCCCAAACATGTAATGGCGGTTAGACAAGAAGAAATACTGACACAGACAGAAAATAGTATGAGCAAACGTTGGGGCCCAAACTATCTAAATAGAAAAGGATAGGAAGGGCACTTACTGCAATCCCCAAAAACCCTGAAAAGCACCAACATTACTAATTTCAAAAACACCTGAGATCACACGACCTCTACCACCTAAATTAGTTCTTTGGTGTAACAAAATCAAAACAGCAGCCACTGAAAAAACTGGAAAAAGCAAATGTACAAACATCAGTGGCTGAACAAAACTGAGAGGGCAAAAGCCCCCAAGGGGACTCTGAAGGCCCCCACAGAAGTGCAGGACAAAATGCAAAAATCAAGCACAAAAGCAAAAAGAAGAAAATGTCTTATCTGTTAGCAGGAGATGCAGACACGACACAGCAGGCTACAAAGGAAACAGGAAACAAGGATTGAGACCAGAACAATTGATCACCGGCAACCCTGATGGGAAGGTGACTCCCTTATATAAGACCAGTCAGTAACACCTGATTCCCAATCCTCACAATCTTCACTGGACATTCCAGTACCGCTTGTAACCACCAGAGGGAGCTTCTGCTCAGAACTCATCTCAAGTCCATTCACAACAGTACCCCCCCCTTGAGGAGGGGTCACCGAACCCTCACTTGAGCAACCAGGTCGGTCAGGATGAGTTCTATGATACGCATGGATGAGTCTCCTAGCATGGATGTCAGAAGCAAACACCCAAGAATTGTCTTCCTGACCATAACCTCTCCACTTAACCAAATACTGGAGTTTCCGTCTAGAAAAACGAGAATTCAAAATTTTCTCAACCTCAAACTCCATATTGCCCTCAACCAGAACAGGGTCAGGAGGCAAAGCAGTAGGAACCACTGGCTCAACAAACCTCTTCAACAAGGACTTGTGGAACACATTATGGATCTTAAATGTCCCTGGAAGAAGCAAACGAAAAGAAACAGGATTAAGAATCTCCATGATCTTATAAGGTCCAATGAACCTAGGCTTAAATTTAGGAGATGCCACTCTCATAGGAATATTTTTTGAGGACAACCAGACCAAGTCCCCCACATTAAACCGAGGACCATCAGTCCTATGCCGGTTAGCAAACCGCTGGGCCCTCTCCTGAGAGAGGGACAACCTCTGCACTACCTGGTCCCAAATCTGTTGCATACGCTGCACAACAGAGTCAACACCTGGACAGACAGAAGCCTCCGTCTGTCCTGAAGAAAATCGAGGGTGAAACCCAGAATTACAGAAAAATGGAGACATCAAAGTGGCAGAGCTAGCCCTATTATTAAGAGCAAACTCAGCCAAAGGCAAAAAAGAGACCCAGTCATCCTGATCAGCAGACACAAAGCATCTTAGATAAGTCTCCAATGTCTGATTTGTTCTCTCAGTTTGACCATTGGTCTGAGGATGAAACGCCGAGGAGAAAGACAATTGAACACCAAGTTTGGAACAAAAGGTCCTCCAAAATCTGGAAACAAACTAGACTCCTCTGTCAGACACAATGTTCTCAGGAATGCCGTGTAAATGAACCACGTGCTGAAGGAACAAAGGTACTAATTCAGAGGAAGAAGGCAACTTAGGTAATGGCACAAGATGTATCATCTTGGAAAACCTATCACAAATCACCCAGATGATGGTCATTCTCTGAGAAACAGGGAGGTCGGAAATGAAATCCATAGAGATATGGGTCCATGGTCTCTTGGGCACAGGCAATGGCATCAACAAACCACTAGAGCGGGAACAAGGCTTGGAGGAGAGCAAGTCCCGCAGGACTGCACAAATTCCCTGACATCACGAGACAAGGTAGGCCACCAAAAGGACCGACTAACCAAGTCTCTGGTACCAAAAATTCCGGGATGACCGGCCAACGCGGAACAATGAATCTCAGACATCACACTCTTTTTCCACTGGTCCGGGACAAACAATTTCCCAACAGGGCAGCGCTCGGGCCTATCCTCCTGACACCCCTCCAGAGCCAGTCTCAAATTGGGCAAGATGGCGGAAAGAACTACACCTTCTTTTAAAATAACAGAAGGATCAGATACCTCAGGAGAGTCCGCAAGGAAACTCCTCAAGAGGGCATCCGCCTTAAAATTCTTAGTGCCAGGAAGAAAGGAAACCACAAAATTAAAACGTGTGAAAAACAAGGCCCACCTGGCCTGTCTAGGATTAAGTCGCTTGGCAGATTCCAGATAAACCAGATTCTTATGGTCAGTAAGGACCACCACCTGATGTTTGGCTCCCTCCAGCCAATGTTTCCACTCTTCAAAAGCCCACTTCATGGCCAATAACTCCCGATTACCCACGTCATAATTACGTTCAGTAGGAGAAAATTTTCGAGAGAAAAAGGCACAAGGGTTACTTTTAGAGGTCTCTGGATCTCTTTGGGACAAAACGGCACCTGCCCCAATTTCAGAGGCATCAACCTCCACCTGAAATGGCAGAGAAACATCAGGCTGCCGTAGAACAGGAGCAGAAGTGAATCTCTGCTTAAGTTCCTGAAATGCAGAGACTGCCTCAGGAGGCCAATTCACCACATCAGAACCCTTTTTGGTCAAATCAGTTAATGGTTTAACAATAACCGAGAAATTACCAATAAATTTACGATAAAAATTGGCAAAACCCAAAAATCTTTGAAGAGCCTTTAATGAAGTAGGTTGGACCCAATCACAGATGGCCTGAACCTTGACCGGGTCCATTTCAATAACAGATGGGGACAAAATAAATCCCAAAAATGAGATCTTCTGTACGCCAAAAAGACACTTTGATCCCTTCACATACAGAGCATTCTCTCTCAAAATCTGGAATACAGTTCGAACATGTTTCACATGAGAGTCCCAGTCATTGGAAAAAATCAAGATATCATCCAAATAAACAATCAGAAATTTATCCACAAAATCCCTGAAAATGTCATTCATGAAGGACTGGAAGACAGAAGGAGCATTAGTGAGCCCAAAGGGCATCACAAGGTACTCAAAATGCCCCTCGGGTGTTAAATGCCGTCTTCCATTCATCCCCGTGCTTAATGCGAATAAGGTTATATGCCCCCCTGAGGTCAAGCTTGGTAAACCAAGTAGCGTTTTTCACCCTGGAAAACAGGTCAGAAATCAAGGGTAACGGGTATTGATATTTCACAGTAATATTGTTCAAAAGACGATAATCAATACACGGCCTTAATGAACCATCCTTTTTGGCCACAAAGAAAAAACCGGCACCTAAGGGTGAAGAGGATGGTCTGATATGACCTTTCTCCAAAGACTCCTTGATATAAGACCGCATAGCGTCATGTTCAGGTACAGACAAGTTAAAAAGGCGACCTTTAGGGAATTTACTACCAGGCACTAATTCAATAGCGCAGTCATAGCTCCTATGGGGAGGCAAGGATGCAGATTTACTTTCGCTAAACACATCAGAAAAATCAATCAAAAAGTCAGGAACATCCTGAGCCTGGGGGGAGGCAGAAAAAACAGGAGTGTTGGTATTAACACATTGGCAGCCCCAACTGGTTACAGACACAGATTTCCAATCCAAAACAGGATTATGAGACTGTAACCAAGGGAAACCCAGCACGATAATGTCATGCAGATTATACAGAACCAAAAATTTGCAGCTCTCCTGATGATCAGGTTCAACCCTCATTATCACCTGAGTAGAGAACTGAGGTTTATTCTCAGCCAAAGGGGTAGAATCGATCCCCAGTAGGGGAATAGACTTCTGTAGGGGTATCAAGGGAAACCCACAACGTTTAGCGAAATCAAAATCCATCAGGTTAATAGCTGCTCCCGAATCAACGAAAGCCTGAGCAGAAAATGAGGACAGAGAGCATATCAGAGTAACAGTTAATAAAAACTTAGTCTGAACACTACCCAAGACAACTGAGCGTGCAAAACGTCTTCCCCGCTTAGGGCAGACTGAGATAGCATGAGAAGCATCACTACAGTAGAAACATAACCCACTGCGTTTTCGAAACTCATGACGCTGTGCCCCAGAAACCACTCCATCACACTGCATGGGTTCAGAAGCAGGTTCACAAGGCAACACTATTCCACGCATACTTCTCCGCTCACGCAAACGTCTGTCAATTTGAATCGCTAATGACATAGAATCATTGAGACCAGAGGGACAGGGAATCCCACCATAACATCCTTTACATTATCTGACAGACCCTTCCGAAAAAGGGCTGCCAAAGCGTCGTCATTCCATTTGGTCAGGACTGCCCACCTACGGAATCTCTGACAGTATAACTCAGCGTCATCAAGCCCCTGATTTAATGCCAACAAGGCTTTTTCAGCTTGATCAGTGACATTAGGCACATCGTACAATAACCCCAAGGCCTGAAAAAATGTATCAACATCACTCAAAACAGGATCCCCAGGTGTCAGGGAAAAAGCCCAATCCTGAGGATCGCCGCGCAGGAGAGAGATGACAATTTGAACCTGCTGCGCTGCGTTCCCTGAGGACTTAGATTTTAAGGCAAAAAACAATTTACAATTATTTTTGAAATTCAGAAACTTGGATCGATCCCCCAAAAACAAATCTGGCATGGGAATCCTAGGTTCCACAACAGGCAACCTAGCAAGATAGGTAGCAATACTCTGAACCTCAGTGGCAAGCTGATCCACACGGCCAGACAACTGTGCAAACTCCATTGAGAGAAAAAATCCTCCCCAGCACCCAGAGATAGAGGGAAAAAAAAAAAAAATTGCAACAAACAGAAAAATATCTCTGACAACTCTGACAACCTTTTTTTTTCAAAATATTTTTTTCCCTTCTGTGAGTACCATATAAACTTCAGTTAGGGCCGGTGATACTGTTATGATTTGGTAGCTGAGGAGTGCAGGTAAAAAAGGCAATACACCAGAGCAGTTGGAATCTATGAGATTGCAGTACCCTGACTAACCACCACAACTAGAGGCAGCCGTGGAGCGTTCCTACGTTGGTCCTAGACGCCTCGTCACAGCCTGAGAAACTAACTATACCTAAAGATAGAAAGATGAAAGCTATCTGCCCCGGAGCAGATCCCCAAAGAACATAGAAAGCCCCCAAACATGTAATGGCGGTTAGACAAGAAGAAATACTGACACAGACAGAAAATAGTATGAGCAAACGTTGGGGCCCAAACTATCTAAATAGAAAAGGATAGGAAGGGCACTTACTGCAATCCCCAAAAACCCTGAAAAGCACCAACATTACTAATTTCAAAAACACCTGAGATCACACGGCCTCTACCACCTAAATTAGTTCTCTGGTGTAACAAAATCAAAACAGCAGCCACTGAAAAAACTGGAAAAAGCAAATGTACAAACATCAGTGGCTGAACAAAACTGAGAGGGCAAAAGCCCCCCAAGGGGACCCTGAAGGCCCCCACAGAAGTGCAGGACAAAATGCAAAAATCAAGCACAAAAGCAAAAAGAAGAAAATGTCTTATCTGTTAGCAGGAGATGCAGACACGACACAGCAGGCTACAAAGGAAACAGGAAACAAGGATTGAGACCAGAACAATTGATCACCGGCAACCCTGATGGGAAGGTGACTCCCTTATATAAGACCAGTCAGTAACACCTGATTCCCAATCCTCACAATCTTCACTGGACATTCCAGTACCGCTTGTAACCACCAGAGGGAGCCTCTGCTCAGAACTCATCTCAAGTCCATTCACAACAGTGTGTGGCAGCACAGCTGTGTAGAAGATAGCGCTGAATAAACATTACAGATAGTGTGTGTGGCAGCACAGAAGTGTAGAAGAGAATACTGAATAAACATTACAGATAGTGTGTGTGGCAGCACAGCAGTGTAGAAGAGAATACTGAATAAGCATTACAGATAGTGTGTGTGGCAGCACAGAAGCATAGAAGAGAATACTGAATAAACATTACAGACAGTGTGTGGCAGCACAGCAGTGTAGAAGAGAATACTGAATAAATATTACAGACAGAGTGTGGCAGCACAGAAGTGTAGAAGAGAATACTGAATAAACATTACAGACAGTGTGTGGCAGCACAGCAGTGTAGAAGATTGCACTGAATAAACATTACAGATAGTGTGTGTGGCAGCACAGAAGTGTAGAAGAGAATACTGAATAAACATTACAGAGAGTGTGTGGCAGCACAGCAGTGTAGAAGATTGCACTGAATAAACATTACAGATAGTGTGTGTGGCAGCACAGAAGTGTAGAAGAGAATACTGAATAAACATTACAGACAGTGTGTGGCAGCACAGCAGTGTAGAAGAGAATACTGAATAAACATTACAGATAGTGTGTGTGGCAGCACAGAAGTGTAGAAGAGAATACTGAATAAACATTACAGACAGTGTGTGGCAGCACAGAAGTGTAGAAGAGAATACTGAATAAACATTACAGACAGTGTGTGGCAGCACAGAAGTGTAGAAGAGAATACTGAATAAACATTACAGACAGTGTGTGGCAGCACAGCAGTGTAGAAGATTGCACTGAATAAACATTACAGATAGTGTGTGGCAGCACAGCAGTGTAGAAGATAGCACTGAATGAACATTACAAATCGTGTGTGGCAGCACAGCTGTGTAGAAGATAGCGCTGAATAAACATTACAGATAGTGTGTGTGGCAGCACAGAAGTGTAGAAGAGAATACTGAATAAACATTACAGACAGTGTGTGGCAGCACAGAAGTGTAGAAGAGAATACTGAATAAACATTACAGAGAGTGTGTGGCAGCACAGCAGTGTAGAAGATAGCACTGAATAAACATTACAAATCGTGTGTGGCAGCACAGCTGTGTAGAAGATAGCGCTGAATAAACATTACAGATAGTGTGTGTGGCAGCACAGAAGTGTAGAAGAGAATACTGAATAAACATTACAGATAGTGTGTGTGGCAGCACAGCAGTGTAGAAGAGAATACTGAATAAACATTACAGATAGTGTGTGTGGCAGCACAGCAGTGTAGAAGAGAATACTGAATAAACATTACAGAGAGTGTGTGGCAGCACAGCAGTGTAGAAGAGAATACTGAATAAACATTACAGAGAGTGTGTGGCAGCACAGCAGTGTAGAAGATTGCACTGAATAAACATTACAAATCGTGTGTGGCAGCACAGCTGTGTAGAAGATAGCGCTGAATAAACATTACAGATAGTGTGTGTGGCAGCACAGCAGTGTAGAAGAGAATACTGAATAAGCATTACAGATAGTGTGTGTGGCAGCACAGCAGTGTAGAAGATTGCACTGAATAAACATTACAGATAGTGTGTGTGGCAGCACAGCAGTGTAGAAGATTGCACTGAATAAACATTACAGATAGTGTGCGTGGCAGCACAGCATTGTAGAAGAGAATACTGAATAAGCATTACAGATAGTGTGTGTGGCAGCACAGAAGCATAGAAGAGAATACTGAATAAACATTACAGACAGTGTGTGGCAGCACAGAAGTGTAGAAGAGAATACTGAATAAACATTACAGACAGAGTGTGGCAGCACAGAAGTGTAGAAGAGAATACTGAATAAACATCACAGACAGTGTGTGGCAGCACAGCAGTGTAGAAGATTGCACTGAATAAACATTACAGATAGTGTGTGTGGCAGCACAGAAGTGTAGAAGAGAATACTGAATAAACATTACAGAGAGTGTGTGGCAGCACAGCAGTGTAGAAGAGAATACTGAATAAACATTACAGACAGTGTGTGGCAGCACAGAAGTGTAGAAGAGAATACTGAATAAGCATTACAGACAGTGTGTGGCAGCACAGCAGTGTAGAAGATTGCACTGAATAAACATTACAGATAGTGTGTGTGGCAGCACAGAAGTGTAGAAGAGAATACTGAATAAGCATTACAGATAGTGTGTGGCAGCACAGCAGTGTAGAAGAGAATACTGAATAAACATTACAGATAGTGTGTGGCAGCACAGCAGTGTAGAAGAGAATACTGAATAAACATTACAGATAGTGTGTGTGGCAGCACAGCAGTGTAGAAGAGAATACTGAATAAACATTACAGATAGTGTGTGGCAGCACAGAAGTGTAGAAGAGAATACTGAATAAACATTACAGACAGTGTGTGGCAGCACTGCAGTGTAGAAGATTGCACTGAATAAACATTACAGATAGTGTGTGTGGCAGCACAGCAGTGTAGAAGAGAATACTGAATAACCATTACAGATAGTGTGTGGCAGCACAGCAGTGTTGAAAACGGCACTGAATAAACAGTGTGTGGCAACACAGCAGAGTAGAAGATAGCGCTGAATAAACATTACAGATAGCATCTCTTCAGGGCATTTGGAGGCTTTTGATTCATTACAAATAAACTTCCCTTGCAAAATCTGTGGGAAGCTGGTGAGTTCGATTTACAGATTCAATCATCACTATCCAAAATACATGAACAAATGTCCCTAATTGAAAAATGTCATAAAAACGCTTGATGTCGTATTTGTCGCGTTTTCTGCACAAACAGGAAATCCTTTCATGTGTTTTGGCTGTCGAACAGCCACGAGACATGCAGCTGCGGGGACTTGAACATATTATTCAAGCACTCTGAAGACACTCTGTTAGCATCCGAGCATGCTCGGATAGCACCTTATCTGAGCACGTTCTCTAATTACCACTCCTGAAGTCTCATGCACACGTTGCTTATTTATTCCTTGGAGATTTGCAGCAAATTTCACCTTTACTAATGAGTGGGGGAAAATCCGTGATAATAATGGTGCAGATTTTATGCCTTGCTTTTTCCTGCCAACATATCAGGTGTCAAGGATTTACCGTGACAGAGAGGAGCCAGAAGTCTGCAGTGTCTGATTTCTCTTACTCCCGCACTGATTAGAAGCACTTCACCTTCATATTAAACTGTGTAAATTTATTTTGGCAGTGCATGGGGTTAATCTGTTCAGTTGAGAGCTCCTGGAAGCTTTCCTGCATTAAGCTCTCAGCAGTTCACTGTTTAGCCACTCCCATCTCCTATATAATCTGGATCCTGGCTAGCACTCATTGTCAGAGCTAGCTTATGCTGTATGGCTGGAGGTTGTTGGTGGATATTATTGGAGTAATCGGTTGGTGGATTTATCTGTGACTGTTGCTTGGTTTTGAGTGTGTGATCATTCTGTTTCTTCTACTACTTTGGTTGTATTTGATGCTCCACTTGTTCTGATCGCCCACATTTTAGTATAATGTCCCAATCCTGGTAAAATGTCCCCCATCCTGGTATAATTCCTCACATCCTGGGCCCCCCTGTTCTTCTCCAGCACACTTTAAAAAGAAACAAACGATTCTACTCACCATCCTCCGCTCCAGCGACATGCGGAGTCCTCTTCTGTAGCCGCTGCAGGACCTGGCAGCTGACTTCAGCGTGCTGGCATGGGCAGCGCATGATGTCCCTGCCATGCACCGAACATCACAAGCCTACATCAGCTGCTGGCTCCTGATTGACCAGCAGCGGGTATTGCAGTGTAGGAGCCAGAGGATCTCTGTGTCTCAATACATTTTACCTGAATGTGCATCTGGGTGAAACTGGTGTTGGCTGGCCCCCTCTCACAATGACCCGGTCGTTGTCCCACCCTCTGCCACCACACGGTCCCAGTGTATGGGTCTTTGGATGAGATCTAGTTTTTGATTGGTACCCTTTTGGGGTACATGTAACTGTTTCATCATTTTTTATTTCATTTTTAAGGGAATAATGTTACTAAAAACAGTCATTTTTTTTATTTTTACAGTGTTCACTGGGTGGGATGAATAGCATGCTGTTTGTATACTTTTGGGTTGTTATAGACACAATGATAATAAATGTGTATAATTTATTTATGTTTCATTACTTTCTCACAATAATAATCACATTTTTGCAAAAAATATATATTTTTATGTGTTGCCATATTGTAAACCGTCACTTTTTATTTTTTCCTAGAAGGAGCTCTGAGGTTTTATTTTTTTTCAAGACAAACTATAGTTTTTATTTGTATTATTCTTTACTTTATGAGACTTTTTGATCAATTTCTTTGAAGCAGGGTGGAAAAAGACATAAATTCCGGCTTAGTTTTTTTTTCCATCATGCACTGGATGGGTAAAATTGCATAACAGTTTTATAGGTCAGATACCAAATATGTATAATATACTGTTATATATATATATATATATATATTTAATTTCTTTTTTTAGATTCTTTATTCCTGTAAAAATAACAAAGAAAAACAGTTATTATTTTTTTTCATCAATTTTTTTAATTTAGTTAATGTTTGAATTTACCATTAGATAATTCTGGAGCATCTATTACCATGTAGTCCTGTTCTTCTGTTTGTTCCACATGAAAATTTATGGATAAATGGACAACTGAGTGTTCACAGTTTGGCACCAACAGCACTGAATGGACAGTGTCAGATTAGAAAGGGACACACCCTGAACTGATAAAAAACATGGCTGCTTGCTTTCAAAAGTAGCGTCACACCTGTCCACATGTGATACATAGTATTGAAGCTCAGTCTCACCCCCTTCAAAGGGGTTGAGCTGCCATACCAGACATGACCTAGTGACAAGTGTGGCGCAGATTCCAGGAAGAATGTAGTTATGTTTTCGGAATCCTGTGTAAGCCTTTTGTTAGCTTACCACAGTGTTGTAGAGATAAGAAAGGACACCCAGGCTGTGACAAGTTGAAGGCAGCTAGATATTAGAAGAGCATCCCAATTTTCAGCTGTACATTGTAGAGGACCATTTCAAAGTAATTCATGACTTAAATGGTCACTTTACCTTCAAACAATAATAACTAATTTGATCGATATTAATATGATGCATGATATACCCCCATAACATCACTCCAGCGCGACGGCCACTCGCCTTCCTTCTGTCCACTGCTTGTTGAGTATCCATTTATTGCAGCAGAGACCCTACCATGGTCTACAGGAAGTGGGGGAGGGTCTTTGTTCTCTTTACAGGAAGCGGAGTGGTCTTTGTCTCTTTACAGGAAGTGGTACTCTTGTCTCTTTACAGGAAGTGGGAGTGGGTCTTTGTATTTTTACAGGAAGTGAGAGTGGATCTTTGTCTCTTTACAGGAAGTGGGACTCAGTCTCTTTACAGGAGGTGGGAGTTGGTCTTTGTCTCTTTACAGGAAGTGGGAGTGGGTCTTTGTCTTTTTACAGGAAGTGGTTCTCTGTCTCTTTACAGGAAGTGGGAGTGGGTCTTTGTTTTTTTACAGGAAGTGAGAGTGGGTCTTTATCTCTTTACAGGAAGTGGGAGTGGATCTTTGTCTCTTTACAGGAAGTGGGACTTTGTCTCTTTACAGGAAGTGGGAATGAGTTTTTGTCTCTTTACAGGAAGTGGGAGTGGGTCTTTGTCTTTTTACAGGAAGTGGTTCTCTGTCTCTTTACAGGAAGTGGGAGTGGGTCTTTGTCTTTTTTGACAGGAAGTGAGAGTGGGTCTTTATCTCTTTACAGGAAGTGGGAGTGGATCTTTGTCTCTTTACAGGAAGTGGGACTCTGTCTCTTTACAGGAAGTGGGAGTGGGTCTTTGTCTCTTTACAGGAAGTGGGAGTGGGTCTTTGTCTTTTTACAGGAAGTTGTTCTCTGTCTCTTTACAGGAAGTGGGAGTGGGTCTTTGTCTTTTTTTGACAGGAAGTGAGAGTGGGTCTTTATCTCTTTACAGGAAGTGGGAGTGGTTCTCTGTCTCTTTACAGGAAGTGGGAGTGGGTCTTTGTCTTTTTTGACAGGAAGTGAGAGTAGGTCTTTATATCTTTACAGGAAGTGGGAGTGGATCTGTGTCTCTTTACAGGAAGTGAGACTGTCTCTTTACAGGAAGTGGGAGTGGGTCTTTGTCTCTTTAGAGGAAGTGGGAGTGAATCTTTGTCTCTTTACAGGAAGTGGAACTCTGTCTCTTTACAGGTAGTGGGAGTGGGTCTTTGTCTCTTTACAGGAAGTAGGAGTGGATCTTTGTCTCTTTACAGGAAGTGGGACTCTGTCTCTACAGGAAGTGGGAGTGGGTCTTTGTCTCTTTACAGGAAGTGGTAGTGGGTCTTTTCTCTCTTTCTACAGGAAGTGGGCGGATCTCTTTATTTCTCTACAGAAAATGAAGGCAAGACAATGTTTTTTACAGGAAGTGGTTGCTGGACTTGGCTTTCTAAGGAAGCAGGAGTGGGTCTTTGCCTCTCTATGTGAAATGGGGGCAGGTGTTTGTCTCTCTACAGGAAGTGGGGCAAATCTTTTCCTCTCTAAAGGAAGCGGGGCGAGTTTTCCTTTCTAAAGAAAGTAGAGGGCAGGTTTTTGTCTCTATACAGCAAATAGGGAAAAGATTTGGTTGCACTACAGGAAGTGGGAGTGGGTCTAAGTCTGTAGGAATTTGGTGTGTCTTTATTCTCTACAGGAAGTGAGGGCAGGGCTTTGTCTCTCTATAAGAATCTTTGTGTGCAGGGAGCTGTCAAATTGAATACAAGAATACCAGAGAGGTGCGTTTTCAGTGCAGGGTAGGTGAGCCAATGGACAATAGCAAGAGCAAAGTGTATTGGGAAGTGAGGGGAAAAAAAGTTCTAGCACTTATAGGGCTGGTAGAATGCTAATGAACAACCCACTTTAAAACGGTGCATGTGCAAGGTTACAGAGCATGAGAATAGAGACAGTTCTTGGACGTGTTCTACTTGTATGTTCACCAAAAATAGTTTTACGTGTGAGGGATGAGTGCTAGGGCTGCTCTTTTCTTGATAGTTTTGTGTGAAATGAGGTATGGCCTATATAAAGGGCAGAGTCCAACGTGGTAGACCATGTAGATCCAGTAGTGGCTGAGCATCGATACCCAAAAACATAGCACAGAACAAAACACACATAATCAGAACTGAGCTTGTAGAATAGTTTCATATTTTTTATACAGACAAAGTTTTTGCCTATTTAAATTTGAAATTCCAATACAGACTTGTATATACTATACAGGGTTTTGTTCTTTCATATATAACTTTTTTTGTTTTATAACAGGCAGGTAAAATTTTAACATTGTGTAGCAATTTAAACAAAATCAGCCATTCAATACAGTATTATGCTTCAGGGAGGCCTCCCAATATGAGTTTTTAAGCTCCGCCCTGAAAAATGTACAAGCATTTCTTTATAAAAAGGAAAAAAAATAGGAAAAAATAAAAGAAGACGGCATGGACATATTGCACTGCTCCCAAGCCCAACCTACCTCCCCACCCCATAAAATAATAAGCAAAGCACGCTTACATTTGGCAGATTTATACAGCAGTAGTGGCTTTTGTTATAATTTTTTTTTTGTATTTTTTTGTCTTTTTTTGGTTTTTAAATATATAATTCTTTGTATCCTTTGTTCTATCAATATATCTACAATATATAATGAAAAGAAGCCTGCAAATGAACAGTTAATTATTACACATTTTATCATCTTTAAATTAAAACACCACTTTTCTTTTTTTTTATATTTTTAAATATCGTCACACTCATATGCTGAAAGAAACAAAGTTGCAGCGTTTTGACTTATTTTTTCGTTTTGTTTTTTTTTTTCATTTTTTTTAATCATCTTTTTTTGTTTGTGTTTTTAAGCAGCTACTTCGTTTGCGGTCTTTCAACATAAAGAAATGGCTTAAACCATCTAGAGCTGGTAGTTCTGAGTGTCACTACAATGGGTTATTACACAGATGTTTCTTCTGAAAATGAACGAAAAAATAAAATTCTAAAATGACCCTGTTGTGATTTTTTTTATTTTTTATGATGCTTAAATAAGGGCAGCAGAACTACAGAATCGGGCTTTTTAATCACCTTGCAGTATCCGTGCAACTGTGACGTAAATGCCTCATTTTTTGTTTCGACACCCTTCGAAGCGCGGCAAAACCAAAGCATGAGTTTCAATGGGATTTCCATGGCTTATATTTAATGAAAAAGTATTTTTTTTTTCTTCAAAAAGTTCTAGGCGACATTCCCAAAAAAACAAAAACAAAGAGGCTGGAGGCGTCACCTTATTTTGGCTAGCTTGCAAGTTCTTTTCCATTGGAAAACTCGGAACAGTCCACTTGTTTGACTGTGAGATTCCGGTATACAAGTCAAGCCAATATTCTCCATTTCTTCTCCAGTCGGCATACAAATGTACATTCTCCTCTACGCTCCATCAGCACTTCTTCACATTTTCCTTGTAAATTTTTGAGGATTTTTGAAATATATTTTGTTTTTTTTACTTTCTAAATTTCAACAAAAATACACAAAAAAAAAATTTTTTTTTCAAAAATTTTTTAATGCATAGAAGTGGCTCCTAAGGTGGGTGGAATCTGATATTTTCATGTTATACGACGACGGGTGAACAATTGTCATGTATGTACTCTCTTAGCAAATCATTGCAAGTTACTCATGCAGAAAATTAGGACTGAGCAGCACAGGTTTGTAAATGGAGGAGGGGGGTAGAATATGCATTCTCAAAGCAAAGAGGTACAAAGGGGAAAAAAATGTCATGATTACCGTAATTTTGTTCCTAAAAAATCGAGTAGCAGAGATCTTAGAATCCATGCAGTATAACTGTACGTTATAATATACGCCTAATACTTTCTGATATCCGCTCTGCTATTCAGTATTATTTTGTTTTAGCTAGTTCATGCTATTAAAAAAAAAATGAATACACAAAAACATCCCTTTCTGCAGATCTAGATGACATTTTTTTTAATTTTTTTTAATTTTTTTAATTTGTATTATTTTAATCAGATGGTAACTTTTTGGGGTTCTGCCATTTATATAGTGTATACAGTTAAGCTAATGCAGGATGTAACATTAGGCTATATAGATATATATTTTTTTAATTTTTGGTAAAGAGTGCTCCCCCCTCTGATTGGATTTGCAACTATAATCAGTTCTCAAAAAGGTTGTCCACTTTGTTTTTTGGGGGGGATTATACTGACTAGTCTGTAGGAGAACCCAGAAACCAAACGTTATATTTTTCTGCAGTGCCCCCGCAGGATAAATTTAGTATCACACAGAGCCCATTAAAATCAATAGGCGGTCAGAAGAATGGACGGTCAAGCCAGGTCCTCCTGAAAGAGAGACTTTTTTTTTTAGCAGTTCTTGCTCCTTGGCCGATAGACGAGGGTCCTGAATATGAAGACTCTTCTAATCCCCCTCAATTTAATCAGAATTCCATAATGGGTACTAGTAAGTGTAATGTGACTATAAAATGGCCTCGTAGAATAAGAAAATAATCAATGGTTGAACGCTATATAATGAGTTGAGCTTTTCCTGAAAGCTCTATGCTCCTTGCCACTATATTTACACATCTCTTAATGGGCCAGCATAAAGGTTTTTTTGCTTTTTTTAAAATTATTTACGGCCGTTTCTAACAGAAAGGGCAAGACATGATTTCAACTTGGTGGGAAAACCAACTAAGTGATGACTTCTTCATTTTCTTTGAAGGCTTTTTTTGAGATGTTGATTTCCTTACTGCCGATTACCATGGATTCTTCTGAATGCCTCCAATTAATTTTTTTTCCTTGCATGTAAGAATATATACAATGGCTCATAATATATTTTGGTCTTCATTAACCTTGGTGTTGTTGTAGAATATTGTACATTTCAGCTGTTCGAGCTGTAAATGTTGACTTTGCCGACAGTTCTTGTCATTCTCCTGTTTTTTTTTTCCGAAGACTAGTTTGCTATTCTGTTAGAGAGAAGTCTCCACACTGTGCAACGGACTTTCGGGTTGGAAGAAGCAGTCGACTTGCTAGTGTCTGTAGTCAGGTAGATGCCGCTATCAATGGCATTGTTGTTCTTGTTGGGAGATGGGGGTGGAATGGACCACAGCACCCTGCCCGGAGGTTCCTCACTATCTTCGCATCGGTATCGTCAATAAGGGGGATGTTATGGATGTAATCATTGATAATAAACTCAGGGGTAGTCATGAAATTGTGAATGGAGGTCTTGGATTCAGGTTTCTCTAGGCCTTCATAGAGGGAGCTACGGAATGCTTTCACCACCCGGATCTATAAGGATTGATTAGGAGGAGGCAAAGGTGGAAAAACCCAATGATAAATTGGGCGATAATGGGATGGTAGGGGAAATAAAATGAAGGGGGGAAAAAAGAGAAAAAGAATTTTAAAAAATTACTTTTAGCATACAATATTTTTCGGAATCTCAGTCCACATTAATTTTGTTGTCATCGAAGTAGATCATTCTGAAATCTGATTTTATAAGATTTTGGGGGGATTTGACATTGATAGTTCAATCAATATAGGCCATCAGTGTATAATCAATGGGGTCCTAACCACCAGAACTGCTAACAATCAGCAGAACACAAAGGCCATGCTGCTTCAGTCTCTTTAGTACAGTACAGGACATAGTGACGTCTATATTAACTCTGCCCAACTTGGTCATCTCAGTGGTCATGGTACTTTCAGACTATACACATTAGATGGCTGCTGGCCAAATGATGCTTCGTCCGATCTTTCGTTCGTCAGGCGTCTCAGTCGGTTGTCTCATACACAGGAGGGCTCGTTTGGCCGAGTGCTCCGGTTTTCTGTATCAGAAAGACAAGTCTGGCAACGGCTTACCTCCGTGAGAACATAGTGATCGGCAGTATACAATCAGACATGCCTGATTGACATTTCCTCTGATGATCAGTTGTCCGTCGCCCGCATACACATTAGACTGCAGTCTGAACACATCGATATCGGCGTGTTTAGACGAAATTAGTCTAATGTGTATGGAGATCTTCACTTCTTATCCACAAGCTCTTGTCAAATGTATTCTATCTGTAGCATTGAGTCGGATTTCAGGAAATGATGACGGGTCTTTGACACTCTTCTTGACTCCTATCTGTCTAACTTTTTTACACGCTGTGACAAAGTCACTGGTAAAGTGCTGGAGGGGAGATAATGTTTCATTACGCTTAATGGTGTCAGGCATGTAAAACTCAGAGATCTTCCTCCATCACATTAAGTACGGTGAGGGGTTAACAGCTAATATGTATAATGGGATGGGTTTTTGTGGACAACCATAGAGTGGGTGGGAGGTTGTCAACCTTATCTCCACCTGAGGGTGTGGCCTGGGGCTTAAGTAGCTGGCCTTCAGAGGTAGTAGAAGTTCAGTGTCTGGAGAGGAACAGTCCAAAGAAGTGGTTGTGCTGGAACCAACTTATACCATGTGTGTTCTGCTAACAGTGAGTGGGAGGAACCTGGCTACCAGAAGGACTGTGCTTTGTGCTACCATTTTGTTTTGTTTTCTTGTTTTGCCCAGAGGGCCATGTTTGTTTTACTTCACCTTGGTTTATGCCACATATAATAAACCAAAGGAAGTTTTTAAAGAGACAGTGTTCCCGTGTCTATCTCCGTGTACAGCTGAGTGAGTCGATCTACCACAGGTGGTGTTAGAAGTGTGGGCAGCGTTTCCAGTTAAGGCAGCGTTCCCAGTTAGCACGTGGGATGGCTACAAAATAGGTACTGCATGTCCTGGGTGAAGGAAGCCACAAGCCAGCGTACAACATCAGGCAAAATGGAGGACCTACTCAAATATCTGGTACAAGCGCAGCTGCAACAGATGGCGCAACAGGAGACAAGTAAGCTGCTTATACAAGATGCAACAGCAGCAGATTGAGTGGCTCGCAGAGGCTTTTCATGGAAGGCCAGCAGCCCCTCCCCAAGTCCAGGTGACGACACATACGTCCGGAAGGCGGTAAGAGGAGCAATGCAAAAAATGACCCTGGGTGATGATGTGGAAGCATTTTTGACTGTGTTTGAGCAAGTAGCAGAGCGTGAGAAGCTACTGCCAGAGCAGTGGGCAGAGGTGCTGGACCTCTATCTAACGGGCGAGCCCCAAAAGACTCATTATGATTTGACGTTACAGGATGCGCAGCACTATGCCAAATTAAAAACTGAATTTTGGCACATGTGGGAGTGACTGTCGGTCAGAGCACAAAGGGTTCACCACTGGGCGTATTATGGGGACAAACCGCCTCGATCCCAGATGTTTGATTTACTGCATCTAGTGCAAAAATGGTTGCAGCCGGAATCCACCACTCCAGCCCAGATGGTTGAGCGTGTTTTCATGGATAGATTCGTTCACTCCCTACCTAGGCCGGTGCAGACCTGGGTTGCCCAGGGAGATCCCCGTAATGCGGAGAACTGGTGGGCCTAGTGGAATGGTTCCAGGTGGTTGAGAGGTCCCTAAGAAAGCCAGGGGGTAGTGCCTCACCATATTCGTGTACCCAGCGGAAGCCCCAAAAGAGGGATAGTAGAGCCACCACTGGAGGGAGGCCTACATCCCACGGCGTAGCTGAGGGATTGTCAAGGGCCGTTGATAAAGACTTGCTCTGCTGGAGATCTCGCGGTCCTGGGACATATAGCTGCCTGTTGTCCTTTGTCCACTGAAGAGATGGACTACAGCATAGAGAGGCGCTGCCCGTGCTACGCCTATCCCACCTACAGTGTGGACTATCAGCCCGGTGAGAGGCTGCAGACATGCCCCGTGACAATAAACAGGGTGCTGGTGTCAGGACTCTTGGACTCAGGGAGCTTGGTGACCATGATAAGGGCAACACTCCCCCACCAGTTGATCCCAGGGACACGTGTGCGTCTGCTGTATCCAAGGGGACTCCAAGGAATACCACATCGCCAGACTGTCGATAAAAACGAGCCGGGGTACTGAGTCCCATGAGGTCGGGCTAGTCAGAGACTTACTACACCTTGTGGTAATCGTGCGGGACTTCAGCCTGTTCTGGGACTTGTGGAGAAAGGCAGGGATACCTAGTGACGCAGACAGCTCAACCCTGATGAAAACCCATCGCAGTCGGAGGTGGATGAGTTCCCCTTATGTATCCTGGCTGGTGACGAGGACGAGATGGTGACCAGTGAGGCCGAGATTCCTGAACTGTGGGTTTCTGGGGGAAATTTTAGGACTGCTCAAATGCGGGATTTTACCTTAAAAGGGGCATTTAAAAATGTGTCTGTGATAAATGGGGTTGCCTAAGAGCTGGGGACCGACACCAGGTTCCCGTACTGTGCAGTTAATGAGGAGTTTCTCTAGCGGTTCACCAAACAGCGAGGGGAAGTATTAGAGCAGCTGTTAGTCCCGGGACCCTATACACGTAGGGTACTAGATCTGGCCCATTCTCATTTCTTGAGGGGGCATCTAGGCGTAGATAAAACCCAGGAGCGATTCCTTCAGAGGTTTTACTGGCCTGGGTCTCACAGGGACTTTGTTAATTTCTGCCGATCCTGCCCTACCTGTCAGCTAACTGCTCCTATATCCCACTTCCGCAGTCCCCAGTTCCTTTACCCATTATAGAAGTTTCCTTTGACTGGATTGCCATGGACCTAGTAAGTCCGCCAGAGGCCACCAATCCATCTTGGTGATCAAGGACTATGCGACACGGTTCCCGGAGGTGGTACCACTGAGGAACTCCTCATCCAGGAGTATAGCCCGAGAGCTAGTCCATATTTTCTCCTGCCCAGGGAGATTCTAACAGACCAAGGAACACCATTCATGTCCAATGTAATAAGAGTTATATAAAGCCCTCCAGATTACCCAACTCAGGACATCTGTGTACTATCCGCAGACGGACGGCCTTGTGGAAAGTTTCAACAAGACCTTGGAGTATATGCTGAAGAAGGTCGTGGAGAAGGATGGTTGGGACTGGGATTGCCTGTTACCGTACCTACTGTTTTCCATTAGAGAAGTCCAACAGACCTCTATGGAATCTTAACGGAACCACTTTTGAGGGTGAACCAAAAGCTGTATCCGATTCCCGAAACCCACTGCAATTTGCTCTCCTCAGAGGTGAGGAGAATGTTAAGCCTGGGCGTCATCAAGGAGTCAAAGAGCGGCTGGTCCAGCCCCATTGTCCTGGTGCCGAAGCTGGATGGAGAGTGGCGCTTCTGTAATGATTACAGGAACCTTATTGAGGTGTCCAAGTTCGACGCATATCCGATGCCCCGGATCAATGAGCTTTTTGAGAGGCTAGAGTCAGCCAGATATATTACCACCCTGTACCTAACGAAAGGGTACTGGCAAATTCTCCTGTCTCCAAGTGCCAAAGAGAAGACGGCCTTCTCTACACCTGACGGGTGTTTTCAGTATACTCGGATGCCGTTCGGACTCCAAGGAACCCCAGGTACCTTCCAGAGGACCATGGGCCAGATCCTAGCCTCTCACAATAAGTATGCCTGTAGAAGGTCCAGATGGTACTGGATGCACTAAGGAAGGCAGGGTTTACCATATACCCAAAGTAGTGCGCCCTGAGGGAAGAAGAGGCAAAATACTTGGGCTACATCGTTGGAAGGGGCGAAATAAAGCCACAAATAGATAAGGTGGAAGCAATAAAAAAAATGCTGAAGCCGGTCTCCAAAAAGAAGGTTAGGGCGTTTCTGGGAATTGTGGGATACTATCAGCAATTTATCCCAAATTTTGCCATGATAGCTGCCGCCCTGACTGATCTTCTGAAGGGAAAAAAGACGTTGATGGCCAAATGGTCCTCTGAAGCAGAGATGGGATTCCAGGAGTTGAAGCTCGCCCTATGCCGCCGGTCTTTATCGCACCTGACTTCACTAGGAAGTTTGTGCTCCATTCGGACGCCTCCAAGGTCGGTTTGGGAACTGTGTTGTGTGAGTAAATAGATGGGGACGAACATTCAGTCCTATACTTGAGTAGGAAACTCTCCTCCTGTGAAAAGAACTATGCCATCATTGAGAAAGAGTGCTTGGCCATCAAGTGGGCAATTGACACCATGAGATACTATCTGGTAGGCAGGAAATTCAGGCTAGTGTCAGATCATGTGCCCCTGAGATGGATGAGGGAAAAGAATGGTAAGAATGCCCGAGTGACTATGTGGTTTTTAACTCTCCAGAATGTAAATTTTCATGTCAAGCACAGGCCAGGGAAGCTGCAAGGGAACGCAGACTCCCCGGCTTTGCAACTGATGGTGCCAAAACCATTGGCTTTGGGCATATGGGGGTGATATGTGACAAAGTCACTGGTAAAGTGCTGGAGGGGAGATATGTTTCACTGCGCTTAATGGCATCAGTGATGTAAATCCCAGAGATTTTCCTCCAGCACATTAAGTGCTGTGAGGGGTTAACAGCTAATTTGTATAAGGCTGTGGTTCCACGGTCCGGAACCACAGCGCTTTGGACGGAGCGGAAATTCCGCTCCGTCTAAGCCCCGCCCCCTTTGTGACGCGCGCTCTTTCCGGAGGTGTTCAGGACACCTCCGGAACACCTCCGGAAAGAACGCAGGGCTACATAGCCCTGTGTGAAATTCTGTTGCGGCGACGCACCGTCGCCGCAACACGCAAGGACATGCTGCGGTCTGAAAAGACGCGCCGCATGTCCGTTTACGCAGGTCTGCCACCTGCGTGTTGTTACGCATAGTGGAGACGGGATTTCTTGAAATCCCCTCCACTATGCTGTAACATCTGGACGCTGCGTGTTTGGCGCTGCGCCAGCGCACAGCGCCAAACACGCAGCGTTTACTGATTGTGGAAACTCACCCTTATAGGTTAACTTTTATGTGGACATCCATAGAGTGGGTGGGAGGATGTCCACCTTATCTCCACCCCAGGTTGTGGTCTGGGGCTTAAGTAGCTGGCCTCCAAAGGCAGTAGGAGTTTAGTGTCTGGAGAGGAACGCTCCAGAGAAGTGGTTGTGCTGGAACCACCCTCAACTGTGTGTGTTCTGCCAACGGTGACCGGGAGGAACCCCGCTTTCAGAAGGACTGTGCTTTGTGCTACCATTTTATTTTGTTTTCCTGATTTGCCCAGAGATTCGTGTTTGTTTTACTTCACCTTGGTTTATGCCACATATAATAAACTAAAGGAAGTTCTTAAAGGGACAGTGTTCCCGTGTCTACCTCCGTGCACAGCTGAGTGAGCCGATCTACCACAACGCATAATAGAGAGGTGGGTTTTCGGGTTGTGGACAATGTCAAGTGCAATGCATTGTTGAGTGAAGGGAAAGGAAGTTCCAGCTCCTATAGTGCTGGCAGAATGTTGTTTAAGATTTAGAACCTACTCAAAGATAGTGAATGACAAGATATAGAGCATGAGAATCTGGGCATTTCCTGAACGTATTGGACTGGGATGTGCAGCAAAAGTAGATTTTAGCTGGTTGTTGGAGACAAGGGAAGAATGGCCATGCTATTCTTCAAGGTTAGTGTGGACAGGTATGGTTTAATGGGAACGGTCTGAGTTGAAGTACCACAACCACACATGTATAGTTTCATAGTTTTAAAGTTGAAAGAGGACACGAGTCCATTAAGTTCAACCTATAACTTTATATTTAGATCCAGAAGTCAAAAACCCAATGAGGCAGATTCTAATTGACCCATATTAGGGGAAAAATTCTTTCTCGACTCCACAAGCGGCAATCGGGCTAGTTTCCTGGATGAATATCATGTCTCCAGAATTGAATATTCAAACCCTGAAATATTATTCATCAGTGACTTTGCTGAACCGATTATGACAACATACTTTGGCATAAAGTTCCATAGTCTCGCTGCTTGTAGAGGAAAGAATCCGTAGCCTCACTGCTCATACAGTAAAGAATCCATAGTCTCACTGCTCGTACAGTAAAGAATCCATAGTCTCACTGCTCATACAGTAAAGAATCCATAGCCTCACTGCTCATACAGTAAAGAATCCATAGTCTCACTGCTCGTACAGTAAAGAATCCATAGTCTCACTGCTCATACAGTAAGGAATCCATAGTCTCACTGCTCATACAGTAAAGAATCCGTAGCCTCACTGCTCGTACAGTAAAGAATCAGTAGCCTCACTGCTCGTACAGTAAAGAATACATAGTCACTGCTCATACAGTAAAGAATCCGTAGCCTCACTGCTCGTACAGTAAAGAATCCATAGTCTCACTGCTCGTACAGTAAAGAATCCATAGTCTCACTGCTCGTACAGTAAGGAATCCATAGTCTCACTGCTCGTACAGTAAAGAATCCATAGTCTCACTGCTCATACAGTAAAGAATCCGTAGCCTCACTGCTCGTACAGTAAAGAATCCATAGTCTCACTGCTCGTACAGTAAAGAATCCGTAGCATCACTACTCGTACAGTAAAGAATCCATAGTCTCACTGCTCGTACAGTAAGGAATCCATAGCCTCACTGCTCGTACAGTAAAGAATCCATAGTCTCACTGCTCGTACAGTAAGGAATCCATAGTCTCTCTGCTCGTACAGTAAAGAATCCGTAGCCTCACTGCTCATACAGTCAAGAATCCATAGCCTCACTGCTCGTACAGTAAAGAATCCATAGTCTCACTGCTCGTACAGTACAGAATTCATAGTCTCACTGCTCGTACAGTAAAGAATCCATAGTCTCACTGCTCGTACAGTAAATAATCCATAGTATCACTGCTCGTACAGTAAATAATCCATAGTCTCACTGCTCGTACAGTACAGAATTCATAGTCTCACTGCTCGTACAGTAAATAATCCATAGTATCACTGCTCGTACAGTAAATAATCCATAGTCTCACTGCTCGTACAGTAAAGAATCCATAGCCTCACTGCTCGTACAGTAAATAATCCATAGTCTCACTGCTCGTACAGTACAGAATTCATAGTCTCACTGCTCGTACAGTAAAGAATCCATAGTCTCACTGCTCGTACAGTAAATAATCCATAGTCTCACTGCTCGTACAGTAGAGAATCCATAGTCTCACTGCTCATACAGTAAAGAATCCATAGTCTCACTGCTCGTACAGTAGAGAATCCATAGTCTCACTGCTCGTACAGTAAATAATCTATAGTCTCACTGCTCGTACAGTAAAGAATCCATAGTCTCACTGCTCGTACAGTAAATAATCTATAGTCTCACTGCTCGTACAGTAAAGAATCCATAGTCTCTAAAAGTTACTGTGTCAGACACAGGGAAGGTGCTCTTTGTTCTGCTAACTGGTAGGGGTCTCGAGGTGGCACCCCTACTGAAAACATATTGATGGTATAAAGGATAGACTATCAATATAAAATCACAGAAAACATCTTTCTTTATAGTTCTAACATAGTCTTATATATTCTATAACACAATTTTTTTTTATCCTTTTCTATGTTAAACGACCAAATATAGCAAGGCAGTACATTACTGTGGAATGACATTCTATAGAAAATCACATTTGGACTGAATATTTGTAATAAAGATGTCTATGACAAGTATATATGGAAAACTAGGACATACAGATACTAACATGTAATAAAAGAAATAAATAAAATGGAGAAGACGATTCATGTCAGACAGGACAAACAGACCATGGCACGTACAGCAACGCTCTACTACTAGGCTACTGGTTAGAACATACATTCACTATGTGACACCTGACAGATGCCAATGATGAATATGTGACGTGATCCTTAAAAGCAAACTGAAAGCGCAGAAAAAAAAAAGCGTAATATACGTCATACAGAGAATTGCAAGTGGTATCCATTGCTTTATTTTTTGCATATTAGAAATTGTTAATGTTTTTTTAGAGTATATAATGGCTTTCTCTAATTCATTAATCGAATAATTTGAATTTACAACATTTTGTATTAATTTATTTATTAACATTTTTAACAGTTTTTGACCATTTGATCCCGTTAATCTGTTTAGCTTAATAGGCATATTAAAAGAAGACCTGTCGCCTACCAAAAATATGTATTTTTTTTTTTACTTGGTGTAAATGCCGCTGTTCTCCTGAATCCGGCATGTTTTTCTTTTGTTCCTGCGACCCTCCGTTCCTGAGATACGGCCTTCTCTTCCCTATAGATAAATCTAGTCTTGTTAGCCAAGTGGGTGTGGTCCTCATCTCTTCTCTGTGGGTGTCTTCTGGAGGACCACACCTACTTGTGTCCTACAAGGAAGAGGAGGCCATATCTTAGGAACGGAGAAGAGCAGGAAAAAAACAAAAATATCGCCGGTTTCAGGAGAACAGCGACATTTACACCAGGCAAAAACTATTACATAAAGTCAAATTCTCTCTAAAAAGGGTTCTGGGCCTTTGATATTGATTGCCGTTTCTTAGGATAGGCAATCGATGATATTTTGGTGGAGGTCTATCTCTGGGCACACTCACTACTCTGATGGCACTGTTCACTGTTTATCAGGCAGAGCGCCGCATGTCTATTAGTGGCTGTGTCTGGTACTGCACCTTTCTAAAGTTCAGTCCTATACCAGTACACAGGACAGAGCAGTAATATAGTGAAGGCCCCCCCTTCAGGCAGCTGATCGGTGGGTCCTGCGAGTCAGATCACCACCAATTTATATTGATGGTCTAAGCTAAAGCCTTCCATGGTGCCTGAAATTGGCACAGATGAACTCTGCCGTATGGGATCTAATGTGTTAAAATCTATAAAACTTGCAAGGAGGCAAGTGGGGAAATTCTAATACTAAGGGGCCATATAGATCATTAGTATGAAGCTGTGGATATGTCTTATATAGGTATTAGTTATTTTTGGAATTCTAGAATTTTTCTTAAAGGAAATTATCACTATGTTTTTTCCTATTCAAACTAATGGTACGGCTGTAAAAGTCATAGAACAACAAGAAAAATGACACCTGTCTTGTAGTAATCAGATGTGTCAGTGCTGAGAAATCAACACTTTAAAGGCTCATGCAAATTAGCCTTCATGTGCATTGGGGGCGTGTCAATGCACTTCAAACACATCAACACGCCCCCACTACACAGGTCAACTTGCCTGTAGTTTCAAAGCTTGATTTCTCAGCACTGGCACATCGGATTTCTACAAAAGAGGTGTCATTTTCATTGTTTCTCTTCGACCTACACAACCTTACCACTAGTTTGATTAATAAAAGGTTCCCTTTAACATGAATTTAGCATAGTAGTAGTATCTCAATGGTTAACCATAGTCTCTGATACCTAAGAAGTAGCTAAATATCTTCTCATACGCAAGACAAAAAGCTTCACAAATTGACAGATCGGGTCTAGGCAACTTTAAGCGCTACATCTGCTTCTCAGAGGGCAGGATGGATAGATCTGAAGAACAGGAGGAGCCCAAAAAGTTGACTTTTTTATATATATATATAAATCTTAGCAATGGATAAACTTTTTTATTATTCTAATCAGCATAATCAGGAGTGACTATAGAAAAAAAAAGCACAATAAACGACAAAAACATGCTATAAAAAATAAATATATGTGAATTAAGAGTAGCTTTGCACAGCATGAAGAGCCAATGGGATGCTTTAAAAAAATAATTAGGATGAGTAATAAAAAAAATAAAAAATAAATAAAAAATGAAAAAAAAAATATTCAAGCTTTTTTTTGAATGATGGAAATGCATTCATGCTGCACTTAAGACCCATAGGAAAGGGAGCCAAAAAAGGGGGAAAAAGATCAAAATATTTATCATGACTGTGTTCGGCGTGACTTGTAAAATGAGACAACGAAAAAGGAGATTCAGCCCACACAGTGACACAGCCTTGACTGCCTGGAGACCGAGCTCCAATCCAATCATGCATTTTAGGCACAGTAAACATTCGAGTATTAAAGCCCATCATTGCTGTATAAAGGGACTAGCTTTGATTGACCAGCCTTTTGTGGAGCAAGGATTTGTGAGCATGCAAGGAGATTTTTGTGTTCTTCCATGCCCAGGGTGGGAAGAAATGGAGGAGATGAGGTCAATGGGTTAAGGGAGAAAAGCTGATGAAACACAGAGTGTAACACCTAGATTTGGCAGATAAGTGACTATGAGAAAAATGTGAGACTACAAGCATGATAGTTATGTTTTGTGAATGTATGTTTTTTTTTCAAAAAAACAATTTTAATATATTTTTTATTTATATTTATTTTCCTTTTTTTTTTTTTTTTTTTTTTTAGATAATGTTTATGTTACTGGGACTTCATAAATAGATACGACCCCAGTTCTGTTTGGCAAAAATTAAATGAAAAATTTTTTTAGATAGAGTGTATTAATGTTTTTTTTTTTTTTTTTTAATCAAAAGTTTCTAAATTTTAAATTCAAATTTAAATGAATAGGATTAGAAATTGCCAGGGGAATAACAGCAAAAAAATAAATCTGGGAATAATAATACCAATTTTAGAATTATAATGCTTGTGTGAGAAAACGATGCCCACCTTAAAGGGTTAAATTTCGTTTTGATTTTTAATTTTATAAATGAATAGTACGTGTGAAAAGAAGAAACTTTGTAATATATCTCGTCAGAGAAATCTGCTTCTTTCTCCTCCTGGACTGAACTTTCATTTTCAAAATGATCGATTCGTAGGTAAAGTTTTCGTTTACTAAGACAGGAAATGATTGTTGGTGCTCATAATGTTCTATGGAAAACTGTAACTGTCGTTTCAGGAGAGCTTGGAGCAGAATGTGTGTGACTCCCTCTAACTCCTCCCCTTCTCCATAGATGTTTAAAAGCACCAACTGTCATCTTCTATCTCCATAATGGGAAAGTCTGTCTTCACTGAATACAGATTTTTTTTTTCCCCCATGAATTCAGAATGAAATCCAGGAGGAGAAAAAAGCAGATTTTACTGGTAAGATATGTTACAAAATTACTTATTTTCATGTGTACTATTTATTTATGAAATACAAATTAAAACAAAGGATACCCTGAAAAAAAGTGTGAAAAACAAACCCAAAAAGATGTTTTCAAATTTACAAAAAAATGTTCTTTTTTTGTTAACAATAATCACACATTAAAAATGTTTTTTTTTAAATATGTGGCTAATAAAGATAATTTTTTTTGTAAATATGGAAATAACTTTTTTTTTTAGCATTAATTAACTAAATAGTAATCTCTGAAATTCATTCTATAATAAACATAAAATTATTATTTTTTTTTAATATCATTTTAGAAGCCTTCTCTAAATTTGTGTTAGATTTTGAATTTTAAGCTTTGAAGTTCTTAAATATATGATGACGGAAATAGGCAAATAAGCTGAAAGAAGAATGTGCTTAATGGTGAATACAGTATGGCATAAAGTAAAAAAATAAAATAAAAGATAATAAAAAAAACAGAAGAGGGAAAGCAGTTCTTGAAGAGTAAGCTCCAGCAAAGGAAGAGCTGAGTCCACTAATCCATTTGGTAACTGAAATTCTGAGGGAGGAAAAGCTTGCAATTGTGCAGTAAAAAATTGATAATGAAATGCATAAAATCCCCAGAGCCCTTGGTCAAGATTTCATTTCAGGTTCAAACATGTAAAAAAAAAAAATTCAGAATTTTTTTTTTTTTGCAATCTAGTTTTATCCCACCTTAGTCATAAGGTTATAATCAGAATAAACCTTTTCTAAATTGGTCAATTAGTAATTTTAGTACAAATTTAAAATCTAAAAAAACTTACAAAAAAAAAGAATAAATTGTCCAATACATGGTTTCCCACCAAAATTGTAAAACAAAAAAACTGTCTTTTAAAAGTTATGTGAATGGACACCTGGTGGTGAACTTTACCTTAAAGGGAATCTGAGAGCAGCATGATGTAGGGACTGAGACCCTGATTCCAGGGATGTGTCACTTATTAGACTGTTTAAATAAAATCAGTGTTTTATCAGCAGGAGATTATCAATACAGGACTAGGTGTCTTCGGCCGTCTGGTCCGATCCCGCCCCCCAACACTGATTGGCAGCATTCTATCTGTGCACGGTGTACACAGGAAGCAGCCAATCAGTGGTGTGGGCTGGGTTATACACAGCTCAGCATTCCGAGCTCTGCTAGATCTGCAGCAAAGAAAGACGTGATTCTATCACAACTGTAAACTAAGTGACACATCGCTGGAATCAGGGTCTCAGTCCCTACCTCATGCTGCTGTCAAATTACATGCTGACAGATTCCTTTTAATTAAAATTTTAAAATGTTAATTGACAAGAAATATATGATAAAATCAACAAATTTAAAAAATAGATATTTTATACTTAATTTTTTTTTTTTTTTTTGGTGACCCAACAACTAAAAACGAGCTACATCTGTCGTAGGTTTTATGTCGTACTGGTCATTAATTCCTATTGTTTTAATTAAAACAATAGCATTTTTTATAATATTTTTAAAGAATACTGAAAATACAAACTTTTAGCAAATTTGTAGTTTTATTAAAAAATAGATAAAAAAATTCATCAAGTATGTCAATAAAATGGTCGCTTGATGCAAACAAATATGATAAATTGAGATAGTTGTTACAAATAATAAATATAACTTTTTGAAAATTATTTTTTTCCCTTTTATTTTATTTTTTTTGTAAATTGCATATGCCTGAAATGAAAAGTCAATTGCAAGGGCTCTTTTTATTTTGCACATGATGGCTTTCCAAGGAATCCTGATGGGAAAGAAAAGGTTGTTAATGGCTTTTTGACAATGTGAACTTTCAGAGCTGTTAACGGCACGTAAGAGATATAGAATGCATCCCAAGCTGCAAAAGCAAGAAAAAAATGAAGTAATGTTTATATATCAGCTGTCACTTTGGGCCCATACTCGAAGGTTTACTATATCAGGAGTTTGCCAGGAATTGTCACACTTTTCTTTGCCATATTCTCTTTTTTTTATTTATTTTTTAATTTTTTTACATAATTTATATTTATTGAATCTCTCACAAAGTCATGACAGAATCACAATATATTAGTCTTACCATTTTATTAGTTGAATTTTTATTTTTTTGTGTATAATAATGAGACATTCCAAGAGAAAAAAAAACTTTGCGTTTTCATGTACTGGAAGCGCAGTGTCATGCAGTAAAGACAAGCTGTTTCAGGCCTTTCAAACATTTGACTTGTTTTTAGTTTTTTTTTTTTCTTCCAATATTTTTTTTTCAATTTTGCAATTTTTTTTTTCTTCTCAATTTCTATTGGTCAAAGAATGTTGTTCAAAAGTTTCAATGGAACTTTTTTTTTAATCAATAAAAAATAGGCTATTAAAACTGCAGTACAAGATAAAAGTTTCGAAACAAATAGATCAATTCATCCCTCTGGAATCAGGGTCCTATATTATGTAGCTCTCAGATTAAATAGGAAAAACCTGCTGACAGATTCCCTTTAAATGTAGTTCAAGAATTTTTCTTTTCAAATGAGGCAAAGGCTTCACCATGTTCTAGTTGTTAAAGGGTTTTTCCCATTTTTTTAAAAACTTTTGTCCAAACAATTGCAGTGATGTAAAATAACAAAATCAGATAGTTCTCACCCTCCTTAGGTGCAGCGTCGGCTCTTCACCTCTGTGTTTTAGTTGCAACAGTGACATCACCGCTGCAGCCGATCACTGAGCTTGTGCTAAGCAGAGGAGCAGAGCCCCTGAGCTCTGTAATTGCCTGCAGTGGTGAAGTGTGTTTTTTTTTTTACAAAACACAGAGACAGGAGTGGCAGCGTTGAGCTGGCATTGGACCCGAGAAGGGTAAGTATAATCTGATTTTGTTATTTTTACATGACTGCAATCATTTGGGGACCAAAGTGGAAAATTAATTTAAGGGTCAGTAGAAAAAGACAGAGAAGCGTTTTTTCTTTTCCTCTGGAGGACCCTACCATGTTACATGTAGATTGAAAATTTGAATGGACAACTGTAATAGTACATTTCCCCTGCAGTGGCCACTGTAGGAAAAATGCATCACTGCTTCTTTCCCCACCAGATCCACATCGATCAGTTGATTAGTATAAAGAAATTAAGTTTAGACAACCTTTAAGGGTATGCCACACTAAACAACATCGCTAACGGGATCGCTAAAAAACGTCACTATTTAGCGATCCCGTTAGCGATGTTGTTGTGTGCGGCATGCAGCAACGACGTGGCCCCTGCTGTGATCTCGTCCGTCGTCCTGATCGTTCCGGACCCTATTCTGATCGTCGGCGTCCCGCTGGGTAAGTATATATCGCTGAGTGTGGCACCTTTTTTAGCGATTTAGCGGTACTTTTGTACCGCTAAAGTCGTTAAGGAGATCGCTAACCGCGATAGCGTCCTTAACGACATCGCTAAATGTGGCCGACACTAGCGATATTGTAAACGATCCCGCTAGCGATCTCATTAGTATGTGACACTAACGAGATCGTTAGCGGGATCGTGTAGTATGGCAGTACCTTTACACTACTGATATTCGAATGGACAGAAACTTGCACAATATTACATTATAGGTGGTAACGGACACTTTATTGATCTCCCTACTGTGGACATTTAATTAAAGGGGGTTTACCAAACTAGGCATGTTATCACATATCCACAAAAAAGGTTGTGTCCCAGCAGTGGGACCCACAGTAATAAGATCTCATGATGGACGACATGTGGATAGGTGATATTTTGCCGATTTGGGACAACCCTTAAAATTTAAATGCTTTTACATTTAGATTAGAATATAGGGATGAGAATTACAGTTTTTATTAAAATACTCAAAAGGTTTAACATTTCCCCAAATATATATATTTTTTTCTGAGTTTGTGTGTAAATAATAACAATAATGATAATGAAAAAAATGACAATAATGATAATAATAATAATATCAATAATGATAATAATAATAAAAATGACAATAATGATAATAATAATAATAATAATATCAATAATGATAGTAATGTTAATAATATAAATACTGATAAAAATAATAATGATAATGATATCAATAATGATAATAATGTTAATGATGATGATCATAATTCCCCAAATATATATTTTTTTTTCTGAGTTTGTGTGTAAATAATAACAATAATGATATTAATATAATAATTAATAATAATAATAATAATAATATCAATAATGATAATAATGATGATAATAAAATGACAATAATGATAATTAATAATAATAATATCAATAATGATGATAATATCAATAATGATAATAATGATAATAAAAATGACAATATAATAATAATATCAATAATGATAGTAATGTTAATATTAATACTAATAACAATAATAATGATAATGATATCAATAATGATAATAATGTTAATGATGATGATCATAATACTGATATTAGTAATAATAATACTAAATAATATTTATTTGGTTGTCTTGGCTGTAGATATCCAATAATGGGTAGCACAAAATGTCCGGCTATGGAAACAAAAAACACTTTTTTCCAAAGCTGGTCATCTTCTTCCATTTATATTTATGTTTAGCTGTAGTTAAGCATGAAAAGTGAAGATACTTTATACCCCAAAAATACTAAGATATTTATATAAAAATAATATTTTTAACCTATTTTTCCCCCAAAAAAAGTATTTTGCTGTTTGTGTAGATTAACAAAAAAAAAAATTAAAATGTTATTTATTATGAAATTTGTGCACTTGTTAATGACCAAGTATAAAACCAATATTCCCCCAATTTCTCGGTACCAATGGATGTTTATATACAATATTCATTTGACAAGAAGCACAGCCCTTTACGGCGTCCGGCGTTATTTTTTTTGTCTGGTACTACAGTTTTAACATGCAAAAAAAAAAAAGTAGAGATGGAAAGGAATTACAGAAGCGACAGCAGCAGCTATTTTGCAAATAGCACATTTGGACAAAAAAAAAAAAAAAGAAAAAAAGGAAATGAAATCTGTTGCAAATAAACAAAGCTGAAGTCAGTATCAAGTAGAAGCGTGGCACTGTACGCACACCGAGGATGTATGGGGCTCGTCCGGGATTAGGAAAAAAAATCTGCTTCGATTTCTAGAAAAAGAAACGCAGACTCCCTTTTTCCTAATCCCGGACAACCCCTCTAAGATTAAAGGAGAATATGGCTTTGGAAATTTTACACCATCTTGACTGAAAAAGACCAAAAACAAAGCAATAAATAAAGGAAAATCACGGTGAGCAGAAAATGAAAGACTGCAAAAAAGAAGATAAAATAAAGGTTGTATAAGGTGGGTGTAATAAAAGTTACTGATGAGCAGTAAGGAAATCGCACTCACTCCCAGCAGTGCTCGTGGTATTGGCAGCAGAGAGAATTACGTGAGTGGGAGTAGAAATGTTTGTTACATCATGGAGCTGGCTGAGGACCGAGGAACGCCGACGCACCGCACCCTGAAATGAACCGCTTCTCTTGAAGGTACTCACTACCTCCATCTGTGGGAGAGAAAATGAGATAGTGGTTTTTTTTTGCTTTTCATTTGTAATTTAGCTTTTTTGGGGGGCGTAGGTGAGAGAAGAGAGAACACTATTAACAATGGAGGCCATGCAGAACGTGAGCTGAGCTTGTTATGGCTCATTGGTGGACGGCGGCGTTACCCCATCTCGTTTCCATATGTTCACAATGTAAGTTGGAAGCTCAATGGTTGAAAGACTAGTTTTTATTCATCACCCCAATTTTTCACTTTATATTCTACCTGTTCAGACATTTTGGTAAAGAATAAGTTTGTTTGACAGTCGCATAAGTAGAAGAACCGTTACTTGCCATATATATATTTTTTCTACCTAGTGTAAATGCCGCTGATTTCCTGAATCCGGCGATGTTTTTCTTTTCTTCCTGTGACTCTCCGTTCCTGAGATAAGGCCCAGTCTTTTCTGTATCTAAATCTAGTCGTTTTTTATCAAGTGGGTGTGGCCTTCTTAAGCACCATGCCCAGTTATCTAAAAAGACTAGATTTATATGCAACAAAGAGAGGGCCATATCTCAGGAACGGAGAGGCACAGGGAGAAAAGAAAACCAACTCCAGATTCAGGGGAGTATCGGCGTTTATACCAGGAGGGGAAAAATACATATTTATAGGAAGTAACGGGTCCTCTTTTAAGGGGTTCTCCACATTTTATGAGTACTACATTTTTAAGTCCAAAATCCTGCACAGATTATTTTCAAAATATAAAGGTCGAAGCTCCATTTTTTTTCTTCTCCTGCATCCTACATAGACAGAGTTACATTTTATATACAGCTATAATAATAAATAATAATAATAATATGTATAATTTTTTTTCAATTGCCTGGAGCCACATCTAGAGGGAGCTAAGGAGCTTAATTCATACGGATCTATTGTGTAAACTGTAAGTAGTAAATAAGATGAATAAAATGTTATAATTAAAGGGTTATTCCCAATATTGCAAATTATCATCTGTCCAAATAATAGGTAATAACTCACTGATTGATGGCCCCAAGAATGGGAGTCTGAAATGCTCCATCGCTCCGTTCATTAGCTATGGGACTGGCAGAGATAGCCGAGCGCTGTACTCTATGACTACGAAGCAGATTTAGAGCTCTTACAAAAGTGTAGCTCCACCCAGTATACAGAAATATTAATCTCTTTTTAATGAATAAAACAAAAAAAAATAGTAATTAAAGATGGTCAGTCTCTTTAATACTATGACACACAAGCAAAGTACAACAGGGGCCTGATGTGTGCATGCTAGGGTCCGTCACAGGCTATATCAGTCCTGCTCTTCATCAGATTATACAGGAGAATATTCTAGAACATTCTCTGAGCAGGGGCATAACTATAGGGCGTGTACAAGGTGCAGTCACACCCATGCCCTGGAGCGTAAGGGAAGCCCAAAAAGGTCCCTTTAGCCCACATAAGAAAACCAATATTATCAAAGTCGGGGTCCCTGTTGAAGATCTTCCTTTGATATCATTAAGCTTTTAAAGGAAGGCTATCATCAGAAAATGACCTATTGTTTAAATCAGTTTTTTTGTCTTGCGTGTATTTTTACAACATTTTTGTCAACATTTTTTTTTTATATCACAATCGTTATTAAAAAAAAAATAAAATAAAATCAGTAACTTTGCAATTTTTGCACTGGCCTTAAGGCTATTTTAGGTTCATACTTCCTGTCCTTTCCGGAAAAAGTTTACAACACTTTCCTTATCAGAGGCAAGATTACAATGACAGGTAACATTTCTATATACAGATGATAACACATCTCCCCCCTCCTCTTCCCTTCAAAATGATTTTTTCACATGCTCATTAGAGGCTTCAGTACAAAAGATAAGGATGGGCGGGGTCTCTTCATTGTGTCTAATGTACATGTGCTGTTTCCGGAAACAACAGGAAGTCAAAGTCTAAAAAGCCCCAGTAGTCAGTGTGAAAATTGCAAGGTTTCAATATTTAACATTTTTAATACAGATTGTGACATGAGGATAAAAGAAAACTTATTGTCAAAATAAAAAAATACATATAACACAGAAAACATGATTGAAAAGCAATAGGTAATTTTCTCATGATGGCTCCCCTGCTACGCCACTGTCTCTGAGCAATGTAACATGATAGGACCTTACTACACTCGGAATACCGACCCCACAGCCACCGAATGTCCTGAAGTCACAAGTACACCAGAACACTGGCAGAAGGGATTTCCTAATGTGCCAAAGATGCAGGATGTGGGGGCTACATGTGAGTGGCTGATACATGGACTCTGATATCAGGTATTTGCTACATATGTGTCCTTCTTTAATTTGTTAAAGAGGTTCTGTCACTCAAAAAATGTTGTTAAATACCTTGTAAAAATCCCTAAGCTTCCCTGATTTCCATTTTGTGCTTCATTGCAGAGATATTCACATTTGTTGCTTTTTGCAGCGTACTATGTGAAATCTCTGCTTCCAATGCAACTGGATGTATCTTCAGAGTCTTCACAAGGGGTATGTACTTTCATATGCACGAAGACTGATACATTGCTAGATAAGCTGCAAAGCTATGATTGGCAGCATCTGGGATGAGAGGTGAAAGCCCCCTCCCCAAAGTAGACTCTGAAGAAACGGCAAGCATGGATTTCACATAATGCGCTCCAAAGGCAACAAATGAATATCTCTGCAATGGAGTGACGCGGTGCAAAACGGAAAAAGGCGGTATCGGGGGAGCTCAGGGATTTGAGCAAGTGGCAGGTCCTTTTTAAGGACTCCAATTTCTCAAAATACACATTATTGTGACATGCTAACAAAACCTGGATGGGCTGCAGTTTACATCACAACCACTAAGGGGCTATATATATATATTTATATTTATATATACATATACAGTATATATATATATATATCATAAACCTCTCCCAACAAAATACCCTGAAATCAGGTTTATATTTTTTTCTTATAAAAAGCTGGTCCTCTCGAGCCAATTATATCAGGATTTGTTGAGCCAAAAGGAAAAGTAAGGAAGGACACATTAATAGTCGAGTGTGAAAAAGAGTTAAGTGTCAATGGCTGTCAGTCTCTTACGTGTTACTGTAATGGTCATTATTATGGAGAGACAATGGCTATCTCTTATAAGGTCCATGTGGTTCACTCTTATTTTGGGATCCCGTCTGTGGACACTTTGGATTCCACTACTATAATCTTTATTTTTAATAATAATAATAATCTACATAACATTATCAGATTTTTTGCAACTAATAATAATTTCAACCATGGAGATTCCAACCCTCATTGTAGAACTGAGTAATAGACAATGTAAGCAAGCTTCCAACTGGATGTCATGGGGAACCCCTAAATCCTGGTAGTTGTGGTAGACAGGCCTGGAACTGAATAGTCTGACCACAATCTCTCAGATGAACAATCCATATCACAGATCGTAGTTGCGTAAATTTTAAAGTGAAGCTCCAGGCAAAAAAAAACTGGCCCTACCCAAAAATGGGTAAGTCCCCAACCACTCCCCAAAATGTACTTACCTGTATGAGGAAACCAGACAATTTACATTAATGCCCCTTCTGCTAGGTGCTTGCCCTATGATCATTAATCCAGGAAATTTAGGGTTTTGGGGGGTGAGGGAATGGCCCATGTTCAGGCAAAAAAAAACATTTTTAGTATTTGCCCAAAGATTCAGTTTACATTTTTTTTTAATACAATGTCATGAAAATATAACAATAAATGATCAAGTGAGGAATAATACATTTAAATCAGATTTGTATGGCATTCTATACACCAAGGTTACATCACAGTACAATGGAGGATGTAAATTGGTGACCCACATGTGCCATTGTATTGGCGGACAGACATTCTAATCCCGCCCATGAAGAACCTTATTATTTGATCTCAACAAAACTAAATATTAAGAGATTTAGGGGGAGCTTTCACTGACCTTAAAGGAGTTGTCCAGGATTAGAAAAAACATCTAAAGTGAATGGGACTATGCTGCATTACCACACACGACCTACTAGTCAGGTGTGGCACTATTTTTGTGAAATACCAACCAATGTTTTTCTAAGCATGTACAACCACTTTAATTTCGAGCTTTCAACACAATTTAAAGGATACATTTTCATTATGAAGTTAATTACCCAAATGTAGATTATATTACCAAACACCCAATTTTTTGCCTACAAAAAAAGTCATATTTTTTGTAATTAAAGCATCAGAATATGACATACAAATACATGTTCACAGCAGGTTCCTTTTCTGGAGAACATGTGAAACGCATAAAGTATAGGATTGCATTGTTATCTTTTCGTCGGGCTGATAAGACAAAATCCACTGATGGAAGGACCACAGATCCATTGAATACAATCGATGACTGTCATGATTCCTCCACTCAAGTGTGGTGAGTGGCAGATCAACTGTCCAATCTGGGACAGGGATGAGGTGAGCTGTCAGTATTGTGATAGCTCGGCTGTCCAATCTGGGACAGGGGCGAGCTGAGCTGTCAGTATTGTGATAGCTCGGCTGTCCAATCTGGGACAGGGGCGAGCTGAGCTGTCAGTATTGTGATAGCTCGGCTGTCCAATCTGGGACAGGGGCGAGCTGAGCTGTCAGTATTGTGATAGCTCGGCTGTCCAATCTGGGACAGGGATGAGGTGAGCTGTCAGTATTGTGATAGTCGGCTGTCCAATCTGGGACAGGGGCGAGCTGAGCTGTCAGTATTGTGATAGACAGCTCAGTTGTCCAATCTGAGGATTAGGCGTGCTGAGCTGTCAGTGTGGTGAGTGACAGTCCTGTCACCGAATCGGGGCCGGGCGTGCTGGGTTTCCTACAGGTGTCTCCTGTTCGGAGTGATTCCCAAGCTATTTAGCTGGCTGTCTGCTTTTATTCTCTGCCAGTTGTAGCAGTCAGCTCTGTGTAGATTGTCCTCTGTGTCTTGATCTCTGACTTTTGATATTTTTTTTGCCGTACCCTGGATTTTCCTGTGGACTATCCGTTTGTATTACTCCTATAACTGCCAATACCAATATTAGCAGGCCACATGTCCGCTATGAGGCCAGTGGGTTGGGGGTGGCCCGAAGCCAGCGCCGGTTCCACCCCTCCTGCGCCTGTCATTGCACTTTCAACTGTATCGGCATCCTGACGCTCCCTTTACTATCATTCCCCCTCTGCGTCTAAACTCTGTGCCATCTCAGTGCAGAGGGCTTGATAATGTCACCACAGTGCGTCCTCTGCTGAGCAGTGCAGAAGGTCAGAAGATGCCCTGCAGATACCAAAGCAGTGGAGGAACTGGGAGAGGAGAGTATTTATTTTTTTAGGTATGGATGACTATATTTGGGTCCATAATAGTGCATTGAGGACTATATGAGGCCCATAATAGTGTATAAAGGACTACATGGGTCCGATAATAATGTATGAAGGACTATATGGGGCCCATTATACTGTATAGAGGACAATATGTGCCCATAATATGTATGGAAGACTATGTAGTGCTCATAATACTGTATGGAGGACTATGCAATGCCCATAATACTGTATGGAGGAATATGTGGTGCTTATAAAACTGTATGTAGGCCTATATGGGGACCATAATACTATATGGAGGACTATATGGGGCTCATAATAATGAATGAAGGACTATATGGGGCCCATTATACTGCATAGAGGACTATGTGGTGCCCATAATACTGTATGGAAGACTGTGGTGCCTATAATACTGTATGGAGGATTATGTTCTGCCCATAATAATGTATGGAGGACTATATGATACCCATAATATTGCATGGAGGACTATGTGATGCCCATAATACTGTATAGAGAACTATGCGGTGCTCATAATACTATATGGAGGAGGAGGACTAGGTGATGCCCATAATACTGTACCGAGGACTATGTGGGGCTCATAATACTGTATGGGCCCCATAATACTGTATGGAGGACTATATGGGGCCCATCATAGTGTATGGAGCACTATATGGCCCCATTATACTGTATGGAGGACTATGTGGTGCTTATAATACTGTATGGAGGACTATGTTGTGTCAATAATACTGTATGGGGGTCTATGTGATGCCCATAATACTGTATGGAGGGCTATGTGGGGCCCATTATACTGCATAGAGGACTATGTGGTGCCCAAAATACTGTACAGAAGACTATGTGGTGCCTATAATACTGTATGGAGGACTATGTGGTGCCCATAATTCTGTATGAAGGACTATATGATACCTATAATATTGTATGGAGGACTATGTGATGCCCATAATACTGTATGGAGAACTATGTGATGCCCATAATACTGTAAGGAGGACTATATGGTGCCCATAATACTGTATGGAGGAGGACTAGGTGATGCCCATAATACTATATGGAGGACTATATTGGGCCCATAATAGTGTATAAAGGACTGCATGGAGCCCATTACACTGTATGGAGGGCTACATGGGGTCTATAATACTGTATGGAGGACTATATGGGGCCCATAATATTGCATGGAGGACTATATGGGGCCCATTATACTGCATGGAGGACTATATGGGGCTAATGATAATGTATGGAGGACTCTATATGGGGCCCATTATACTGTATAGAGGACTATATGTGCCCATAATATGTATGGAAGACTATGGTGCCCATAATACTGTATGGAGGACAATGTGCTGCTTATAATACTGTATGTAGGGCTTTAAGGGTCCCATAATACTGTATGGAGGACTATATGGGGCTCATAATGTATGAAGGACTATTGGGGCCAATTATACTGCATAGAGGACTATGTGGTACCCATAATGCTGCACAGAAGACTATGTGGTGCCCATAATGCTGCACAGAAGACTATATGGTGCCTATAATACTGTATGGAAAACTATGTGGTGCTCATAATACTGAATGGAGCAGGAGGACTAAGTGATACCCATAATACTGTATGGAGGACTATATGTGGCCCATCATACTGTATGGAGCTCTATATAAGCCCATTATACTGTATGGAGGACTATGTTGTGTCCATAATACAGTATGGAGGACTTTGTAGTGCCCATAATACTTTTTGGAGGGCTATGTGGGGCCCATAGTACTGTATGAATGGCTATGTTGTGCCCATAGAACTGTATGAATGGCTATGTGGGGCCCATAATACTGTATAGAGGGCTATGTGGGGCCCATAATACTGTATGGAGGGCTATGTGGTACACATAATACTGTATGGAGTGCTATTTGGGGCCATAATACTGCATGGAGGACTATGTGAGGCCCATAATACTGTATGGAGGGCTATGTGGGGCTCATAATACTGTATGGAGGGCTATGTGGTGGACATAATACTGTATGGAGGGCTTTTTGGGCCCATAATACTGCATGGAGGACTATGTGAGGCCCATAATACTGTATGGAGGGCTATGTGGGGCTCATAATGCTGTATGGAGGGCTATGAGGTGCACATAATACTGTATGGAGGGCTTTTTGGGTCCATAATACTGCATGGAGGACTATGTGAGGCCCATAATACTGTATGGAGGGCTATGTGGGGCCCATAATACTGTATGGAGGGCTATGTGGGGCTCATAATACTGTATGGAGGGCTATGTGGTGCACATAATACTGTATGGAGGGCATTTTGGGTCCATAATACTGCATGGGACTATGTGAGGCCATAACTGTATGGAGGCTATGTGGGCCATAATACTGTATGGAGGGCTATGTGGGGCTCATAATACTGTATGGAGGGCTATGTGGTGCACATAATACTGTATGGAGGGCTTTTTGGGCCCATAATACTGCATGGAGGACTATGTGAGGCCCATAATACTGTATGGAGGGCTATGTAGGGCCCATAATACTGTGTGGAGAGCTATGTGGGTCCCATAGTACTGTATGGAGCAATATATTGTATGGAGGGCTATGTTGTGCCCATTATACTGTTTGGAGGGCTATATGGGGCCCATAATACTGTATGGAGGGCTAAGTGGGGCCCCATGTTCCTGGTTAGAGTTCAAATTGGGTGTGAAAATTAGAATATCATCCAGAAAAATCACAGAAAATATAATTCATAAAAATTTGAAACACAGCAGGTACATTGCATAACCCAAATGGCATGACAACATTTACAAATAAACCCTCAGATGTTAAAAACGCTGTTTTCCACTCATCACCCTTCCGGGAGCGTATCTAATTATAAACTCTAAGATCAAGTTTAGAAAACCACTTATCCCCGAAACGGATTATAACAGTCAGGGATAAGTGGAAGTGGGTAAGTATTTTTCACCGTGATTTTGTTTAGTTCTCAGAAATTGAGGCAAGGATGAAGGCTGCTCTCCTTTTTTACAAAGAAAAATTTGGCAGCTACAGGGAGGAGGAAGGACGGATATGACACTTCCATAAACTTTTCATTATCATATTCTTGGTGGCCAGTTCAGGCCCAGACAAATTATAAAGGCGAGCTTTAGGTAATTTGGCATTAGAGACAAGATTAATAGCACAATTGTAAAGATGATGAGGAGGTAAAATTTCCACCTCTTTTTCTGAGAATACATCTCCGAAGTCCTTCAGGTACGCCGGCAGGCCCTTCAGTCTAGTGGAGCATATTTGTACAGCCTTAGGAAACCCAGCATGCCCTGGCCCTGATTGGGCGACTGAACTGTCACTCACCGCGCTGACAGCTCAGCACGCCCCTGTCCCAGATTAAACAGCTGAGCTGGCACTCGCCACACTGAGTGGAGGAATCGTGACAATAACTTTTAATTTTTAAGTGCTTGGAAAATTATTTTTGACAATTTATATGAAGACTTGGGTAAAAGGAACACTAAAGCTAGAAATGATTGATAAAAGTAAAAAGGATATAATTTGCCCCAACTGTTAAGCAGGCTGCAGGATTTTTTGTGTGTTCCTGTCTTGTAGAAATTCTACTGCGAACATAGGGGTTAATTTCCTGCTGATCTGTTAAATTTTTTAAGAAGAGACTTGGGGTGGAGACTAACCAAGGGGGTGGAGTCTAACCAAGGGGGTGTCAGTTAACAATCTTTATGTACTATTTCAACAAAGCAGAGGGGGAGAGACTCCTTCTTCAGACAGTTGTCTTACAGCCAGACACAAGAAAATGAGTGGAGGAAAAGGGGCACATGGCCGATCTCCTGGGACACCCAGTGAAGATTTATTTTAATATTTCCCAAGTTTATTTACTTTATGAGACAAAGTAAAATCAATGGAAATGGAGATATAAAGTGAGGACATTCAGGGGTAATTTACATTTTTTCCCCACTATTCCCCCCCCACACATTTTTACCACACTATGTTTAGTGCTTCTTTAATGCTTGTTCATTGATGATGATCTACTAGAATGTCTGGGTGTCTTTAACGAGTCACTTCTATGTTGAAAATGACAAAAACAGATATTAAAAATTGTTTCTTTGGTAAAACACAGTTTGGGAATGAAAGAGAATTTATCATATGGTGTTATCTCACCTAGAGAAGGCAGGAGCACAACAAAAGAACGTACCATGGACCCAGTAGAAAAATGTAGAATGGGATTTTCTTTCACCATTTTTGTTGTTTTTGACATGATAACAATTTTACTTAAAGGGAACTTCTCAACAGGTTTTTAGATCCCAAACTAATGTCATGAATATACATTTTCTGTATTGTCAATTTCATCTATAACTTTACTTTATAAATTTGTGGCTTCTTTTTACAGAAATCCATTGGCAAATTTTCATACAAAGAGCCTCAAGTGTAGAGGAGATGGCCTGCACTTATAGCTCTCCAGCCTCTCTCCCTCTTTCCTCACGCGCCCCCAACCTCCTATCTGTGACTGACAGGTCACTCTTTTGTGACCTGCTCTCCTACCCGAGAACTCGACAATCTATGCCGCCCCCCTGGAATGACGGCGCTTGCGCGAGATCTTGGGTAGGGGAGCAGGTGACAGAGAAGAGTGACCTGTCAGTCAGTAATAGGAGGCCGGCGCTGGGCGGGGAAAGAGGGAGAAAGATCATAGAGCTGTAAGTTCAGGAACAAGAATGAAGATTCATCAATGAATTTCTATAAAATGGAGGCACAGATTTATAAAACAATGGTGTGGACGTCATCAATATTACAGGGACATTGGATGGTTGACGTTAGTTTGGGGTCTTAATACCTGTTGACAGGTTCCCTTTAAATTTTAGATCAATGAAAATGGGAATTACTTTAACTTGTTGTCAATCTCTAACCTGGCGAATCATGCGTGCTAGCTCTGATGGCTGCTTATCTCAGGCTACTTGTAAATCTAGAAGAGTCTAAAGGTCTGCATCGCTCCCTACTCAATATTGGAATCTTCCAGGGAATATGGATATTCTTTCCTATGTAGTATTGGACTGTCTACTTGAAAAAAAAAAACCTAATAAAAACATTATTTTAAATTCCCGAATTGTTCCAATGAATTCCAGAAGACAAATGTAACATATAAAATAATGATAGATTCCCTTGGAATGGTGTAGAAGGGAAGAGTTTGGTGTTATCTAATCTCTGTCTCGCTCTTCATCGCGGTCATTCTGGATAGAAGAGAAATGTTATCGAAACAAAACATTCAGATGATTAATTTATGCACAGAGTTGTCAAACATTGTCGACAAATCATTAGCCGGGCATGCACTATCATAGTCTTTCCCCCTTCCCCGAGATTTTTCTCTCTAGCTGGTGATTATCATCGGCCTACAGAGGTATCTCATGACAGAAAGCCATACCTGTGTTTGGATTCGGTTCAGTCCACGGAACCAGAGGATTTGACCTCTTCTAAGCTCTCGTTCTGCATGGTCAATTTCTTCTTCATCCTCAGCCATCTCCTCATCTGTTATTTCGTCTTTACCAGGCCCATGCCCTGCTTCCTTCAAACACTTCAAATGGCTGGTGGGAATGGTGGAAATGAGCTAGAAGAAAGTTGACCATTCAGGTGAGCACCCAAAAAGTTAGTACCCAAACAAGATAAGAATTTATGTTTGAAGGACAAAATGGGTCATGTACATGGGTTGGGGTGCGTAGTGGATCCAGGTTCTACAGGATTGATTGGACACTGCCATTATATGAAGTATGAGACCCAGTAGAAGACCACCTGCCATGTAGATAACTTTGGAGCAGTTCTTTTGCTGCTAGGGTCTTGAACTTTTTGTTGGGTCACAATCAACCGGTTTGTTCTCACTGATGATATTCCCAATAGCTGTAGGGTCGATCCTATATATATGTATGTATATATATATATATATATTTTTTCTTTTTGGCGGGCCTAAGATAATTCAGTTCAAACCAGAATTAATCCAAGTCTAAAAGCCATGAGATCCATATTTTTTCTAATCTTTGTGAGGACTAAGGTCCAAATACAACCAGGGGTGTCTTACTACAGCTTCCCTCTTCTGCTCTCCTCAATTAGTATAATATAAGGCAGGTGTTATTGTCTTCAGGTCTCCCAAATCTCACGGTGTAATAGCTCTCACGAAAAGGCACTGAAAAGAACTGTTGAGGGGTGTGACTAAGCTGGATATGCAGCTATGAATTCTGCTATTCGCTAATAGGTATGAACTTCCTAAATTTATGTATGGAAATAATGCCTCTATTTATGAGGGCTATAAAATAAATGAACACTCAGGCAAGCCTTGGAGATTATTGGAAATCACATGCCTGTGTATTTATTCTGTTCTCATGGAATCCTAAATACGAGTGATTTCTACTTTAGCAATACATAGTGGAAAAGTATGGATTGTGGGTTACTTGACGTATTGACCATTCCATAGCTATGGTCACTCCATGTGAAATGCCTGTGATTGGTAACATTCAGGTGCATCTTTCAATAGGAGAGAATGATCAGGATTAGGGTTGAGCATTCCGATACTGCAAATATCGGGTATCGGCCGATATTGGCTGTATCGGAATTCCGATTCCGAGTTCCGATATTTTCGTCATATCGGATACCGGAATCGGAATGTCACTGTCACTGTGAGTGTCCGTCTGTCGGGTCTGTCAGGAGTCAGCGGCACTTACCTGTCAGAAGATCTCCGGCGGTCACATCCTGGACTGCTTGATGGCCGCAATCTTCTTTCCCCGGCGGTCACATGCAGTTTCTCGCGATAACTGCAGTGACTGCTGGGTAATCCCGGCCGTAAAGCAGTCAGTCCGATGACGTCACCGCCGGGGAAGCAGGTAATCAGCTGTGCTGCGTCACGATGACAGGCTCTGCCTGTCATTGCGATGTAGCAGAGCTGGATCGTCGTGGGACTGTCGTTATGGACTGCGTCGGACAGGTGGTATACTGTTGGTTTGTTTTTTTTCTTTTTTTACAGGAGATCGATGGCGTCGCAGGAATGAGAGTACAATAAAATTAATGAAAACTGTGTTGTCTCTTTTATTTCATTAAAATACTTTTTTCTTGCTTTGTCTTTTTTTTATGCATTTAATAACTTTGGGATTAATAATGGATCGGTGTCTTATTGACGCCTCTCCATTATTAACCGGGCTTATTGTCACCGTGCAATCAACGGTGACATTAACCCCTTATTACCCCGCTTGCCACCGCTACAGGGCAAGTGGGAAGAGCCGGGTAAAGTGCCACAATTGGCACATCTTTTTATGCGCCAAATGTGGGGCTGCTGTAGCCTGGTATTATCAGGCTGTTGAGGGCCAAAATCCATGGGCCTTGACAGTCTTTTAATACCAGGCCGCAGCAGTCTGCATTTTACTTGGCTGGTTAACAAAAATAGGGGGGATCCCCACGCCATTTTTTTTTCGAGGGGATCCCCTATTTTTGTTAACCAGCCAAGCTAAGCAGACTGCTGTGGCCTGGTATTATCAGGCTTGCAAGGTCCATGGATATTGGATCCTTACCAGCCTGAAAAACCAGGCCTCAGCGGTCTGCTTCATCTGGCTGGTTAACAAAAATAGGGGGGACCCCACGCCAATTTTTTTCGAGGGGATCCCCTATTTTTGTTAATCAGCCAAGATATGCAGACTGCTGTGGCCTGGTATTATCAGGCTGGCAAGGTCCATGGATCTTGGCTCCTTAACAGCCTGAAAATCCAGGCCTCAGCGGTCTGCTTCATCTGGCTGGTTAACAAAAATAGGGGGGACCCCACGCCAATTTTTTTCGAGGGGATCCCCTATTTTTGTTAATCAGCCAAGATATGCAGACTGCTGTGGCCTGGTATTATCAGGCTGGCAAGGTCCATGGATCTTGGCTCCTTAACAGCCTGAAAATCCAGGCCTCAGCGGTCTGCTTCATCTGGCTGGTTAACAAAAATAGGGGGGACCCCACGCCAATTTTTTTCGAGGGGATCCCCTATTTTTGTTAATCAGCCAAGATATGCAGACTGCTGTGGCCTGGTATTATCAGGCTGGCAAGGTCCATGGATCTTGGCTCCTTAACAGCCTGAAAATCCAGGCCTCAGCGGTCTGCTTCATCTGGCTGGTTAACAAAAATAGGGGGGACCCCACGCCAATTTTTTTCGAGGGGATCCCCTATTTTTGTTAATCAGCCAAGATATGCAGACTGCTGTGGCCTGGTATTATCAGGCTGGCAAGGTCCATGGATCTTGGCTCCTTAACAGCCTGAAAATCCAGGCCTCAGCGGTCTGCTTCATCTGGCTGGTTAACAAAAATAGGGGGGACCCCACGCCAATTTTTTTCGAGGGGATCCCCTATTTTTGTTAATCAGCCAAGATATGCAGACTGCTGTGGCCTGGTATTATCAGGCTGGCAAGGTCCATGGATCTTGGCTCCTTAACAGCCTGAAAATCCAGGCCTCAGCGGTCTGCTTCATCTGGCTGGTTAACAAAAACAGGGGGGACCCCACGCCATTTTTTTTTCGAAGGGAACCCCTATTTTTGTTAATCAGTTCCCTCTGACGTCACTGATTGTGTCCCTGGCTGACCTGAAGTGAAAGTGGAAAGCAATCAATTAAGCTTTCCACTTAAGGGCCCGTCTCGCATAACGATATCGCTACCGAGATCGCTGCTGAGTCACTAGTTTTGTGACGCAGCAGCGAGCTCACCAGCGATATCGCTGTGTGTGACATTCAGCGACGATCAGCCCCCCTGCCGGGTATCGCTGATCGTCGCTGAAATTCAGGACCTTTTTTTGATCGCTGGTTTCCCGCTGACAGGCACGCATCGCTGCGTGTGACAGGCGGGAGACCAGCGATCCGCTGGTAACCAAGATACACAGCGGGTTTCCAGGCGCGGGGCTGTGCCTAGAAACCCGCTGTGTACCTTGGATACCAGCGCCCTGATGCAGGGAGCTGGTATCCAAGGTACACAGCGGGTTTCCAAGCGCTGCGTGGTGCCTGGAAACCCGCTGTGTACCTTGGTTACCAGCGGATCGCTGGTCTCCCGCCTGTCACACGCAGCGATGCGTGCCTGTCAGAGGGAAACCAGTGATCAAAAAAAGGTCCTGACATTTCTGCGACGATCAGCGATACCCGGCAGGGGGGCTGATCGTCGCTGAATGTCACACACAGCGATATCGCTGGTGAGCTCGCTGCTGCGTCACAAAACTTGTGACTCAGCAGCGATCTCGGTAGCGATATCGCTATGTGAGACGGGCCCTTAAGCGATGTTACCCGCAGTGTCGCTGTCCCAGATCGCTGCCTGAGCTGCCTGTTTGGCAGCTCAGCAGCGATCATGTAGCGATACACCAACGATCCTGACAAGTGCATATCGTTGTCGGGATCGCTGGTGTATCGTTATGTGACACCCAGCCTTTACTCTCCTGTCAGCAGGAGAGGAACTCATTCATTTGGGGTTTACTGTGAGGCTGCAGCATTAGCTGCGGTCCCTGCAGTAAACATTAACCCTTTCTGAAGGATTACACCGTGGGACCTGACTGTGCATGGGATAGGTAAGAATAATTTTGCTTTTTTATTTTATTTTTATTACAGGAAATGGTTTTTGCAGTAAAATAAAATATGGTCAAAAACATGTGTCTTTATTTCATTAAAATGATTTTTAATTAAAGTGTGTGTGTTTTATTTTTATTTCATGCAATAGGATTAATAATTGATAGTTGTCTAATTGACAGCTCTCAATTATTAACCTGGCTTAAGGTCACCTTTCAATAGCAAGGTGGCTTTAACCCCATATTAACCCATTCGCCACTGCTACAGGGCAATGGGAATAGACGGGCAAAGTGCCAGAAAGGGCGAATCTAATTATAGATTTGTCTTTCCTGGGGTGTCTGGGGGCAGATGTTAGTAGCCGGGGGGGGGCAAAAATAATGGTCCCTCTCTGGGCTATTATTATCTGCCCCCACTCACTGGCTTTGTCTGTCTGGTTGCGAAAATAGGGCGGGAGCCCACGCATTTTTTTTCAGCAATTTTACACCTCAATATATATATATACATGTCATTGAATTTGTGACACATATATATATATATTTATATTTGTAGTTCATACACTTCTACATAGTATAATAGCCGCTAATTCAATTGCCGGCTTTTGTGAAAATGCAGAACCCGACATGAAATGACACTTGGTGTACATAGGGTTAACCATGTCTTTTCATGTCCTTTGCTATCTAATTTGCACAAACAATTAAATCAGACTATGTGTGCAAAATTTCACACCTGTAGGGGTTAATTAAAGGTGTAAATTCGTAGCAAAAAAGTCCGTTTTTTTTACAACGAATTTACACCTTTAATTAACCCCTACAGGTGTGAAATTTTGCACACATAGACTGATTTAATTGTTTGTGCAAATCAGATAGCAAACGACATGAAAAGACATGGTTAACCCTATGTACACCAAGTGTCATTTCATGTCGGGTGCTTCTGTCTTTTCACTGAAGCCGGCTTTACCCGGCAATTGAATCAGAGAGGATATTTTACTATGTAGAAGTGTATAAACTATACATATATGTATATATATATGTCACAATGACATGTATATATATATATATATGTATTCTATGTGTGTATATTTAGTGTTTACAAGGAAAGAATGGGGTTTTTTTAGTTGCGATATTTTGTTCCCATAGACTTACATGGGACTTCCGGTATCGGTATCGGGTATCGCAGATATTTTAGTGATATCGGCGATACCATTCCGATTCCGATACTTTAGGATATCGGAAAGTATCGCTCAACTCTAATCAGGATATAACATGATAGGATAGAATAGGAGATAATTAAAAAGTTTTTTCTTACCTGCCCCCAAACAAGTTCTCCCACTCCCACAAAGAGACACCAAAGCCATTGCTGAGTGTTTAAAGGTGAACAGCTGAAGGGTTTTCCTCCGAACTGGACGATCAAAATCTAAAACAAGATGGGAGTAAAAAAGTAGATGTCATCTACCTCCCATCACTTCAAACATAAATTGAGGGACGTTTTATGTCTCACATCCTATTCATAAAATGGTCCACAAATGCCCCCTTTTTATGCATGTCTGCTCAATCCCACCTTTGCCGTCCCATGCGGAATATGGTCCAAATCATCTATCTGACCTGTTTTAACCACTATTGATAATAATCTATGTAAAAATTAATGAAACCTTTTCAAAATACCCTTTTTTGGAAGACCACCTCTTGATCTAGACTAGATTTCCCATGTCAAATTGTCAGATCTAGCATTTTCTATGCATGCTTGGTCTTCTTTCTTGAAAGGACCATCCCTCTAGAAGACCATTTTTAATGAAATTTTGGCTGGTTGCTCTATTGAGGTTTCACCGTGTAAAACTATATGGAGGCATAATATGGCAGCATATGGAATAGCTGCAACCTAGGGGATCCGTTTACCAATATGTCTGCCCCGTAAGCATGGCTTTACCATGTTCAACAACACAAAAAAGTAAGCATAAAGTTTGTTAAAGTATGGTTAAAATTTCCCTCTAAGGATTCATCAACAAATATCTGTTCTGAATTTGCAGATCCTCACCTGGACTCCAAACGTCCCCAGCACTATGCTACAGAAAATTGGATTTGCAAAAATACCGTCAAAAACATTCCTCTCTCCGTGGATTTTACGGGCGTTGATTTCGTTAAACAACTGCATCATGACAAAGGTGTTAAAAATGATGGTGTAATGTTCAGAAGGTGGCGAGTGCAAAGGAGCGTTTCTGCCGCTGTCAATGTCAAAGATGATTTCCCCTAGAGAAGAGACCGAAAAAAATTAGTCAACTTCTAAACTCTGCGTTCCTCGGCCCATGATTGAGTCCAGCTTTAGGAATACCTACCAACGAATAACAACGTGAAGATGATTACGAGCTGGTAAACTGCATGGCCAAGGATGTTTTTCATCATGGTGCGAGATATAAGAGGCTTGTTTCTGCCGTAAGGTTTACGTAGGAGCAATGATTCCGTAGGGGGTTCTGTTGCAAGAGCCAGTGAAGCAAAGGTGTCCATAATAAGGTTGACCCAGAGCATCTGTACTGCTTTTAATGGTGAGTCCTAAATAAAAAAATATAATACATAAATAAAAAAGGATCAGTGTTCTAATATGTAATGGTTAGGTTGTGCCATGTACTATGTTGTGTCAGGTTCTGTAGCTTATGTTGTGCCAGGTTCTGTAGCTTAGTCTCAGTCAAGTAATTGGGCTGAACTGCAATACTAGAAACAGGTGGTAGATAAAAGTGGTGCTATTTTTTTATAAAAAAAAATAAAATAAAGTAGATATTTGTTTTCTAATCTCCTAAAACCCCTTTAAATCTAGTCATTGAACACAAACCCTCCCGACAGTGCTCTGCTTCCTCGGCTGGTATTGCCCTAGTGAAAATCCCCACAAAATATTACTCAAACAGGAAAAAGAGCAGTGATTCCTGGTCGCTGCCATAGAGTGAAGCCAAGGGTGTATGTTCTCTGGATCTTCATTCATTCATAGAACGCGTTTAGAAGTTGACTCCTTCATCAGGTACAGTATGCTATACAGAGCCACCTCCCTTATATAGGAGGGAAGAGACTTCTACGCAGCTTAAAACAACAAATTAAAAACAACAATTTATACAAGTCACATATACGTAAAATTTACAGCAAAGAAACATTTGTTGTACATTAATGTCAATTATGTTGAGCATATGTATAATGACTTAAAATTGTAAAAAAAATATATATGTATTTTTTGTATTTACGGACTCCTTCTGACTGTGGATCTGCAGGAACTTTGCTGAGCGGAGATGGAAAACATTCCGCTCTGCCGAGCACTTAACCGCATACAAGCAGTCCCTCACCAGCTTCAAGTCCATGCTCACTGCTGCAAAACAAACTTACTTCTCATCTCTATCCTCCTTGTCTCACAACCCTAAACAGCTCTTCAACACTTTCAATTCTCTACTCCGTCCCCCAGCACCTCCTCCTTCTCCTCTCATCTCTGCTGAAGACTTTGCCTCTTTCTTTAAGCAGAAGATCGATACAATCAGAGAAAGCTTTGGCCCACAGCCCCCATTGCCCCTCTTAGCTGCTCAGCCCTCTTCCACCAAAACCAACTTCTCCACCATGACAGAAGATCAGCTTTCCACCCTACTATCAAGATCACACCTCACCACTTGCACGCTTGACCAGCTCCCATCCCACCTCATCCCTAGCCTTGCCACAGTCTTCACCCCTACCCTAACACACCTCTTCAACCTCTCACTTACAAATGGTATCTTCCCTCATCCTTCAAACATGCCTTGATCACACCCATTCTCAAAAAGACCTCCCTTGACCCATCCTCTGTGTCTAGCTATCGCCCGATATCTCTTCTCCTTATGCCTCAAAACTACTGGAACAGCATGTCCATCTTGAACTGTCCTCCCACCTCTCCTCCTGCTCCCTCTTTGACCGCTTACAATCAGGCTTCTGACTGCATCACTCAACTGAAACTGCCCTAACTAAAGTCACCAACGACCTACTAACCGCTAAGAGCAAGCGACACTACTCTTTCCTCCTCCTGGACCTGTCTTCTGCCTTTGACACTGTGGACCATTCCCTCCTGCTACAGATTCTCTCATCTCTTGGCATCACAGGCTTGGCCTATCCTGGATCTCATCATATCTTAACAAACCGAACATTCAGTGTCTCCCTCTCCCACACTACCTCCTCCCCTCGCCCCCTGTCTGTCGGTGTTCCTCAAGGCTCAGTTCTAGGACCCCTACTCTTCTCCATCTACATCCTCGGCCTGGGACAGCTCATAGAATCCCACGGCTTGCAGTATCATCTCTACGCCGACGACACGCAGATCTACCTATTTGGACCTGACCTCGCCTCCTTACTGACCAAAATCCCACAATGTCTGTCTGCTATTTCTGCTTTCTTCTCTGCTTGCTTTCTAAAACTGAACATGGACAAAACAGAATTCATCATCTTTCCCCAATCTCACTCTACCCCCCCCACCAGATCTGTCCATCAACGTCAATGGCTGCTCACTTTCGCCAGTCCTGCATGCTTGGTGCCTCGGGGTGATCCTCGACTCTGCCCTCTCTTTCAAGCCACATGTCCAAACCCTTGCCTCCTCCTGCCGTCTCAAACTCAAAAATATTTCCCGGATCCGTGCATTCCTTGACCATGAAACTACAAAAACACTAGTGCATGCCCTCATCATCTCCCGCCTCGACTACTGCAACCTCCTACTCTCTGGCCTCCCCTCTAGCACTCTGGCACCACTCCAATCCATCCTGCACTCTGCTGCCCGACTAATACACCTGTCTCCCCGTTATTCCCCAGCCTCTCCTCTCTGCCAAGCCCTTCATTGGCTGTTATGATTTGGTAGCTGAGGAGTGCAGGTAAAAAAGGCAATACACCAGAGCAGTTGGAATCTATGAGATTGCAGTACCCTGACTAACCACCACAACTAGAGGCAGCCGTGGAGCGTTCCTACGTTGGTCCTAGACGCCTCGTCACAGCCTGAGAAACTAACTATACCTAAAGATAGAAAGAGGAAAGCTATCTGCCCCGGAGCAGATCCCCAAAGAACACAGAAAGCCCCCAAACATGTAATGGCGGTTAGACAAGAAGAAATACTGACACAGACAGAAAATAGTATGAGCAAACATTGGGGCCCAAACTAACTAAATAGAAAAGGATAGGAAGGGCACTTACTGCAATCCCAAAAAACCCTGAAAAGCACCAACTCTACTAATTTCAAAAACACCTGAGATCACACGACCTCTACCACCTAAATTAGTTCTCTGGTGTAACAAAATCAAAACAGCAGCCACTGAAAAAACTGGAAAAAGCAAATGTACAAAACATAAGTGGCTGAACTAAACTGAGAGGGCAAAAGCCCCCGGAGGGGACTCTGAAGGCCCCCACAGAAGTGCAGGACAAAATGCAAAAATCAAGCACAAAAACAAAAAGAAGAAAATGTCTTATCTGTAAGCAGGAGATGCAGACACGACACAGCAGGCTACAAAGGAAACAGGAATCAAGGATTGAGACCAGAACAATTGATCACCGGCAACCCTGATGGGAAGGCGACTCCCTTATATAAGACCAGTCAGTAACACCTGATTCCATCCTCACATCTTCACTAGACAGTCCAGTACCGCTTGTAACCACCAGAGGGAGCCTCTGCTCAGAACTCATCTCAAGTCCATTCACAACAGTACCCCCCCCTTGAGGAGGGGTCACCGAACCCTCATTTGAGCAACCAGGTCGGTCAGGATGAGTTCTATGATACGCACGGATGAGTCTCCTAGCATGGATGTCTGAAGCAAACACCCAAGAATTGTCTTCCTGACCATAACCTCTCCACTTAACCAAATACTGGAGTTTCCGTCTAGAAAAACGAGAATTCAATATTTTCTCAACCACAAACTCCATATTGCCCTTAACCAGAACAGGGTCAGGAGGCAAAGCAGTAGGAACCACTGGCTCAACAAACCTCTTTAACAAGGACTTGTGGAACACGTTATGGATCTTAAATGTCCCTGGAAGAAGCAAACGAAAAGAAACAGGATTAAGAATCTCCATGATCTTATAAGGTCCAATGAACCTAGGCTTAAATTTAGGAGATGCCACTCTCATAGGAATATTTTTGAGGACAACCAGACCAAGTCCCCCACTTTAAACCGAGGACCATCAGTCCTATGCCGGTTAGCAAACCGCTGGGCCCTCTCCTGAGAGAGGGACAACCTCTCCACTATCTGGTCCCAAATCTGTTGCATACACTCCACAACAGAGTCAACACCTGGACAGGCAGAAGCCTCCGTCTGTCCTGAAGAAAATCGAGGGTGAAACCCAGAATTACAGAAAAATGGAGACATCAAAGTGGCAGAGCTAGCCCTATTATTAAGAGCAAACTCAGCCAAAGGCAAAAAAGAGACCCAGTCATCCTGATCAGCAGACACAAAGCATCTTAGATAAGTCTCCAATGTCTGGTTTGTTCTCTCAGTTTGACCATTGGTCTGAGGATGAAATGCCGAGGAGAAAGACAATTGAACACCAAGCTTAGAACAAAAGGTCCTCCAAAATCTGGAAACAAACTGGACTCCTCTGTCAGACACAATGTTCTCAGGAATGCCGTGTAAACGAACCACGTGCTGAAGGAACAAAGGCACCAATTCAGAGGAGGAAGGCAACTTAGGTAATGGCACAAGATGTATCATCTTGGAAAACCTATCACAAATCACCCAGATGACGGTCATTCTCTGAGAAACAGGGAGGTCGGAAATGAAATCCATAGAGATATGGGTCCATGGTCTCTTGGGCACAGGCAATGGCACAACAAACCACTAGAGCGGAAGCAAGGCTTGGAGCGAGAGCAAGTCCCGCAGGACTGCACAAATTCCCTGACATCACGAGACAAGGTAGGCCACCAAAAGGACCGACTAACCAAGTCTCTGGTACCAAAAATTCCGGGATGACCGGCCAATGCGGAACAATGAATCTCAGACATCACACTCTTTTTCCACTGGTCCGGGACAAACAATTTCCCAACAGGGCAGCGCTCGGGCCTATCCTCCTGACACCCCTCCAGAGCCAGTCTCAAATTGGGCGAGATGGCGGAAAGAACTACACCTTCTTTCAAAATAACAGAAGGATCAGATACCTCAGGAGAGTCCGCAAGGAAACTCCTCGAGAGGGCATTGTCACGGGTGTGTCGCGGCGGAGATCGTCGCGATTGCACACCCTGACTTCGCACAGCTGAGTTTCTGGTGCTGGGTGTTTTTCGGCACTGAGGGAGTTAATTCTTTCTCTCTCGGTGCTGGGCTGACCAGCCTCGCCCAGCTGCGATTGATGTTTTGTTAATTAGCTTCCTTCATATACCTGCTGGTCTGCTGGGGAAGTTGCCGGTGAAAGCATTCATTCAGACCAGCAGAGCGGATCGTTTCTGAGAAGACTTAAGCTAAGAGTGCCTGTTATGGTTTTTCCTCTCCTCGCTTATTGTTTATCTCCTTAACCTTTTGTGTTCCTCTGTAGTGGAAGTGTTGTATGCAAGGCTGTGTTTTCTTTACCCCTTGTCTGTCTCGTTTGTCTTAGACTGTGTGTAAGCTGTGACCTGCCCATTCCCTGTGGTGGTAATCAGGGTCCTTCTCAGGACTAGATTACAGTGGTCAGGGATCTACAGGAGACAGGGTTACGCTGGCGGCCTGGACCTCTGTACCATTAACAGTACCTCCAGGTAGAGGGACTAGTCAGGACCCCAGTTCAGGGTCAGCATAGACCCCGGTCCACCTCTATCCAGAGACAGCGTGACACGTACACAGTATTGACCCTCAATACATAGGATATTATGTCAGGTAAGACATTGCTGGCAGATACTATGTATACATGTTGATTTTCTCTATTATATGAAATTTAGAATGATGTCACATTAGATATAGGTGCTATCTTGAATATATCTGTTATACTCGTGACAGGCATCGCCTTAACATTCTTAGTGCCGGAAAAGGAAACCACAAATTAAAACGTGTGAAAAATAAGGCCCACCTGGCCTGTCTAGATAAGTCGCTTGCAGATTCCAGATAAACCAGATTCATAGGCTATGTTCCACGGTCCGACATACGCTTTTGACGGAGCGAAATTCCGCTCCTCTAAGCCCCGCCCCTTTCTGACGCGCGTTCTTCGGAGGTGTTCAGACACCTCCGGAACACCTCGAAAGAACGCAGGGCTACATAGCCCTGTGTTAAATTCGGTTGCGGCGACGCAGCGTCGCCGCAATACGCTAGGACATCGCGTCTGAAAAGACGCGCCGCATGTCCGTTTACGCAGGTTGCCACCTGCGTATTGTTACGCATAGTGGAGACGGGATTTTTGAAATCCCCTCCACTATGCTGTAACATCTGGACGCTGCGTGTTTGCGCTGCGCCAGCGCACAGCGCCAAACACGCAGCGTTTCCTGACGTGGAAACTCACCCTTATGGTCCGTAAGGACCACCACCTGATGTTTGGCTCCCTCCAGCCAATGTCTCCACTCTTCAAAAGCCCACTTCATGGCCAATAACTCCCGATTACCAACGTCATAATTACGTTCAGTAGGAGAAAATTTTCGAGAGAAAAAGGCACAAGGGTTACTTTTAGAGGTCTCTGGATCTCTTTGGGACAAAACGGCACCTGCCCCAATTTCAGAGGCATCAACCTCCACCTGAAATGGCAGAGAAACATCAGGCTGCCGTAGAACAGGAGCAGAAGTGAATCTCTGCTTAAGTTCCTGAAATGCAGAGACTGCCTCAGGAGGCCAATTCACCACATCAGAACCCTTTTTGGTCAAATCAGTTAATGGTTTAACAATAACCGAGAAATTACCAATAAATTTACGATAAAAATTGGCAAAACCCAAAAATCTTTGAAGAGCCTTTAATGAAGTAGGTTGGACCCAATCACAGATGGCCTGAACCTTGACCGGGTCCATTTCAATAACAGATGGGGACAAAATGAATCCCAAAAATGAGATCCTCTGTACGCCAAAAAGACACTTTGATCCCTTCACATACAAAGCATTCTCTCTCAAAATCTGGAATACAGTTCGAACATGTTTCACATGAGAGTCCCAGTCATTAGAAAAAATCAAGATATCATCCAAAAAAACAATCAGAAATTTATCCACAAAATCCCTGAAAATGTCATTCATGAAGGACTGGAAGACAGAAGGAGCATTAGTGAGCCCAAAGGGCATCACTAGGTACTCAAAATGCCCCTCTGGGGTATTAAATGCCGTCTTCCATTCATCCCCGTGCTTAATGCGAATATGGTTATATGCCCCCCTGAGGTCAAGCTTGGTAAACCAAGTAGCACTTTTCACCCTGGAAAACAGGTCAGAAATCAAGGGTAACGGATATTGATATTTCACAGTGATATTGTTCAAGAGACGATAATCAATACACGGCCTTAATGAACCATCCTTTTTGGCCACAAAGAAAAAACCGGCACCCAAGGGTGAAGAGGATGGTCTGATATGACCCTTCTCCAATGACTCCTTGATATAAGACCGCATAGCGTCATGTTCAGGTACAGACAAGTTAAAAAGGCGACCTTTAGGGAATTTACTACCAGGCACTAATTCAATAGCGCAGTCATAGCTCCTATGGGGAGGCAAGGATGCAGATTTACTTTCGCTAAACACATCAGAAAAATCAATCAAAAAGTCAGGAACATCCTGAGCCTGGGGGGAGGCAGAAAAAACAGGAGTGTTGGTATTAACACATTGGCAGCCCCAACTGGTTACAGACACAGATTTCCAATCCAAAACAGGATTATGAGACTGTAACCAAGGGAAACCCAGCACGATAATGTCATGCAGATTATACAGAACCAAAAATTTGCAGCACTCCTGGTGATCAGGTTCAACCCTCATTATCACCTGAGTAGAAAACGGGGTTTATTCTCAGCCAAAGGGGTAGAATCGATCCCCAGTAGGGGAATAGACTTCTGTAGGGGTATCAAGGGAAACCCACAACGTTTAGCAAAATCATAATCCATCAGGTTAATAGCTGCTCCAGAATCAACGAAAGCCTGAGCAGAAAATGAGGACAGAGAGCATATCAGAGTGACAGTTAATAAAAACTTAGTCTGAACACTACCCAAGACAACTGAGCGTGCAAAACGTCTTCCCCGCTTAGGGCAGACTGAAATAGCATGAGAGGCATCACCACAGTAGAAACATAACCCATTGCGCTTTCGAAACTCATGACGCTGTGCCCCAGACACCACTCTATCACACTGCATGGGTTCAGAAGCTGGTTCACAAGGCAACACCATTCCACGCATACTTCTCCGCTCACGCAAACGTCTGTCAATTTGAATCGCTAATGACATAGAATCATTGAGACCAGAGGGGACAGGGAATCCCACCATAACATCCTTTACATTATCTGACAGACCCTTCCGGAAAAGGGCTGCCAAAGCGTCGTCATTCCATTTGGTCAGGACTGCCCACCTACGGAATCTCTGACAGTATAACTCAGCGTCATCAAGCCCTGATTTAATGCCAACAAGGCTTTTTCAGCTTGATCAGTGACATTAGGCTCATCGTACAATAACCCCAAAGCCTGAAAAAATGCATCAACATCACTCAAAACAGGATCCCCAGGTGTCAGGGAAAAAGCCCAATCCTGAGGATCGCCGCGCAGGAGAGAGATGATAATTTGAACCTGCTGCGCTGCGTTCCCTGAGGACTTAGATTTTAAGGCAAAAAACAATTTACAATTATTTTTGAAATTCTGAAACTTAGCTCGATCCCCTAAAAACAAATCTGGCATGGGAATCCTAGGTTCCACAACAGGCAACCTAGCAAGATAGGTAGCAATACTCTGAACCTCAGTGGCAAGCTGATCCACACGGCCAGACAACTGTGCAAACTCCATTGAGAGAAAAGATCTCCCCAGCACCCAGAGATACAGAGGGAAAAAAAATAAAAATTGCAACAAACAGAAAAATATCTCTGACAACTCTGACAACCTTTTTTTGTTTTTTTTTCTTTCACAACATTTTTCCCTTCTGTGAGTACCACACAATTTTCAGTTTTGGCCGGTGATACTGTTATGATTTGGTAGCTGAGGAGTGCAGGTAAAAAAAGGCAATACACCAGAGCAGTTGGAAACTATGAGATTGCAGTACCCTGACTAACCACCACAAGTAGAGGCAGCCGTGGAGCGTTCTACGTTGGTCCTAGACGCCTCGTCACAGCCTGAGAAACTAACTACACCTAAAGATAGATATAGGAAAGCTATCTGCCCCGGAGCAGAACCCCAAAGACAATAGAAAGCCCCCAAACATGTAATGGCGGTTAGACAAGATGAAATACTGACACAGAAAGAAAATAGTATGAGCAAACGCTGGGGCCCAAACTAACTAAATAGAAAAGGACAGGAAGGGTACTTACTGCAATCCCAGAAAACCCTGAAAAGCACCAACACCACTAATTTCAAAAACACCTGAGATCACACGACCTCTACCACCTAAATTAGTTCTCTGGTGTAACAAAATCAAAACAGCAGCCACTGAAAAAACTGGAAAAAGCAAAAGTACATACATAAGTGGCTGAACTAAACTGAGAGGGCAAAAGCCCCCGGAGGGGACCCTGAAGGCCCCCACAGAAGTGCAGGACAAAAATGCAAAAATATAGCACAAAAACAAAAAGAAGAAAATGTCTTATCTGTTAGCAGGAGATGCAGACACGACACAGCAGGCTACAAGGGAAACAGGAATGAAGGATTCAGACCAGAACAATTGATCACCGGCAACCCTGATGGGAAGGTGACTCCCTTATATAAGACCAGTCAGTAACACCTGATTCCCAGTCCTCACAATCTTCACTGGACAGACCAGCACCGCTTGTAACCACCAGAGAAAGCCTCTGCTCAGAACTCATCTCAAACCCATTCACAACAAGATCCCCAAAGAACACAGAAAGCCCCCAAATATGTAATGGCGGTTAGACAAGAAGAAATACTGACGCAGACAGAAAATAGTATGAGCAAACGTTGGGGCCCAAACTAACTAAATAGAAAAGGATAGGAAGGGCACTTACTGCAATCCCAAAAAACCCTGAAAAGCACCAACTCTACTAATTTCAAAAACACCTGAGATCACACGACCTCTACCACCTAAATTAGGTCTCTGGTGTAACAAAATCAAAACAGCAGCCACTGAAAAAACTGGAAAAAGCAAATGTACAAAACATAAGTGGCTGAACTAAACTGAGAGGGCAAAAGCCCCGGAGGGGACCCTGAAGGCCCCCACAGAAGTGCAGGACAAAATGCAAAAATCAAGCACAAAAACAAAAAGAAGAAAATGTCTTATCTGTAAGCAGGAGATGCAGACACGACACAGCAGGCTACAAAGGAAACAGGAATCAAGGATTGAGACCAGAACAATTGATCACCGGCAACCCTGATGGGAAGGCGACTCCCTTATATAAGACCAGTCAGTAACACCTGATTCCCAATCCTCACAATCTTCACTAGACAGTCCAGTACCGCTTGTAACCACCAGAGGGAGCCTCTGCTCAGAACTCATCTCAAGTCCATTCACAACAATTGGCTTTCTATCGTCCAGAGGCTCCAGTTCAAAACCCTAACTATGACATACAAAGCCATCCACAACCTGTCTCCTCCATAAATCTGTGACATGGTCTCCCGGTACACACCCACAAGCAACCTTCGATCCTCTCAAGATCTCCTCCTCTACTCCCCTCTTATCTCTTCTTTCCACAACTGCATACAAAACTTCTCCCGTGCCTCTACCATTCTCTGGAACTCTCTACCCCAACACCTCAGACTCGCGCCTACCATGGAAACCTTCAAAAAGAACCTGTAGACCCACCTCTTCCGACAAGCCTACAACCTGCAGTGATCCTCAGTCTACTGAACCACCGCACGACCAGCTCTACCCTCTCCTAGTGTATCCTCACCCATCCCTGTAGACTGTGAGCCCTTGCGGGCAGGGTCCTCTCTCCTTCTGTACTTGTGTGTGCCTTGTATTGCTCACATTTATTGTACTTGTCTATATTTGCCGCTTTTCACATGTAAAGCACCATGGAATAAATGGCAATATAAAAATGTATAATAATAATAATAACTTGAGACCCTATTTTGGGTTTTCAGTGGTTTCATTCAACTCTTCAGGTGCCAGCGTGGATAACTTGAAAATCCAGTCGGACAGTCGATTTATTAGTTTCTAATATCTATTTGTAATGTGATCACTTTTGTGTTCTAAAGTAAGTCTTAGACTTGTGCTGTATTTCTTGTGTTCTAACAAAGCAATGTCTAGATAAACTATGGTTCAAAACCCTATTTTTGATATTATATCTATTTGTTCTACAACAAAAAGTTTGGGACCTCTGGATTTGGGGGTAGAACCTTTGACAATAAAGGGTCACGACTCACTTTGAATAATGGACTAAGGTCTAGACCATGAGCTTCCGATTGAGTTGAAGGACTTGTTGAAGTTGTTATAAAGCTGTATTTTAATTTGTTGTCATCAGGTTCAGATTTGATCTTATCGTTTCTCACTGTACTGAGGTTGGTTTTCATTTTCATTTTGTTGGTTTTTTTGGAAAGGCATTTTGACGGTTTGAGATTTTTTGTGCGATTAAACGCATCTTCAAGAATATTTTTAGGGTTTTCTTTTTCAAGGAATCTCCTTTCCAATGTCTTTGATTAACTCAAAAAAATCTGCATCTAGATCACAGTTCTTCCTAATCTTCCAACATTGTCTGTATGGTTTTATTTTAACCATTTGGGAAAGTGGCCGCTATAAAATTCAAGAGATCTGTTGACATCAACGTTTTTGAAGTGTGTAGAAGTTACAATATTCCACTTACTGTCTTTTGATATTTTGAAGTCTAAATAAAAAAAATCAATACTATGTTGGGAAAAGGAATGAGTAAATGTTATTTCTCAGTGATTTTTATTTTGTTCGTACACAAATTGTTGTGCTTCGATATCGGTGCCAGATCATAGGAAAAACAAATCATCAATAAATCTTTTAAAAAATAAAATGCGACCAATCGTCAGGAGGGTCCGTCCGATTAAGAGGGACTCCAATCTATACAATAAAGAGATTTGCCTAACTGGAGGCAAAACGTCTGACAATATCTCTTTCACTATCACTAACAGTGAAGCTGTTACCAAACTTGAATTTTCTAGTGACCACTTTTCCCACATTGTAAGTCATCATACGTTTACTCAGCATAATTCACGTTTATAGACAACAAATGTTTTTTTGCTGCAAATTTTACATATGTAACGTGTATAAATTGTGGCAAAATAAGAATGCGGTCCCAAGCTTGTAGGACCCTCCGCTGTGCTTCCTTGTTCCTGCAATTCTCATTATTGTGCCGCTCTCCAGCCCTTTGGAGAACAAACTTCCTTCATTTGCAATCAAATATCTCACATTTTGACTCCTCAGTCAAGAGCACCTGTTGCCATTTTTCTGCACCCCAGGTCCTGTTTTTCTGCATAGGGGTGTCACTTGGCCATGTTTCCATGTTGAAGGTTTGGATTTTTGGACACAATTCTTCCTTTAGGGCAGACTGTAGACGGATGTAGCGGTGTCCCACGATTTGTTAGTTCTGAACTGATGGCACTGCTGGATATGTTTTGATTTCAAAGTAAGTAGATATGATGTGTCTTTCATCCACTGCACTAAGTTTCCGTGGCCAACTACTGCATCTGTGGTCCACAACATTGACCATTTTTTGGTGCTTCAAAAGAGCTTGAAAAGCACATCTTGATACCCCAGTCACCTTTGAAATGTTTGCCTGGGAGAGAGCTTGCTGATGCAGTATAAATACCTTGTATCTTGTTGATGTCCTCAGTATTGCCACGGTGTAAGTATGACCTGTGACATGAACTTGTCTTCCACGACCTCACCTTTATAGTAAAGTCTGGCCTATTCCTCACCCGTTTTTATGCCTCATACACAGCTGTTTCTGTTTCAGTTAATGACTGTATATGAAAATGATGATCATTATCACCTATGATCATCATTATCAGCTTTTGGACAGTACTGTATAAAAAAATGAGTAGCCATGATGGATTTCCATGAAAGTTTGAAGAGGGCATCATGGACCCACACAGATCCTGAAATGGAGATGTGGCATTGTCACCTTCACAGTTTTCCTTTTGCTCAGTGCCCAATCCGACCAGTGCCGTTCTGTTCAAGCCTGGTGAACTCCATTTACTAATTTAAGACTATGGCTCAGTTTTTGAGGGACTGAGAAAGAACCCCCAAAGGAGTGTGCCTGAAACATAATGTAAACCCGGCCTTAGAAAACAAAAGTTTGGGGAATCATGAGTAGGGAATGGGGAGAAAACAAAGTCATGTCCTCCTGTCTCAGGTGTCCACCAGCACGAGAATGTTACCCCGTGTCTTCTATGTATGTCTACCTGACATTGCGGCTCATTCCTATTCAAATATATAATGATGAGTTGCAATACCGCATGTAACCTATGGACAAGGGTGGCGCTGTTTCTAAAAAGAACAACACAGATTCTTTTTCAAACAATAATCAAAATACAGATTATGAAGCATTGGAGAACAACCCTGTGGAAATTTACCTATAATATTTCCTACAACACTAGAACTCCATTTTCATAAGATTAGAATAGTAATCTGAATCTATGTGCATCTGGCAAAACTCATCATCCTTGCTGCCGTCCCTGGGGAGTGCGCTGTGAATATTTTAGGAAGTCCTGCTTTAGCAAGAAAACGTTTGAACCCGGCCATTTCTCCCACGCAGCCCTAAAAAAATGAATTCTATTCACAGGCCCGTATAATACAAAAGCACAAAAGGCTGCAATTATTTATATTGTAAAATCTGATAAAGGTTCAGCTGCTGCCGCCGGGAAGCCTCTGCGTTCCCAAATACACAAATCAGGATTCAGGAACAATGGCCATACCAAATGTTATACAGAAGAGGCAAAATAGGAATTACATATACGCCCCCGCTCCCATCCCCGCTATATACACATGTCATAAGGCAGGATGACCCCATATAGTTTATACTCCACAATGGTGGATATTCCCAAAAAGTTATTCCCTATCCATGTTGCAGGGATAACTTGCTGAACGCTGGTGGTCCGACCGCTGTGACCCCCCAGATCCTGAGATCAGAGCTCTGCATTCCCATCCTGAATGGAGGTGCACATCATCAGCCTCCGCTCCACCTATTGTCTATGTGACTGCTGGAAATGGCTGAGTGCTGTACTTGACAGTCCCATAGACAATGAATGGAGCAGAGGCCGTGCATGCACACCACAGCCCCATCCAGTTCTAGAGCCCTGATCTTGGGATCCCTGGAGGTACTAGCGATCAGCAAGTTATCCCGTACCCGATATCCTTTTTTGAGGGGAATAACCCTTTAAGTCCAACCCTAGGAATGACTCAACTTTGGTGTTTTCAGACAGGCCGAAATTCAAAGGGAATTTTTTCCAAAAAATTGGACAGTCCTAGATACTTTGGGACTGTTGGCAACTTAGACTAGGAAATTAGTATAATAGGGCACCAGGCCTTTAGCTCTGCTATCATGATGGTGGGCCTTCCAAGATTTCGAATGGAGTGTTGGCTATTGCTACTTCTACAACAGATATGGCTATGCCAATCACTGCCCCGTCACGGAGAATAGTTATGCCAGAATTATGTTCCAACGCACCATCTGTAACAGGGTCCCCATGTGCCACGTATAACGCCAGCGTGGTAAAGAGGGGCCTTCAAACCCTCTTCAGACACTCGGGCCTGAGTCTTTGCCCCCCCCCGCTATGAAGCAGTACATACTAACCTGAGTGATACAGGCCCCAGTAAACGCCACAATCACCGCCACCACATTGACAGTCAGTTGGAACTGAAGAAATTTGGAAATGCTGTCATACACGTTGCGGCCCCACATAACGGCCTTGACTATGCTGGAGAAGTTGTCGTCCGTTAAGATGATATCTGAGGCTTCCTTGGCCACATCTGTGCCGGCCAAACCCTAGGTACGAAAAGTCACCAAAAATCAGAATGTAAATGGTCGAGGGACTTGGAAAAATCCAAGTAAGAATCTGTAATGTGGAGGGAACCTATCAGCCATGATTATGCCACCTTGCCCCGCTGTCTAGAGGTGGACCTGCAGCAGAGAAGCCCCAGGAATGATCCCAACGTTAGACGACCCCTTTAGCTTTCAATGTGTTTGTAATCATTTAATAACATCCTGAGATGACACATTATGTGTATGGATTTACCATGGCAAAGCCAACATCTGCTTTTTTAAGAGCCGGGCCATCATTGGTGCCATCTCCCGTCACCGCCACCACTTGACGTTGTTCACCAATTGTGCTATCAATTATCCCTGAAAATGAGATACAGGAATTAATTCACAGACATCGATATTTGTCATTAGTTTGATAGTCCACTTTTGTTTTCTTATTGCTGATCACATTGACTATTATTGCTGGAAACCTTAACGATCGCTTACTTTTCAGTAAGTGTTACATTTCCCTGCAGTGCCTCCGCAGGAAAAAAAAGGTATTACATATATTTTTGAAATCAATGGGCTTTTTGTATAATGAATGTAATAGGTCCTTCAAAGTAGTGTCCCAAATTGGCAGTTTGCAGTCATTGACTGATAACCTTTGGGGCAGAGTGTAAATATCCCAAATTTTGCACTGTCAATATTGGTAAATTTGTCTTTGCCATTCATGGCTTCAAGTTTACCAGTCTCTATATCTCTAACCTAGTTTCTAGTCCCTTCAATCTCAATGTATTGATATTCAAAATTAATTTAGTCATGATAATAACCTGCACAGCCTATAACAGTATCCATGTTACTATAATATGGGGTGTTGGCAGTGTTAAATTTTGCATCTAAACCATCAGTTTTGCACTAGAAATATTTTTGGATTTTTTTTTGTCAGTTTGAATGTTTTTTTGACAATAAGTAAAAACTAAAATCCATTTTAGAAATCCGTTGGCTAATAAGAGTAATACTGGTTAATACCACTAGATGTCACTGTGGATAAACTTTTGCATAATTATTATTCCAAATAAAGCAAAGTAGTGAGCTGCATTAATAATGGGAGTTATGCTTAAAATAAGATCTTTTGTTAAACTTTGTTTTTAAGATGGAAAAAAAAAATCTGTCTGAATACCTTTTACCAGCGTGTGTTTATCAGTCGGTGAAGACCGGGCAAGGACTCTTAGCTTTGGCCAGATTTTATCCAGGCGTTCCTGTTCTATCTGAGAGAATCAAACCATGTGTAACAATAAAGCAATAGGTAGATGCCACACAATTTACATATTTACAATATTGTATTAATTAACCAACTAATTGAAAAATATTTGAAAGAGAACCTGTCATTTGCCATAAATTTGTAATTTTGATTACCTGCTGTAAATGCCGCTGTTCTCCTGAATCCGACATTGTTCTTCTTTACTTCCTGCGCCTCTCCGTTCCTGAGATATGGCATCTTCTTTCCTGTGTATAAATCTAGTCTTATAATCAAAGTGGGCGTGGTCAAGTGGGTGTCTTCACAAGAACCACACCCACTTAGCTGAAAAGACTAGCTTTACATACAGGAAAGAGGGGGCCCTATCTCAGGATCGGAGAGGCGCAGGAACAAAAGAAAAACAACGTCGGATTCAGGAGAACAGCAACATTTACACCATGTTGAAAAAATACATATTTTTGGCAAGTGACCGCTCCCCTTTAATCATTATTTCTTATAATCTAAAACATCCATTAAACCCCCAACATCATTAGTGCCAAGATTTTGCATATGAAACTTAATAATCTACCCTATTAGCTTCCATGGTGTTTTAGTATATAGGAAAAATGCAGAATTATCCCTGAAAGTGACAAAACACAAACCTCTCCCTTCTCGTTCCTGATACGCCTGTTGAACTCCTTCCCTTCCAGGCACAGAAAGTCCTCCCCAGGTTGTATGATGCCACACTTTGCAGCAATGGCGCGTGCCGTATTGATGTTATCCCCAGTGACCATACGGACTGTGATTCCGGCGCGTTGGCATTTACGGATTGCTTCAGGAACCTGTAGAGTTAACACCCAGGTAAGGATGATGATAGAGACCTAATTTGGGGTCATTCATGAGCACACATCCTATTGTAGTCAAATTTAACTCAAAGTCTTCACCAATTTGCAATTTTATTCTTGTACCGCCCACTTTTGGTTGTCTTTATCCTGAAGTTTTATGCTGTCATTTCATGCTTTCTGACACTCAACCAAAGACAAGTCTGTGTAGTATGGAGAGGCAGTGCATTGTATAGCAGGCAGAACTTCTTGTGTTCACTTCTGTGCATGTAAGATATTAGGGATGGTTAGTTGGTACCTTGCCTGCACCTTTGGTCCAGTAGGTCAGGAAATCCGCTACCCAGCCTATATCCACAGCTCACCAATACACCCATGATTGGCAAGCCTACGCTTACCAGTCTCATAGGCCAATGAGAGGTCTTCAGAAACCCCAGCATACCACCTCTCCTGGCACCAAACGCTGCCCTACTAAAGGCCCTTGGTTGGCATCTCCTCCTGCAAGCTGGCAGCCAGACGACCACTATTATTTCTTTTGTTCAGTTATTTTAACAGGCCACTGGCGCTGTGTATTGTGAAAAGCCCATCCACCAAACCTTGAATCTCAAGGAACGCAAACAATGCAGGGAAGAAACCTTCTGGAAGAGCTGCTTTCCTGAAGAACTGATTTCCCATCTCTTCCACTAGGTTGGAAGGACCCATTTTATTTCATGGAACCTTCTGAAAAAAAATCTAATGTGCCAGCACTGAGAAATTAGACTTTGATACCACATGTAAAATAGCCTGGAAGTGCATTGAGGTGTATTAATGTGCTGGAAGTGCACTGACCTGCCCCAAATGCACTTCTAGGGAAATTGTCATGTGGTATTAAAGCGTAATTTCTCAGCTCTGACTCATCGGATTACTACGAGACGGGTATCCTTTTTATTGTTGGACTATGACCTATGGAGCCATGATACCCTACATACGTCCCTTTATAGTCAAGCACTCACCTCAGGCCTGACGGGATCTTCTATTCCCCCCACACAGATACAAGTCAAGTCTCCAACTATCTCATTCTCATTCTCCCACTCCGGTTCCGGCACTCCTTGAAAATCCCGGTAGGCGACACATATGGTACGTAGTCCATCGCAGGCCATGGGCTCAATGACTTTTTTAACCATCTCATCCCGATCACGAGGCCGAAAAGTGCGGAGGTCCCCAGCGCCATTTAGGATATTGGAACACCTAGCAATGTAGAGAGGTGGGATCAATTAGGGCCAATGTAAGAATGCTCATGTTGAGGTTACCGCCATTACTACATTACATTGTTGCTGTTTCCAGCAAGTAATTTTGGTTTATGTGCGGTTTAGAAGAGGGGACTGCTGGCCTGGGCATTTAGGAACAAGGCTAAGACAGCAAAATAAATCTTTGTCTTGGTTGACGGAAAGCCTTGATACAAGTCTGATGTCAAATCAGTGGTGACCTGTTATTGTTAACAATACAATAATTAAAGCAAAATAAGCCGCCCCTGCTCGTGAGAGCTTACAATCTACAATGAGGTGGGGGAGATACAAAGTACAGGTGTGTATATACAATGGTGCATTTACAATGATGGTCCAGCCATCTTGAGGGAGTGAGGGATGGATGGAGATAGTAAATGGGCTGCACACACACACTTACACATAGAATGACTTTGATTAGTGAATGTGATAGGCCGCTCTGAACAGATGTGTTTTGAGGGAGCGCCTGAAACCATGCAAATTGTGGATAGTCCTAATTTCTTGGGGTAGAGCATTCCAGAGGATTGGCGCAGCGCGGGAGAAGTCTTGGAGTCGAGAGTGGGAGGTACGGATTAGTGCAGAGGTTAGTCGAAAGTTGTTTGCAGAGCGCAGCAGTCGGTTAGGCCGATAGATAGAAATGAGGGAGGAGATGTAGGGGGGTGCTGCACTGTGGAGAGCTTTGTGGGTGAGAACCAGTACTTTGAATTGTATCCTAAAATGAATGGGCAACCAGTGTAAGGACTGGCGAAGAGCGGACGCGTCCGAGTACCGATTAGCCAGATGGATGACCCTGGCTGCTGCATTAAGGATGGATTGGAGAGGGGATAGTCGAGTAATGGGGAGGCCAAGTAATAGAGCGTTGCAGTAGTCCAGGCGGGAGTGGATCAATGCTACAGTGAGGGTTTTTGTTGTTTCAATGGTAAGAAAAGGGCGGATTCTAGAGATGTTCTTTAGGTGTAGGCGGCAAGAGCGGGCAAGAGATTGTATATGGGAGGTTAGTAGACGGCGGGAGCAGAAGTTCAGTTTTGGAGAGGTTAAGTTTCAGATAGAGAGCGGACATGATGTTGGAGACTGCGGACAGACAGTCGGTGGTGTTCTGTAGAACAGCAGGGGTAAGGTTGAGGGATGACGTGTATAGTTGTGTGTCATCAGCATAAAGATGGTACTGAAAGCCAAATCTGCTGATGGTCTGTCCAATTGGGGCCGTGTTGAGAGAGAAGAGAAGGGGGCCAAGGACTGAGCCCTGGGGTACCCAGACAGCGAGAGGAAGAGGAGATGACGTGGAGCCAGAGAACAAAACACTGAAGGAGCGGTCAGAAAGATAGGAGGAGAACCAGGAGAGAGCAGTGTCCTTAGTACCTAGTGACTGGAGCCTAGAGAGTAGGAGACGGTGGTCAACTGTGTCGAAAGCTGCAGAAAGGTCGAGAAGAATGAGCAGAGAGTGGTCACCGTTATGTTTTGCTGTCAGAAGGTCATTGGTCACTTTGATGAGTGCAGTTTCAGTCGAATGTAGGGGGCGGAAGCCGGACTGTGAAGGGTCTAGGAGGGAGTGAGTGGAGAGGTAACGGGTAAGGCGGGAGTAGACTAGGCGCTCCAAAAGTTTAGAGATGAAGGGCAGATTGGAGACCGGTCTGTAGTTGTTTGTGCAGGAAGGGTCGAGAGCGGGTTCTTTAGTAATGAAGTAATGATGGAGTGTTTGAAGGAGGATGGGAAAATGCCAGAGGAGAGTGAGAGATTATAGATTGTACAGTCATGGCCAAAAGTTTTGAGAATGACACAAATATTAATTTTTACAAAGTCTACTGCTTCACTTTTTCTAATGGCAATTTGCATATACTCCAGAATGTTATAAAGAGTGATCAGCTTAACAGCAATTACTTGCAAAGTCAATATTTGGCTAGAAAATGAACTTTATCCCCCAAAACACATTTCAACATTATTGCAGCCCTGCATTAAAAGGACCAGCTAACCTCTTTTCAGTGATTTCTCCATTAACACAGGTGTGGGTGTTGATGAGGACATGGCTGGAGATCAATCTGTCACGATTAAGTAAGAATGACACCACTGGACACTTTAAAAGGAGGCTGGTGCTTGGCATCATTGTTTCTCTTCTGTTAACCATGGTTATCTCTAAAGAAACACGTGCAGTCATCATTGCAATGCACAAAAATGGCCTAACAGGGAAGAGTATCGCAGCTAGAAAGATTGCACCTCAGTCAACAATCTATCGTATCATCAAGAACTTCAAGGAGAGAGGTTCCATTGTTGCCAAAAAGGCATCTACACGCACTGTGAGGCGGAGACTCTTGGAGCAAGGCCTGGTCTCAAGGAGGGCAGCAAAGAAGCCACTTCTCTCCAGAAAAAACATCATGGACAGACTGATATTCTGCAAAAGGTACAGGCAGTAGATTGCTGAGGACTGGGGTAAAGTTATTTTCTCTGATGAATCCCTTTTCGATTGTTTGGGACATCAGGAAAACCCCTCATTCGGAGAAGACAAGGTGAGCGCTACCACCAGTCTTGTCTCATGCCTACTGTTAAGCATCCTGAAACCATTCATGTGTGGGGTTGCTTCTCAGCCAAGGGAATCGGCTCTCTCACAGTCTTGCCTAAAAACACAGCCATGAATAAAGAATGGTACCAGAATGTCCTCCAAGAGCAACTTCTCCCAACCCTCCAAGAGCAGTTTGGCGATCAACAATGCCTTTTCCAGCATGATGGAGCACCTTGCCATAAAGCAAAGGTGATAACTAAATGGCTCAGGGAACAAAACATAGAGATTTTGGGTCCATGGCCTGGAAACTCCCCAGATCTTAATCCCATTGAGAACTTGTGGTCAATCATCAAGAGACGGGTGGACAAACAAAAACCTAAAAATTCTGACAAAATGCAAGCATTGATTGTGCAAGAATGGACTGCTATCAGTCAAGATTTGGTCCAGAAGTTGATTGAGAACATGCCAGGGAGAATTGCAGAGGTCCTGAAGAAGAAGGGTCAACACTGCAAATATTGACTTGCTGCATTAACTCATTCTAACTGTCAATATAAGCTTTTGTTACTCATATGTTTGCAATTATTATATTTCTGTCTGTGATAAAAACATCTGTCAAACACACATAAAAACCAGAGGGCAGCAGATCATGTGAAAATATAATATTTGTGTCATTCTCAAAACTTTTGGCCATGACTGTAGTTAGGTGAGATGTGACAACTGGAGAGAGAGACAGGAGGAGATGTGAGGGAATGGGGTCGGTAGTGCATGTAGTCGGACGAGAGGAAGAGAGGAGTCTGGAGACTTCTTCTTCTGTGATGGGATCAAATGTGGAAAGTGAGCCAGGGGAAATGCAGGGTGGGATGGGAGTCACAGCACTTGGTGGTTGGGAGCAGATTTCCTGACGGATATTGTCTATTTTTTCTATAAAGTGGGAGGCCAGGTCATCAGCACAAATGTCTGTGATAGGGGCTTGTGCTTTTGGCAAGAGGAGGGAGTGAAAAGTGTCAAAAAGTTTCTTGGGGTTGTTGGCTAGTGAGGAGATCAGGGTGGTGAAGTAGGTCTGTTTGGAGAGGTGAAGGGCAGCGTTATAAGTTCTTAACATAAATTTGAAGTGGATGAAGTCTTCTGGTGTGTGGGTTTTTCTCCATAGGCGATTCAGCTCTCCTAGAGCAGGGTTCCCCAACTTCAGTCCTCAAGGCCCACCAACAGGTCATGTTTTCAGGATTTCCTTTGTATTGCACATGTGATTCAATTATCACCTGTGCAATACAAAGGAAATCCTGAAAACGTGACCTGTTGGTGGGCCTTGAGGACTGGAGTTGGGGAACCCTGTCCTAGAGCATCGTTGGAGAAGTTGAGTTTGCGATGTGAGACAGGGCTGTTTTACTCTGTGTTTGGAAGTTCTCAGGGTGAGGGGCTCTACTTGGTCAAGGGTGCTTCTAAGAGTGTCATTGTAGTGGTGTACAGCCAGATCAGGACAGGAAAAAGAGGAGATTGGGGACAGTGAGGAGTGTAGGGAGTTACAGGTGCGGACCCCAATCAGGTCTCTTGACCCAAATTGATACAGACTCGTATATGTGTATGAGACTGTTGACCCTCATCCGATCTAGAAATTGTGGTCTCTGCTCGGATCGTGAATCAAACTGCATCTTTCACACTGGAGTACAATGTAGAAGCTGTGTAATACCTCATTTCTCCTGAGGAGGCGCTGCAGGGGAATAGAACACTTGCCGCTGGGCTTACCCCACAAATTATATGTATGTATTCAGAATCAGACCCTACAGAGGATTACAGAGTCTGCAGGTGGACTCAGGCTTGGATAATTACAATGTGCCCCACACAGAACTTTGAAGAGAGGTATTCACATCTACCCAGAAATTCAGACTTCAGTCTTAGAGAGGTATTCATACTAGACACATAGGACCCAGCAGATCTCAGACCGCCTTGTCATTGGCTACTGGGCATGCATGAATTGGCCAAATTATGTGCTAAGCCTCTCAGTTTTTTCCTAGTATTCAGAAGCAGTGTTACTATTCATATTTCATATTGACATGCTTTAGCACTACTTTTTTTGTTTATTATAAATCCAGTCTTGTTATCCAAGTGGGAGTGGTCTTCAAGAAAACTCCCACATGGAAGTTGAGAACCACGCCCCCTTAAAAAAAAATTACAAGGCAGAGAAGGCCATATCTCAGGAACGGAGAGGAGCAGGAAAAAAAGAAAATCATCCCCGGATTCAGGAAAAAAAGCGACATTTACTCCAGATATTCACTTTATTGCTGATATATCCCTTGTGCTGCTTTAACAACATAGTCGGGACACGTAGCCGGACGGTAGGAGGACATGCCTGCCCATTACACTATTTTTATACACTAGCTTTTATCCTAAGTCATATTACAAGACTCGTTAAAGGGTTGATTGTGACTTGTAGGATCGCTACTTCCAATAGGTGGCGCTATAGAGTACAAGTCCTCTTTGTTTGAAGAGGCAATTTGCACATTACACTATAATCATTTATTATATCAGTAGCACCAGATCATGTTCATTCCTTGGCCGCTGACTGAGATCCTTATGACCGGCATCTGTTGTGTAGTATGACAAACTAATCCCGGCCATATTAATGCCTGATCTGCCTTAGTCCGCAGAAGATTTCCCCTATTAATGCAGATGAGTGTTCACAATGCGTAGAGGCGGACGTTTCTACATTGTGACACATTGTACAGCTCGCGTGCCCCGCTGTCTTTAATTAAGCCTTCTCCATGGTTCCCAGAAGTAGGAACATAACCATCCGGGTGTGCCGGAGCATAGACGGAAAATGGAACGTGGTTTACTAAGGAGCGGATGGAAGGAGCATATGGTAAGTGGCTGACTACGATAATCCACTGGCACGACTCTGCTTTCCTACTGTCCGATCCTCAGAGCTGAGACAACTAGAATTGTGCACAATGTCCTACCATTCACTAGAGAAGACCGATGGGATGGAAAGTCGGAGACCTATGAGCGTCACTATTTCTAGGGTGTGAGCTATTGTCATGGCAGACATTAACATGGGCACATGACCAGGTGTATACGTTGGCTGACGTTGTCCCAGTAGACCCTTCTTTGCTTTCGACTTTTCCTCTTCGCTTCTCAAACACTATAACCTTCCTTTTATTATTTTTCATGGATTGTTGTGGGGTTTTTTTCGGTACGAGCTGAAGTTTTATTGATACCATTTTGGATTCCATGCGACTTTCTGATCTATTTTTATTCTACTTTTTGTGAAGGCAAAGTGACCCCCCAAAAAAGCTATTTTCTTTTTCTTTTTCCCATTTGCCGTATTGTTTAAATATTATAATATTTTATTAGTTCATTTAATGTTATTAGTTATTTTTTTTAGATTATATTTATGTTCTGGGGAGGGGAAAAAAGGGTGATATGAACATTTATAGTTTAATATTTATTAGAAAATATTTTTCTTTTTTGTTTTACTTTTTTTTATTAATCGTCGCTTGGGGAACTTGAATCTGGAATAACTTGGTACTGTGATATTGAGGTATTGTAAAATTACTGATCTCCTGTGAAGCCTAGCCTCAGGCTTCCTGAGTATACAAACATGGCAGACATGGGGGGCATAGTTCATGCTCCCTGCTACCGTAGCATGACCATGGTAATAGGACCAATGGAAAATTGACATTATGTTGTGGGAGAAGCTGATGGTCATCAGAAGGGACACGTTCCCCATTATCAACCTCTTAAATGCCACTGGTACTACAGACATCGGCATCTAAGAGGTGCGAATTGCTGCTAATTGAGCCATCTCCAATCACAGCAGCTAGATGCGGGAAGCACTCGTGTTATATGGCACTGGCTCAGCCCATGCCGTCTATGACAGGCGGATGTCACAGTTTGTAGCGGGGTCACCCAAGGTGCCTGGGTCTCTGCTCTTCCTTACAGGCACAAGGTGCTGGCGCTAGGCCTGTATTGTATGGCAGCATACAGAAAACCTACAGTTCCGAAATAAGTAAGTGTTCTGTGTGCCGCCATGTGTTGCCCCGCAGAAGGGTGCTGCTAGTGTGCCCCCTTAATATTGCATCCGCTGAAAGTTGCCATTATTTGTTTTTCTTAGAAATTTCATGTCAATCCTTGCGAAGAAATGTTGTCCCTGTAGAAATTAGATTGCACATAGAGGTCCTACTGTATAGGCAAAAGATTACTACAGATCCCTACATAGACCAATACCATGCCAATATTCAGGAGCCCAAAATCTGGAACATTCATTGCATTACAAATGTACCAACAATATAAATGATATGTAAAGAAAAGCATGCCGAGAAGGTAGCTACTTCCTCCTATGCTGATAGCACAATTGGACTGCACTTCTGTTTTCCAAATATTCACGTTGAATCAGATTATTGATTAAATCAGGTTTTTGTGTTGAGTATATTTTTTTTAGACATTTTTTTTCTTTCAAGTGTTATTGAAAAAACAAAATAGTAAGGCAGGATTACCATGACAGGTAACACCTCTATACACAGCTGATAGCACAGGATCCACCAATCATAATATGTGATGTCACTGCTGACCTTGCTCCCCCTTCTTTTTCTATGACCTTTGCACACGCTCATTAGATGCTTCAATGCAAATCAGAGGGTAAGAGTCTGATCATTGCAGCTCATGTGCATGTGCATTTCCTGAAACAACAGGAAGTTAGAGTCTAAAAAAGCTCCAGTGGTCGGTGGGAGAATTGCAAGATTTCTATTTTTTACTTTTAATTCACAATTGGGATTTGGGGAAAAAATACAATTATCATAAAACCTAATTTAAATATTAGGTCATTTTTTAACTTTTAAGCAGGGAATGAGGCTCCAGAATGAGAGGGCAACAGGTTTGTCGGCTTTACATATACGATGTGTAGTCACATTTTTCAGTTTAATCTGGAAGGTCGGTTTAAAGGATCGTCCGTTTTGGAGGATCCCTACCCACATGAAAGGTCCACAAAGATGGAGCTGACAATGATAACATCTGGTTAATATTGAGATGAATGAAGATAATGAGCCCTGATTATGGCCACCTATGTGGGCGAGCACTCACTTCTTCAGGATGATCTCCGAGGCTCCCTTGCTGTACAGTCTGAATCCTCCATTAGGCAGGCACACGACGGTGCTCATAGACTTACGAACAGAGTTGAAGGTGTACACTTTATAGAGCGTCTCCTCAGGAATCTGGTCTCGCACCAGCTGGTAGTCCCGTTGCATATCCAGAACAAACCCAAGCAGGGCGCACTCAGTTTTATTGCCTACTTGCTGGGGAAGCGCTCCATCTTTTTCTGGAGGCTTGAAAAAGGAAAAGAGACATGAGGATGAAAATCTGCTGCCTGCAAATGCTAATCCTGGAATTTAGAGACGAAACGTACAAACTAGAAAAGCATTCTTCTGGAAACTGCAAAACCCGACCACTGGTGATATTGGCAGTTCCAGCTCACTGAAGTGAATCAGACGGAGCTGCAATACCAAACATATCCTGTGGACAGGTGTGGCGCTGTTTTGGAGAAAAAACAGCAACTTTTTTCATTGCTGGGGAAATATCAACAAGTCCCTTACTAATATGGCTTGATGTACTGCCCAGACTGACATTGGCAGTAAGACTACTTTTTCAGATACATAGACCATTTTCCATACTCCTGCTTCCTTTTAAGCCCCCCATATACTTAAGATAGGTGATGGCGATGGGATGGGAAAAACAGTAACATCCCTGATAATCTAGGGTAGTGATGAATAATAATTATTAATAATAATACATTTTATTTATATAGCGCCAACAAATAATAACATCCCTGGTGGTCTAGGGTAGTGATAGGATTGACAATAACATCCCTGGTGGTCTAGGGGAGTAATAGAATTGACAATAACATCCCTGGTGGTCTAGGGGAGTGATAGGATTGACAATAACATCACTGGTGGTCTAGGGGAGTAATAGAATTGACAATAACATCCCTGGTGGTCTAGGGGAGTGATAGGATTGACAATAACATCCCTGGTGGTTAGGTAGTGAATAGATTGACAATAACATCCCTGGTGGTCTAGGGGAGTGATAAGATTGACAATAACATCCCTGGTGGTCTAGGATAGTGATAAGATTGACAATAACATCCCTGGTGGTTAGTGTAGTGATAGATTGACAATAACATCCCTGGTTGGTCTAGGGAGTGATAGGATTGACAATAACATCCCTGGTGGTTAGTGTAGTGATAGGATTGACAATAACATCCCTGGTGTCTAGGGGTAGTGATAGGATTGACAATAACATCCCTGGTGGTCTAGTGTAGTGATAGGATTGACAATAACATCCCTGGTGGTCTAGTGTAGTGATAGGATTGACAGTAACATCCCTGGTGGTTAGTGTAGTGATAGGATTGACAATAACATCCCTGGTGTCTAGGGAGTGATAGGATTGACAATAACATCCCTGGTGGTCTAGGGAGTGATAGGATTGACAATAACATCCTGGTGGTCTAGTGTAGTGATAGGATTGACAATAACATCCCTGGTGGTCAGGGAGTGATAGGATTGACAATAACATCCCTGGTGGTCTAGGGAGTGATAGGATTGACAATAACATCCCTGGTGGTCTAGGGTAGTGATAGGATTTACAATAACATCCCTGGTGGTCTAGTGTAGTGATAGGATTGACAATAACATCCCTGGTGGTCAGGGGAGTGATAGGATTGACAATAACATCCCTGGTGGTCTAGGGAGTGATAGGATTGACAATAACATCCCTGGTGGTCTAGTGTAGTGATAGGATTGACAATAACATCCCTGGTGGTCTAGTGGTAGTGATAGGATTGACAATAACATCCCTGGTGGTCTAGGGAGTGATAGGATTGACAATAACATCCCTGGTGGTCCAGGGTAGTGATATGATTGACAATAACATCCCTGGTGGTCTAGTGTAGTGATAGGATTGACAATAACATCCCTGGTGGTTTAGTGTAGTGAAAGGATTGACAATAACATCCCTGGTGGTCTAGGGAGTGATAGGATTGACAATAACATCCCTGGTGGTCTAGTGTAGTGATAGGATTGACAATAACATCCTGGTGGTCTAGTGTAGTGATAGGATTGACAATAACATCCCTGGTGGTCTAGTGTAGTGAAAGGATTGACAATAACATCCCTGGTGGTCTAGTGTAGTGATAGGATTGACAATAACATCCCTGGTGGTCTAGGGTAGTGATATGATTGACAATAACATCCCTGGTGGTCTAGGGTAGTGGTGGGATTAACACTAGCAATCCTGGTGGTCTAGGGCGGTGATGGGATTTTTCATAATATCCCTGGTGGTCTATGGCAGTGGTGGGATTTTTCATAATATCCCTGGTGGTCTAGTGTAGTGATAGGATTGACAAGAACATCCCTGGTGGTCTAGGGGAGTGATAGGATTGACAATAACATCCCTGGTAGTCTAGGGTAGTGATAGGATTGACAATAACATCCCTGGTGGTCTAGGGTAGTGATAGGATTGACAATAACATCCCTGGTTGTCTAGGGGAGTGATAGGATTGACAATAACATCCCTGGTGGTCTAGTGTAGTGATAGGATTGACAATAACATCCCTGGTGGTCTAGTGTAGTGATATGATTGACAATAACATCCTGGTGGTCTAGGGTAGTGATAGGATTGACAATAACATCCCTGGTGGTCTAGGGTGTGATAGGATTGACAATAACATCCCTGGTGGTCTAGTGTAGTGATATGATTGACAATAACATCCCTGGTGGTCTAGGGTAGTGATAGGATTGACAATAACATCCCTGGTGGTCTAGGGTAGTGATAGGATTGACAATAACATCCCTGGTGGTCTAGGGTAGTGATAGGATTGACAATAACATCCCTGGTGGTCTAGTGTAGTGATATGATTGACAATAACATCCCTGGTGGTCTAGGGTAGTGATAGGATTGACAATAACATCCCTGGTGGTCTAGGGTAGTGGTGGGATTAACACTAGCAATCCTGGTGGTCTAGGGCGGTGATGGGTTTTTCATAATATCCTGGTGGTCTATGGCAGTGGTGGGATTTTTCATAATATCCCTGGTGGTCTAGTGTAGTGATAGGATTGACAAGAACATCCTGGTGGTCTAGTGTAGTGATAGGATTGACAATAACATCCCTGGTGGTCTAGTGTAGTGATATTATTGACAATAACATCCCTGGTGGTCTAGGGTAGTATAGGATTGACAATAACATCCCTGGTGGTACAAGAGAAGCAGAATATTTAGGGGTCTCCTTTACCCTTTGGGCCACGGTGCAGTTTATTTTATTTATTTTATATTTATGTGACGTTTGTTAACTATTTTTTGTTACTAATTGTCATTGTTACATTTGATAGTTATGTGGAGCCAAGCAGAAGGCGAGGGACTTACTAGTATCTTGGTGGTGTAGGCACAATTAATGGCAATGGCATTGACGAGCAGGTCTAAGGTTTTGGAATTGAGGCTGCTGGGATCCGGCTTCTCTTTATGATGGACGTCTCCAATGTAAGACTGCACCACTGTCATCCGGTTGGTTGTCAGAGTTCCCGTTTTGTCAGAGCAGATGGCAGTGGCATTGCCCATTGTCTCACAAGCATCCAAGTGTCGCACAAGGTTGTTGTCCTTCATCATTTTCTGCAATGCAACAACCATCTTAATATTGCTCAGATCCTAAGGCGGCGTGGAACAATCTTAAAGGTGTATTCTCAAGTTTGGAAGTTAACATCCTGATCCTTGGGGGTCTGACTGTTGGGAACCCCACCAATCTGTAGAATCAGGGTTCTGAAGAGCCGCGTCTAAGATGAGCGGTGGTCGATCACGAGCACTTCCGCTCCATTCATTCTAATGGGACCACCGGAGATAGCTGACACTCGGCTGGTCTGTGTCATTCTCCTAAGAATGAATGGAGTGAAGGTGCCCATGATCGACCACCACTCCATTTAGGTGAAGCTCTTCTGAGCCCCGATTCTCCAGGTCGGTGGGGTTCCCAGTGGTCCGAGCCATAGCGATTGGAAAGTTATGGAAAGGGAATCACTTCCAAAACTTCATGAAGGTATCCTAAAAAAAATACTCTTGTATCGGCACTCGTATAAAGTCACTAATGGATGTTACTCCATAACCAATCAAAATCTCAATTAGGAGGTCAACCACTCTGTGTAGGGAGCCGCGCTTTTCCGCCTCTGTGCACTGTCTACATCCGGCCACAGCAGGAGCTGCAAACAGCTGATCTGTAGGGGTGCCGGGTGTTGGGCCCCCCATTGGTCTGAAATTGATGACCTTTCCTAAGGACAGTTAATTAATATCTAAGTCCTGGGAATCCCCAAAAATCAAGTTTACATATAATCTTGATTAATAATCTCCCACAGGACCTCTTAGTTGCTAGGCAGAACTCGCATCTGTCCTTTACTCCCTGCCAACATAGTGTGGGTAGATTAGCAAACTGTAGGGGACAATTGGAAAGGAAGTATGACTTCAGAATCAGACTACACAACGTTTTTGTAGTCTGTTACTATGGAGACGCAAAGGAACTGTATACACAAACATTTGAAGACTAAACTATTTGCAAGGATCATTTATGCACTGGAACATTAAAAATAAGGGTAGACTTAGTAGTGATTGCATATCACTATATGTATGACACAATCAGCGCTAAGTCTACCCTTATAGTAATTATTTAATGTTTCAATGCATAGAAGATATAAAAGACATATATACATACATGCTACTGTACATGTTCCTTTCTTGCGACATTAACATCTCTTTGGGGAGATGCGTAAAGTTTCCAAAGCCGCCACTGCTTACCTTGACGGAATAGGCTAGAGAGATGGTAACGGCTAGGGGCAGGCCTTCTGGCACAGCCACCACTAGGACAGTAACTCCAATGATGAAGAATTTGACAAAGTATTGCACGTAGACAGGGGTACACTCCGCTAGCCACTCTTTGCCCTCCACCACAAAGGTTTCAATCACAAAGTAGAGCACCAAGATGATAACTGTAATTGCCGACATCACCAGACCTGGTGGAGGAGGTAGGGGGTGTTAAGGGGACGGGAGAAAGGAAAGGAGCATAAGGAAAAGAGGGGTGGAAGGTAAGTCAGAGAGGACAACAAACTAGGTTAATAAGGGGCAGAGAGACAGAATATGGCAGCACACTCAGTTCTGTTGCAAATTTTACCCTATCACATGGATTTTTCAGTGATGGCTCTTCAGATTCTGCTGGACTACATTTCTCCACCACAGGCTGATCATACTGAAAGTTGTAGTTCAACAACAACCATAGACCCAATGCTGACACGTCTTGTTGGGTCTATGGGACCATAGTATTGCAATCAAAGGGCTGAAAATAATAGGAAATCACCAATAGGCACTGGGCTGTTATTAAAAATACAACCGCCATGTCATACCCGTGCTCTGTGCTAAAAGTATCTCATTCTGTAAGGCCAACCTGTGACTCCAGCATCTGCAAAAACACAATCCCAGCATGCTACAGAAGTTGTAGTTTTGCAAATATTGGAGACTCAATGTTGGAGATCCACTCAATGTTGGAGATCCACTCAATGGAGACCACTTATATATGGTCCCTATTGTAGCTATGGGAGGGGTCCTCATGATACGCTTTCACTGGATAGGGATTCTGATCGGTGGGGAAAGGACAACCAGCAGCATTAGATGGGGTAGGTGAAGTCCTTTAGCACAAAACACTAAGTCTGACACCATTTTTTATAAAATTGCCAACTTTGAACGCCATTTTTGAAAAACTAGCAATTAAATTATCTTTCTATATGGCGCTCTCTTTTTTCCTATGCAGGGCTCCAAATGCCCTGCATAACCACATAGCCAAAGAGGAAAACAGCCATAGAGGTAACTATTAAATTTCTGTCTGCCTGTAGCCACCACTAGAGGGAACTGAAGAGCTACCTGCATAAATTAGTGGTTACCCACTTTCTTTTTTTTTTTTTTTTTTTTCACTTAAATGCATGTATTTGGGGTTCAAAATATTTTTTGCAATAGGGTTTTATTAAAAATTTTGCACTTTCATGCTTTTAAAGAGACATTATTTCCTTGCACATAGAACTTTGATGTGGTCAGAAATCAGCAGAGAAGGGCTCAGGAAAAGGCAGATAAGTGTTAGAAATTCTCCCACTGGACTATAGGAATGAGCTAACTGATGGATTCTCATTTAGCCCATCCTACAACAAGCAATAGTCAGTGTAAAACTGACTAAAAGTGGCTATAGAAGGCAAATGGTACAAAGTATGGAGTGAAACCCAATTACAAAAATGATTTTTAGCCACAAGTACATGCATTTAAGTAAAAAAAAAAAATTGTTCCCAACCCCTTTAAGTAAGATCGTAAGCTCCAATCTGGTGGTGATTTCATGGTTATCATATAAAAATTGCAACAGTGAAGTCTACAATATGTTAGTTCGAGAATGAAAAAGCAAATTCTGTGTTAGGTCTATACAGGGAGAAGAAAAAACATGACAAACTTCACAGAAGAATGCAATAAAACTTCTACGCTCATTTCCCCATGTCTCTGTTCTTTCTCCCGATTCTAGTATATCAAACCCAATAGCGAGGACGACGTTTCATTTTGGGAAGAAAATAGCAATAGATTGCAGACAATTAAAGGGTCAGTTCAAAGATCTGGCAGTACTGGCAGCAAGCTTCTATGGAAGACACAAGGTACCAATGTGAACTGTCCGTGGACTTCACTTATTCATCAAAGCAGTACTTCAAATGTATGAAATCCATTCAGGTCACCTAAATACGGCTGAAGAGCACTCATTACAGTTTAGGGGAGCATCCCCAACGCTACCATATGTCAGACCACTCTCTATACAGCTCTATTATGGGCCAACAACTCCTTACTGAACTCTACCTAGATCTTCCATGGGCTAGTCTACTCTTCTTGAGCTCCTTTACCTGCACTTTAATATGTTGACCACTTCTTCCCCAGTTCTATTGTGTGCCAGACCACTCCTCCTTTAATCCTTCCAAGTTCCTGATCACTCTTTCCCCAGCTACACCATGTGCAAGACCTTCATGTACCAGAAAACTTCTTCCTCGAGTCTTCCATGTGCCATTTCACTCATTCTGCAGTTTTGCCATGTGCTAGATCAGTCCTTCCCTTTCTCTTCATGGTTCCAGACTAATCCTCTTGGGTCATTTTCCCAAACTCTACTGTATAACAGGCAATTCATTTAGTTGCTTTTCCATGTGCATTACCATTCATTCCCTAACTGAATCATGTGCCAGACCACTCCTTGCTCTGCTCTACCATAAGCCAAATCATTACCTCCCCAACTCTACAACGTGCCAGACCAATTCTTCTTGAGGTCCCCTTCTCAAGCTCTACCATGTGCCAGACCACTTTCTTCAGCTCTACAATGTGCCAAACCATTATTTCCCCAGTTCCCATTTGTGCTAGACGACTATTCTTCAGCCCTCTTTCCCCAGTTCTTCCATATGCCAAACCATTCCTTCTTTAGGACTACCAATTGGCAAACCATTGCTTCTCCAGCTCTACAGATGTGCCAGACAACTTCTTACCTAACGTTTTAATGTGCAAGTCCATTACTTCCTTAACTTCTACACATTCCCAAACACTTCTTATTGAGTTCTCCTTCCCAAGCTCCCCCATGTGCCGTACCACTCCTTCCACTCTTCTACCATGTGCCAGGCCACTCCTTTTCTGGTTCTATATGCCATACCACTACTTACCTTGCCCTATCATGTACCAGGCCACTTCTTTCCTAACTCTACTATTTGCCAGACTGCTACTTACCCAGCTTTACCATGTGCCAGGCTCCTCCTTACCTAACTTTACCATGTTCCATAGCTCTACTTACCCAGCTCTACCATGTACCAGGCCACTCTTTTCCTAACTCAACTGTCTGCAAGACCGCTACTTACATTGCTCTACCATGTGCCAGGCCACTCCTTCCCTAGCTCTACCATGTGCCAGGCCACTCCTTCCCCACCTCTACCATGTTTCAGGTCACTCCTTCTCCACCTCTACCATGTGACAAAGCACTCCTTCCCCACCTCTACTATGTGCCAAGCCACTCCTTCCCCAACTCTGCCTTGTGCCAGGCTACTCCTTCCCTATCTCTATGATGTACCAGGCCACTCCTACCCCACCTCTACCGTGTGCTAGGCCACTCCTTCCCCACCTCTACCATGTGGAAAATCACTCCATCTCCACCTCTACCATATGTCAGGCCACTCCTCCCCCTCTACCATGTGCTAGGCCAGGCCTTCCCCACCTATACCATGTGGCAAACCACTCTTTCCCCACCTCTACCATGTGCCAGGCCAGGCCTTCCCCACCTATACCATGTGGCAAACCACTCTTTCCCCACCTCTACCATATGCCAGGACACTCCTTCCCCACCTCTATCATGTGGCAAACCACTCCTTCCCCACCTCTACCATGTGCCAGACCAGTCCTTCCCCATGTGCCAGACCAGTCCTTCCCCACCTCTACCATTTGCCAGGCCAGTCCTTCCTCACCTCTACCATGTGCCAGGCTAGTCCTTCCCCACCGCTACCAGGTGCCAGGTCAGTCCTTCCCCACCGCTACCAGGTGCCAGGTCACTCCTTCCTCACCTCTACCATGTGGCAAATCACTCCTTCCCCACCTCTACCATGTGCCAGACCAGTCCTTCCCCATGTGCCAAACCAGTCCTTCCCCACCTCTACCATTTGCCAGGCCACTCCTTCCCTATCTCTACCATGTGCCAGGCCACTCCTTCAATATCTCTACCATGTACCAGGCAACTCCTTCCTTATCTCTACCATGTCCCAAGCAACTCCTTCCCTATCTCTACCATGTGCCAGGCCACTCGTTCCCTAACTCTACCATGTGCCAGGCCAGTCTTTCCCCACCTCTACCATGTGCCAGGCCAGTCTTTCCCACCTCTACCATGTGGCTAACCACTCCTTCTCCACCTCTAGCATGTGCCAGGACACTCCTCTCCTAGCTCTACCATGTGAAAGACCACTCCTTCCTTTGATCCTACACATTCCTGACCATTTCTTCTCGAGTTCTCTTTCCTAATCTCCACCATGAGCTGGACCACTCATTTCCATAAGACCAACCCCTTCCATAGCTTACCTAAACAACACAGTGAATATTACTGAAAATATAAGACTTTTTCTTAGTATTATCAGTTCAAAGATTGACTTTAAAATGTTTTTTTTTCATCATTGTTGCACAACTTAGATCATCATTGTTAACAGAACATAAGGTCATAGAACATAAGGCCCAGGCTTACACAATTGGTCGCTGGTTCTCTTGTATGTAGACTCTGAGGAGTCGAATTTAATATCATGTCATCCGTGAGTACACCCATGTCATCCATAACTGCGGTACTCATTGTTACCTGCTTTTCCTATTTGCACTGCCAGCTTGGTGAGTTTCCCCTGTAATACGGACTTCTCCTTTTTAGGAATACTGGCTTTTTTCTTTTCACGTTCCTCCATTTCTCCACCTTCTGCACTTTTCAGAGGCTGCATCTCCATGGCAACAGCGCCATCCTGCTTTTTAGCTAAAAAAAACAAAAAAACATGAAAATCCAGAGTTATTCAATGTCTCAGGGGTCCATTTTATGAGGTCATGTGACCTACACCAAATTTTGTCCTATTTAGCCTGACCATTGTATTGTCCCCTCAATCGGTTTTCCGAAAAGTGATAAATTGGTAAGTATAACATTATTTCCTAAATATTTAAATTCTACCACTCAGTTTTTATAGGGCTTGTCCACTACCAGGACAACCCCTTCTTCATCAAAATGTATGGCCCTGATAAAATAATCAAACGCTTATTCTCACCTCCCGTGCTGGCGGCGTTCCAGTGGTATCGGCACTCGCGGTTTCAGGGCTCTTGTGCAGTTGAATAACACGCGGTGCCTGGCGCCCAATCAGCACCGGCCTCACTGTCCCCACCTTCTGTCGAATTGAACAGGAAGAGGAAGTCAGAGATCAGCTGCAGCCCAGACTTCCTTTTCATGTTCTGTTCGACAGTGGGCGGAGAGAGCTGATTGGGTGCCGGCATCACAGCCATGAAAGCGCGAGTGGAACGGCGCCGGCACAGGAGGTGAGAATTGGCTTTATTATTTTATCAGGTCAAACATTGAGATCAAGAAGGGGTTGTCCTAGTAGTGGACAACCTCTATAAGATTGAAAAAAAAGACTGAAGTCCATCAAGTTTAACCTATTATACTACAGGATATGAGGCGGAAGACAAATCCAAATCTGAATCGGAGTGACTGTCACCAACCCATTTACAGTTCTGATAAACCTGTAAGTAAGTGTCGCTTTAATTCAATCAATAGTTCACAAGAAATTAAGAAGCTATGTAACATATTTTATCAGAGAAATCTGCTTCTTTCTCCTGGACTGATTATTTACTCTTCAGTTCATGGGTAAAATTAGTAAAATCTGTATTCAGTGAACACAAACTTTCAGATTACTGTGATAGGAGAAGACAATTGGTGCTCAGAAGATTCTATGTAGAGGGAAGGAGGAGCTAGAGGCCGACACTGACATTCTGCTGCAAGTTCTCCTGAAATGACACTTAGGCCGGAGTCACACTGGCGACAAAATCGGACGACTGCAATGCGATGAAATATCGTATTGCAGTCTGCCCTATGTTAATCTATGGAGCAGCTCCCAGTATCAGATTTTTTGTGGTCCGTTTTAAACGTCCGTGTACAATCGCAGCATGCTGCGATTGTCACCGATTGTGGGTCGACTATCGCCAATGCAAGTCTATGGGAGCGATGAAAAATCTGATTACAAACGGACCACACTGTGTGACTTGCGATGAAATCGCATCGGTGTCCTTTAGAAAAGCCGGCAATTCATCCCCGGCTATACTGTAAAATCACACTGACAGCTTTAATAAAGAATAGAAAGAATAGATATATACACACAGAACACATATATATATATATATATATATATATATTATATATGTATATGTCACTGTGACATGTACATATACATATATTTATAGTTCTTACACTTCTACATACTGTAATAGCCGCTAATTCAATTGCCGGGTTTTGTGAAATCACAGAAGCCGACATGAAATGATACATTGTTTCCACACATTTAACCATGTAATTTCATGTATTTTTATATATGTTTGAAACATACAATTACATGAGTGTATTTGTGCAAAATTTCAGACATGTAGGGGTTAATTAAAGGTGTAATTTCGTTGAAAAAAAATGCGTGGGCTCCCGCTGTATTTTCTCCACCAGACAGACAAAGCAAAGCGAGTGGGGGCAGATAATAGCCCAGGGAGGGTGCATTTTTTTTGTGCCCCCCTGGCTACTAACATCTGCCCCAGACACCCCAGAAAGGGCAAATCTATAATTAGATTCGCCCTTTCTGGCACTTTGCCCGTCTATTCCCATTGCCCTGTAGCGGTGGCGAATGGGTTAATCTCACCTTACTGTCACCTTGTAATTGAAAGGTGACCTTAAGGCAGGTTAATAATTGATAGCTGTCAATTAGACAACTATCAATTATTAATCCTATTGAAGTAAATAAAAAAAACACACACACTTTAAGAATAAATAATTTTAATGAAATAAAAACACATTTTTTTGACCATCTTTTATTTTACACTTAATCCGTGCGAAGCCATTGATCTCCTAAAATAAAGAAAAAGAAATAAAACAACATTATTCTTACCTATTCCGCCGATCTGTCACGTCCCACGCTGTAATCCTTCACAAAGGGTTAACTAGCTTTGAGCCAAGCAGTGCAAGTAATCCTGCATGCTCAGCTCAAAGCTCATGAATGAATAAGTTCCTCTCCTGGCGACAGGAGAGGATGTGTTTCATGAATGAAGCTTAATTGATTGTGTCCACTTTCCCTTTAGGTCAGGTCACTACAGTTAAATTGGCAATAAATCAATTAAGCTCCATTCATGAATCTATTCCTCTACTTTCGCTGGGAGAGGAAGTTATTCATTCAGGGGGTTACAGGTCGGAGACAGCATTATTAGCTCTCTGCGACCTGTAACCTGTTAACCCTTTCTGATGGATTACACCGTGGGACCTGACTGTACATCGGATTGGTAAGTATAATTTTGCTTTTTTATTTTATTTTTATTACAGGAAATGGTTTTAGCAGGAAAATAAAATATGGTCAAAAACTGTGTGATTATTTAATTAAACTTATTTTTTATTAAACTGTGTGTGTTTGATTTTTCTTTCATACAATAGGATTAATAATTGATAGTTGTCTAATTGACAGCTATCAATTATTAACCTGGCTTAAAGTGACCTTTCAATTGCAAGGTCATTTTAACCCTTATTAACCCATTCGCCACCGCTACAGGGCAATGGGAATAGACGGGCAAAGTGCCAGAAAGGGCGAATCTAATTATAGATTTGCCCTTTCTGGGGTGTCTGGGGGCAGATGTTAGTAGCCAGGGGGGGCACAAAAAAATGTACCCTCCCTAGGCTATTATTATCTGCCCCCACTCGCTTGCTTTGTCTGTCTGGTGGAGAAAATACAGCGGGAGCCCACGCATTTTTTTTCAACGAATTTACACCTTTAATTAACCCCTACATGTCTGAAATTTAGCACACATATACTCATGTAATTGTATGTTTCAAACATATATAAAAATACATGAAATTACATGGTTAAATGTGTGGAAACAATGTATCATTTCATGTCGGCTTCTGTGATTTCACTGAAGCCGGCAATTGAATTAGCGGCTATAACAGTATGTAGAAGTGTAAGAATTATAAATATATGTATATATATATGTCACAATGACATATATATATATATATAATTATATATATGTGCTCTATGTGTATATATCTATTCTTTCTTTTGGTATTTAAATACTATTCTTTTGGATCCATTATATGTCAGTTTTGCAAGCCTGCGAGAAAATCTCGCAAGTCGGATGAAAATCGGATGTTACAAGGTACACACACATGCGATTAAATCGCATCTTTGAAGGAAAATCGGATGCCAGAAGGATGTGTGATGTTTTTATTTTGATCCGATTGTCGACCGTCTAAAACGGACCGATTTTTTGTGGTTGTGTGTGACTCCAGCCTTACACTTTATATCTAATAAAAACATGTGTAGCTGTGATTTCAGGAGAACTAGCAGCAGAATATCTGTGTCTGTCTCTAGCTTCTCCCTCCTGCCATCTTCATAGAATCTTATAAGCACCAACCGTCATCGTCTATCTTAGTAATGGAAAAGTCTGTCTTTACTGAATATTGATTTTACCCATGAATTAAAAGATAAATTCAGGAGGCGAAAGAAGCTGAGTTATTTGATAATATACCGTATATTAAAAAGGCTTATTTTCATGTATATTATTGATGTATGAAATAAACATTAAAATAATGCCTACTCTTTAAACTGTATTGCATCTGATAATAAGTAAAATTGTTCAATCAATTTGCCATGACAACTTCTTTAGAGGCTTCCATAGTCTCACTGCTCTTACAGCAAAGAATCCTTTTTTTCTGGAGCAGAAACCTACTTTTCTTTAGATGCAGTGGATGCCTCCTTGACATGTAGATCATTAGATACTGTATTTAGCCATAGGTATTAGGTAAAGTTTTGCTTGCGCTCTGACTAGTGATTTGTAAAGTGGTATGACTATGCTTTCATCGTGTGCATCCTTGCCCCCTTTTTATGATTTTTATGCATTCTGTAACAGTAGCTGACTTGGCCTCACCTGCCTGACACTCTTTTCTGTCCAGTTTGCTGTAATATTCGTAAATCTTTCTCCATCAGTTTTATCTAGTATTTCCTCATTTGATAAGTAATGGTGGCTGGCACTTAAAAGGAATCTGTCATCAGATTTTTACTATTTAATCTGATGGCAACATAATGTAGGGTCTGAGAGCCTGATTCCAATGATGTGTTACTTATTAGGCTGTGTGCTATAGTTTCAATACAGTCAGTGTTTTATGGGCAGGAGATTCTCACTGCAGGACTAGGTCTCACATGCACAGAAGTCAAGCTAATCTGTGTAACTCCGCCTCCACCACTGATTGCAGCTGACAATGGACAGTGTACACAGGAAGCTGCCAATCAGTGGTGTGGGCGGTGTTATACACAGCTCAGTATTCATAGCACTGCTACATCTATAGCAGAGAAAACAGAAAAATATATATCAACAGAAAATATAGGATACACACAATATGTATATTATGCCTAATTTATTACAATAGTAAATAATGGTGGTAAATAAAATGTGCACCCATATGACCTGAAGAAATTGGGATGGTAGACCATCCGAGTATGTATGAAAAGAGCACCCAGCTCATACAGCAGAGAAAACAGGTATTCTAACAAAACTCCACCAAGCAGTCCAGTAAGTGACACATTTGTGGAATCAGGGTTTCTGACCGTACAACACACTGCTCTCAGATTAAATAGCAAAACCTGCTAACCTTTCCAAGCACATAACTATATGAAAAGCTTATAAGCACAAAATGACTGTTCAAACCAAGCACAGGAGCTCGGTGCACCCTTGTTTTGCATCTATGTTCACCTTCCTCTGACATTATAGGAGCCAGAGGAAGTATGGAGATAGACAGAAAACAATTGGGTGGGACGATGCATTGAATTGCTCGGTCTCATCAAGTCATCAAGGGCTTACTGAGCGCCTGTGCTAGGTTTGGACAGTCGTTTTGTACTGTCTCCCTTTAATGGAATTAAACCTCATTTCAATTTCTCTGCCCAAGCCTCCAGTCTAAATCCCTTTATAGCATAGCATACCTTCTGCTGTTTGTTACTTCACTCAGTTTTGTTCTATCTGCAAAAAAATTAATAAGACACTCCCTTTAAAAGGGAGATAAATAGAGCCCACCCCCAAATCAAATCCCTCATCAGTTAGTCAGATAAGAGCACTAGGTCACCAGGTTACGTCTCCGCAGCAAAAGGATAGCCATTGATTTCAAATGAATTGGTGTAATTCTTCATTTCCCCTGCGGGGGTGCTGCAGAGAAATTCTATACTCAGTGAAGCACTTTTAGCCATCAAGAAGAGTTTAAAATTTTGTGAAAATCAAAAGTATTGATCAGAGCCCCTTCCTGAATTACAGTGATGAGTTGAGAACATTTTGTCAATGACTCATAATGGAAAGTTGATTATTCACCTGAGGAATGTGCGTCAGGAATGGTGTGTCCAAACTCAATCTTTTTAACACTGCGTTAATATTTTCAAGCTGTAATTGTAAGTGTTCCGCTGGGTAGTGCGAATATTTTCAATTCCTCATATACATTTTTAAGCTGCCAGTGTGCCCTACCGAGATGGCATTGTTGTCATACAATTATGCTGCTGGATGGAGGCAGCTATTCGACCATCAGGCCTCCACCAAAACAACGCACCTGAGGCGTATAAATGCAGGCCCACAATAGGAGCCCTGTCAAGCCTTCTCGCTGCAACAGAACACACCCTGTTGTGCCTCATTCTGGCAGTATGAAGTGGGCAGGGAAGAATGAGCAGCCTGATTGGCTGAGGGCCTCCACGCTGTGATCAAACCATTGTGTCGAAATAAACATTTAGGAGGGAGAAGAAAAAAAAAAAACACACACATAGCCGTACGTCCATTCTTCCGCTGAGAAGGACTAATCAATAGCAGCTTACAATAAAATGTTATATGTGGCCATATTAATGTCCAAGAGAAACATGTAAACAACATTTATCTACACCTAACCAGTGGAAGGTAAGAAGAGTCCTCCAACTTAAAACATAGACTAAAGGCTGGGTGAAAAGTCAGACGAAGCTGCCAGTTTCTACGCAACCATCTGTGTCAGGAATTGAACCCAGCAGCTCTTGTGTACAAGGCAACAGGTCTTCCCTCTGAGCTATTCAGCTCTGACAGTTCCTTGCTTACCCAGATACAGGTTCCTGTGTTGTTCCTGATGGTCTCCACCCTGAGTTCCTGATTGTCTCCATGCTGAGTTCCTTATTGGCTCAATCCTGTGATCTCCTGATTGAACAACCTACTTAAACCTGGCAGTGCATTTCCTTCCTTGCAAGATTATTGAGCGCCCAGCCTTTAGTCAAGCTTCTTACCACCTGCTGCTTATCCTCAAGATTATATTGCTGATCCTATGTACCGACCTTTGGCTATTCCTCACTACGTTACCTGCTTATCCTCCAACTATACTGCTGCTCTGTGTACCGACCTCTGGCTATTCCTGACTATGTTACCTGCTTATCGTCCAAACTATACTGCTGCTCTGTGTACCGACTTCTGGTTATTCCTGACTACGCAGTCTTCTTATCCTCCCAACTACACTGCTGCTCCTGTGTACCAACCTCTGGCTATTCCTCACTACAGTATCTGCTTATCGTCCCAGCTATACTGCTGCTCCTGTGTACCGACCTTTGGCTATTCCTCACTACGTTACCTGCTTATCGTCCCAACTACACTGCTGCTCCTGTGTTCCAACCTTTGGCTATTCCTCACTACAGTACCTGCTTATCCTCCCAACTACACTGCTGCTCCTGTGTACCGACCTCTGGCTATTCCTGACTATGTTACCTGCTTATCGTCCCAACTATACTGCTGCTCTGTGTACCGACTTCTGGTTATTCCTGACTATGCAGTCTTCTTATCCTCCCAACTACACTGCTGCTCCGTGTGTACCGACCTCTGGCTATTCCTGACTATGTTACCTGCTTATCGTCCCAACTATACTGCTGCTCCTGTGTTCCGACCTTTGGCTATTCCTCGCTACAGTACCTGCTTATCCTTCCAACTACACTGCTGCTCCTGTGTACCGACCTCTGGCTATTCCTCACTACAGTACCTGCTTATCGTCCCAGCTATACTGCTGCTCCTGTGTACCGACCTCTGGCTATTCCTGACTATGTTACCTGCTTATTGTCCCAACTATACTGCTTCTCCTCTGTACTGACCTTTGGCTATTCCTCTCTACGTTACCTGCTTATCCTACCAACTATACTGCTGCTCCTGTGTTCCGACCTTTGCCTATTCCTCACTACAGTACCTGCTTATCCTCCCATCTACACTGCTGCTCCTGTGTACCGACCTCTGGCTATTCCTCACTACAGTACCTGCTTATCATCCAGCTATACTGCTGCTCCTGTGTACCGACCTCTGGCTATTCCTGACTATGTTACCTGCTTATCGTCCCAACTATACTGCTTCTCCTGTGTACCGACCTTTGGCTATTCCTCACTACAGTACCTGCTTATCCTCCCAACTACACTGCTGCTCCTGTGTACCGACCTCTGGCTATTCCTGACTATGTTACCTGTTTATCGTCCCAACTATACTGCTGCTCTGTGTACCGACTTCTGGTTATTCCTGACTATGCAGTCTTCTTATCCTCCCAACTACACTGCTGCTCCTGTGTACCGACCTCTGGCTATTCCTGACTATGTTACCTGCTTATCGTCCCAACTATACTGCTGCTCCTGTGTTCCGACCTTTGGCTATTCCTCACTACAGTACCTGCTTATCCTTCCAACTACACTGCTGCTCCTGTGTACCGACCTCTGGCTATTCCTCACTACAGTACCTGCTTATCGTCCCAGCTATACTGCTGCTCCTGTGTACCGACCTCTGGCTATTCTGACTATGTTACCTGCTTATTGTCCCAACTATACTGCTTCTCCTGTGTACTGACCTTTGGCTATTCCTCTCTACGTTACTTGCTTATCCTCCCAACTATACTGCTGCTCCTGTGTTCCGACCTTTGGCTATTCCTCACTACAGTACCTGCTTATCCTCCCAACTACACTGCTGCTCCTGTGTACCGACCTCTGGCTATTCCTCACTACAGTACTTGCTTATCGTCCCAGCTATACTGCTGCTCCTGTGTACCGACCTCTGGCTATTCCTGACTATGTTACCTGCTTATCCTCCCAACTATACTGCTGCTCCTGTGTTCCGACCTTTGGCTATTCCTCACTACAGTACCTGCTTATCCTCCCAACTACACTGCTGCTCCTGTGTACCGACCTCTGGCTATTCCTCACTACAGTACCTGCTTATCGTCCCAGCTATACTGCTGCTCCTGTGTACCGACCTCTGGCTATTCCTGACTATGTTACCTGCTTATCGTCCCAACTATACTGCTTCTCCTGTGTACCGACCTTTGGCTATTCCTCACTACAGTACCTGCTTATCCTCCCAACTACACTGCTGCTCCTGTGTACCGACCTCTGGCTATTCCTGACTATGTTACCTGCTTATCGTCCCAACTATACTGCTGCTCTGTGTACCGACTTCTGGTTATTCCTGACTATGCAGTCTTCTTATCCTCCCAACTACACTGCTGCTCCTGTGTACCGACCTCTGGCTATTCCTGACTATGTTACCTGCTTATCCTCCCAACTATACTGCTGCTCCTGTGTTCCGACCTTTGGCTATTCCTCACTACAGTACCTGCTTATCCTCCCAACTACACTGCTGCTCCTGTGTACCGACCTCTGGCTATTCCTCACTACAGTACCTGCTTATCGTCCCAGCTATACTGCTGCTCCTGTGTACCGACCTCTGGCTATTCCTGACTATGTTACCTGCTTATCGTCCCAACTATACTGCTTCTCCTGTGTACCGACCTTTGGCTATTCCTCACTACAGTACCTGCTTATCCTCCCAACTACACTGCTGCTCCTGTGTACCGACCTCTGGCTATTCCTGACTATGTTACCTGCTTATCGTCCCAACTATACTGCTTCTCCTGTGTACCGACCTTTGGCTATTCCTCACTACAGTACCTGCTTATCCTCCCAACTACACTGCTGCTCCTGTGTACCGACCTCTGGCTATTCCTGACTATGTTACCTGCTTATCGTCCCAACTATACTGCTGCTCCTGTGTACCGACCTCTGGCTATTCCTGACTATGTTACCTGCTTATCGTCCCAACTATACTGCTTCTCCTGTGTACCGACCTTTGGCTATTCCTCACTACAGTACCTGCTTATCCTCCCAACTACACTGCTGCTCCTGTGTACCGACCTCTGGCTATTCCTGACTATGTTACCTGCTTATCGTCCCAACTATACTGCTGCTCTGTGTACCGACCTCTGGCTATATCCTCACTACAGTACCTGCTTATCGTCCCAGCTATACTGCTGCTCCTGTGTACCGACCTCTGGCTATTCCTGACTATGTTACCTGCTTATCGTCCCAACTATACTGCTTCTCCTGTGTACCGACCTTTGGCTATTCCTCACTACAGTACCTGCTTATTGTCCCAACTATACTGCTGCTCTGTGTACCGACTTCTGGCTATTCCTGACTATGATACCTGCAAGTGCTGCCCCTAGTGGTTGCAATACCATTACTCCAAACCAGGTCAGTCCATAGCAATCTGATGTGTATGGGGCCTCCCAACTCTCCCTCCAACAGTTGATATTAGGAGAAAAGGATCATGCATTTGAAACTTTGACAAGGGCTCATGTGTATAGGAAGTTAGAAGAAATAGTCGTCTGCCAAAGTATTGGAGAAGGAATCGGCGCTGGTGTCTGGGCACTGCCAAGTATGTCACAGGTATAGAAATAAAAAAGGGTTTGGTACTAGCCAAACTAGCCACTTGTAGTGTTAGCCAGTTGAAGTAAGATTGCTGTAAGTGGGAAAAGAAAGATAATCTTGTAGTTATGAGACCTTTAATGGCTTATAAAAATAAATGATGTTGCAACGCAAGCTTTTGAGACTTCTTAGGTCTCTTCCTCAAGCAAAGTATGTGAAGAAACATAAATATATGCACAAAAAAATGTATTAAGCCGGATAGGCAATACCTTACTGATTAGTGGTAGGTCCGACCCCTGGGATTTTTTCACCGATCAACAAAAGGAGGATTTTTTTTTTTTATCCCTGTTACAAAATGGAGCAGATGCCCCACCATTGCTCTACAAATTCTCCTTGGAGCTACCAGAAAAAGCTGAGCGCTGTGCACGACAACCCCATAGGGAATGAATGGAGTGGAGGTCGAGTAACAGGATAAAAGTGCTGATCAGTGCTGATCTCAACAGTCGGACCCCCATTGATCAATAAGTTATCAATCACCTGTGAATAGATGATAACTTATTTTCACTGCACAGCCCCTTTCAGTGTTAAGATCCTTGAGTGGCGACTACATCTGCCTGTAGTGTTGAGTTAGTGACGTTCATCCTTTGGGTGGGCTACATGTATTCATCCTTATGGTCACCTCTTTAATACAAGCACTTAACAAGCCCACCCTGTGGCGGAGGTGGGCCATGTAGTTGGTGGTCAGTGATCAGAAATGAACATAACAGTTAAGAAAGTACTAATTCCTGTGGGGAACAGAGCAGTGGGGGAGGGCTCCTGCTGCAGACAGTTGCCTTACAGAATAGACCGGTCTTCACTATTCTCCAGAGATTTGTATAGAATTTTTTTTATTCAAAATGAGTCAAGATGGGATCAAAGGAAAGAACTTTATGAAAGGCAAAATTTCAGTCATTTCCTTTAATTTTTTTGGTGTATTATCTAAACATAGTTTGTTTTTTTCAACTTTACGGACAGGATGCACAGTGGCGACCAATCAGCAGCAATCTCATTGTTACTAAACTCCAATGAAGATGATCAACCGTTGGCTCAATGGAAGGATTTTCTCGAATGGGAAGATACATATATAGCTGAAGGGAGTGGGACACTCACAGAATACAGGCACAGCTATAGTATCCCATGTGCCTGATCATATAATGGTGATCAATCACAGAAATAGCACTTGTTCTGTGTAGATTGACAGTGAACCATCAGAGCAGTTTAGTCTGATGAGCTCAAAGCACCACAGTCCAAATGCCCTAGATAATTATTGATCCTGTAGTCTCACTGCTCTTACAGTAAAGAATCCTTTATTAAGAAACCTTCATTCCTCCAGACAATGTGGACTATCCTCCTATCTCAAGACATGTGAACTGAGGTCCTAACCAACGTAAGTATTCCATAAAGGAAAAAGTTAGCTATGCAAACAATGCTAAACCACCAGGGCAAGATTTCTACAGGCACAGAAGACTATGCTTGGAAAACCCCAAAGGGTGAGTAGAGCAATGACAAACCTTCTTCGATACTTCATAATAACTTCTAGACCAGTTAAAGGGAATCTGTTACCAGGTTTTTGCCACCTAATCTGTAAGCAGCATAAAGTAGAGACAGAGACCCCGATTCCAGCGATGTGTCACTTACTGGGCTGATTAGTGCTTTAAAAGCAGGAGATTATCACTAGAGGGCAAGTAAACCTGCCGTCAGGTAGTCCTCCATATACATGAGCTCTATGTAACCCCACCCCAATCACTAATTGGCAGCTTTCTGCCTATGCACAGTGTACACAGAAAGCTGCCAGTCAGTGAAGTAGGCTGGGTTACAGCTCAGCATTCAGAGAACTGCTAGATCTGCAGCAGATAAAGCAGGGATTTTATCAAAATTGCAGCAAACAGCCTAGTAAGTGACACATCGCTGACAGCTTCCATCTTTGACCACAAAGACAAAGCACTAGTCTGTATGCTGAGATTATTTCGCAGTCACATATGGCACTCTTCACACATTACCTTTATTTTGAATATTCTCCACTGCCCCATCCTGCTGCTTTCCTACAACAAAAGAGGGGTGACAAATACAACACTTGAAAACGAACAAGACAGTACACTGTAAGGACACAAGTAGACACGTGTGACATGGCAGGAGGGTTCATGCTGGGCAGCCAAAGCAATGCTCTACATGGAATGGAGACTGGACAGGCAGCTTCTCACAATGTGATCAATCCCTTACAATTTTTTTGTAATCTGCAATACAGTAATCTAGAATTATTGCAGAAATTGAGTCCTGCACAAAACTGTAGTGATTTGGCAATTGGAAAAAAAATTGCATATTTTACGTCTATTTTATTTTGGGCCGTTATCCTGAAAGTGTTCAAAGAAATGCGTTGTTTAAGCAGATTGGTGGAGTACCATCACTTTAACCCCTTAACGACCAGAGGTATTTTTAGTTTTGCATTTTCATTTATTTGCTCCCCTTCTTCCCAGGGCCATAACTTTTTTTATTTTTTGTAAAAATGGCCATGTGAGGGCTTGTTTTTTTGCGGACGAGTTGTAATTTTGAACGACACCATTGGTTTTACCATGTCGTCTACTTGTAAAACGGGAAAAAAAATTCCAAGTATGGTGAAATTGCAAAAAAAGTGCAATCCTACATTTGTTTTTTGTTTTGTTTTTTACTAGGTTCACTAAATGCTAAAATTGACCTGCTTTTATGATTCTCCAGGTCATTCCGAGTTCATAGACACCAAACATGTCTAGGTTCTTGTTTATTTAAGTGGTGAAAAAAAATTCCAAACTTTGTTGAAAAAAAAAATTGCGCCATTTTCTGATACCCGTAACGTCTCTATTTTTCGTGTTGGTTGAGGGCTTACTTTTTGCGCACCGAGCTGACATTTTAATGATACAATTTTGGTGCAGATATGATCTTTTGATCACCCGTTATTGCATTTTCATGCAATGTCGAGGCTACAAAAAAAAACACGTAATTCTGGCGTTTTGACTTTTTTTCTCGCTATGCTGTTTAACGATCAGGATAATCCTTTTTTTATTGATAGATCGGGCGATTCCGAACACAGTGATACCAAATATGTGTATTTTTGATTTTTTTATTGCTTTATTTTGAATGGGGCGAAAGGGGGGTGATTTGAACTTTTATATTTTTTCATTTTCATCACATGGCGGGGTCACGATGTCCGGATTTCCGGCACGATTGCCGGAAGCACATGTTAAATGCCGCTGTCAGCAGCATTTAACGGGTTAATAGCCTCTGGTTGATCGTGATTCCACCTGAGGCTGTTACTGGCACATGTCTGCTGTTCAAAATAGCTGACATGTGCCGACAAAGATGTGGGCTCACCACTGGAGTCCACATCAAAGGGAGGGAGTCCGACACCTGACATCTGCGTAAATCTACGCCCGATGTCAGAAAGGGGTTAATGTAAGGGTGAGATAAGAAGCAGTGACATCAGTGCTCTATATCTAGAGCCAACAGCTTGGGAGTATTAAATCAGGGAGTGTGGTTTTGACAACCACTGCTGCAATTTATAAATCTTGCAGTTACATTTCCTGTAGTCTATGAATCTCAGATACTATTAAAATAAAGTGAACCAAAGATTGTTAATTGTTACAACTGATATTGTATAGTATATATTTTAGGCTGGACTTTTACAATAACTTATTAGTATGTTTTTGGTGTATCGGAAGGACCTGGAGTATTTGGAGAACACCTAGACAAGGACTGGGATAATAAAAAAAAAAAATTCTCTGCCACTGATTTTACTTCCCATGTGTGAATGACAATAATTTCTGACTGCTTGAATTTTAGCACGTTTAATGTATAATTGTTAGCGTTATAGGTACCGCTATGGGGTAGAAAGCTACCCCAATAGCCAGCCATGGATGGTTTGGAATTAATTTAATTTAAATTACAATGAAAATCATTCTTTTTACACAATAAAACATCTCAGGATCACACAATATTACAACAAAATGTTACACCAAAATGTATTGTCTCAAAATAACACAATGAACAAATCACAACTCGTGGCTATTTTCTTAGATTGTCCCTTCATTTTAACCATTTACCATCTACCTTTTATGTATAATTATTTGTGATCTTTTACTTGCATATATAAAGAAAAATATAAAAATTTAGAGATCCATCTGTTCCCCAACAGGAAGATATTTGAAGAAAAATTAAATCCAACATACATGATTTTCTAAACTGCTGATGAATAATCTGCTGCAACCCTTATTCTGTTCCAAAAAGCATGAGTACTCTGCCTGTTATTGGAAGTTGGAGATCGAGGCTCATGCAGTCAACATCTAAATGCTATACATACTATATATATACAGTCATGGCCAAAAGTTTCGAGAATGACACAAATATTATATTTTCACATGATCTGCTGCCCTCTGGTTTTTATGTGTGTTTGACAGATGTTTTTATCACAGACAGAAATATAATAATTGCAAACATATGAGTAACAAAAGCTTATATTGACAGTTAGAATGAGTTAATGCAGCAGGTCAATATTTGCAGTGTTGACCCTTCTTCTTCAGGACCTCTGCAATTCTCCCTGGCATGCTCTCAATCAACTTCTGGACCAAATCTGACTGATAGCAGTCCATTCTTGCACAATCAATGCTTTCATTTTGTCAGAATTTTTACGTTTTTGTTTGTCCACCCGTCTCTTGATGGTTGACCACAAGTTCTCAATGGGATTAAGATCTGGGGAGTTTCAAGGCCATGGACCCAAAATCTCTATGTTTTGTTCCCTGAGCCATTTAGTTATCACCTTTGCTTTATGGCAAGGTGCTCCATCATGCTGGAAAAGGCATTGTTGATCGCCAAACTGCTTTTGGAGGGTTGGGAGAAGTTGCTCTTGGAGGACATTCTGGTACCATTCTTTATTCATGGCTGTGTTTTTAGGCAAGACTGTGAGAGAGCCGATTCCCTTGGCTGAGAAGCAACCCCACACATGAATGGTTTCAGGATGCTTAACAGTTGGCATGAGACAAGACTGGTGGTAGCGCTCACTTTGTCTTCTCCGAATGAGGCGTTTTCCTGATGTCCCAAACAATCGAAAAGGGGATTCATCAGAGAAAATAACTTTACCCCAGTCCTCAGCAGTCCACTGCCTGTACCTTTTGTAGAATATCAGTCTGTCCATGATGTTTTTTCTGGACAGAAGTGGCTTCTTTGCTGCCCTCCTTGAGACCAGGCCTTGCTCCAAGAGTCTCCGCCTCACAGTGCGTGCAGATGCACTCACACCTGCCTGCTGCCATTCCTGAGCAAGCTCTGCACTGCTGGTAGCCAGATTCCGCAGCTGAAACACTTTAAGAGACGGTCCTGGCGCTTGCTGGTCTTTCTTGGGCGCCCTGGAGCCTTTTTGGCAACAATGGAACCTCTCTCCTTGAAGTTCTTGATGATGCGATAGATTGTTGACTGAGGTGCAATCTTTCTAGCTGCGATACTCTTCCCTGTTAGGCCATTTTTGTGCATTGCAATGATGACTGCACGTGTTTCTTTAGAGATAACCATGGTTAACAGAAGAGAAACAATGATGCCAAGCACCAGCCTCCTTTTAAAGTGTCCAGTGGTGTCATTCAAACTTAATCATGACAGATTGATCTCCAGCCATGTCCTCATCAACACCCATACCTGTGTTAATGGAGCGATCACTGAAAAGAGGTTAGCTGGTCCTTTTAAGGCAGGGCTGCAATGATGTTGAAATGTGTTTTGGGGGATAAAGTTCATTTTCTAGCCAAATATTGACTTTGCAAGTAATTGCTGTTAAGCTGATCACTCTTTATAACATTCTGGAGTATATGCAAATTGCCATTAGAAAAAGTGAAGCAGTAGACTTTGTAAAAATTAATATTTGTGTCATTCTCAAAACTTTTGGCCACGACTGTACATATATATATATAGTACAGACCAAAAGTTTGGACACACCTTCTCATTTAAAGATTTTTCTGTATTTTCATGACTATGAAAATTGTACATTCACACTGAAGGCATCAAAACTATGAATTAACACATGTGGAATTATATAATTAACAAAAAAGTGTGAAACAGCTGAAAATATGTCTTATATTCTAGGTTCTTCAAAGTAGCCACCTTTTGCTTTGATGACTGCTTTGCACACTCTTGGCATTCTCTTGATGAGCTTCAAGAGGTAGTCACCGGAAATGGTCTTCCAACAATCTTGAAGGAATTCCCAGAGATGCTTAGCACTTGTTGGCCCTTTTGCCTTCACTCTGCGGTCCAGCTCACCCCAAACCATCTCGATTGGGTTCAGGTCTGGTGACTGTGGAGGCCAGGTCATCTGGCATAGCACCCCATCACTCTCCCTCTTGGTCAAATAGCCCTTACACAGCCTGGAGGTGTGTTTGGGGTCATTGTCCTGTTGAAAAATAAATGATGGTCCAACTAAACGCAAACCGGATGGAATAGCATGCCGCTGCAAGATGCTGTGGTAGCCATGCTGCTTCAGTATGCCTTCAATTTTGAATAAATCTCCAACAGTGTCACCAGCAAAGCACCCCCACACCATCACACCTCCTCCTCCATGCTTCACTGTGGGAACAGGCATGTAGAGTCCATCCGTTCACCTTTTCTGCGTTGCACAAAGACACGGTGGTTGGAACCAAAGATCTCAAATTTGGACTCATCAGACCAAAGCACACATTTCCACTGGTCTAATGTCCATTCCTTGTGTTCTTTAGCCCAAACAAGTCTCTTCTGCTTGTTTCCTGTCCTTAGCAGTGGTTTCCTAGCAGCTATTTTACCATGAAGGCCTGCTGCACAAAGTCTCCTCTTAACAGTTGTTGTAGAGATGTGTCTGCTGCTAGAACTCTGTGTGGCATTGACCTGGTCTCTAATCTGAGCTGCTGTAAACCTGCGATTTCTGAGGCTGGTGACTTGGATAAACTTATCCTCAGAAGCAGAAGTGACTCTTGGTCTTCCTTTCCTGGGGCGGTCCTCATGTGAGCCAGTTTCTTTGTAGCGCTTGATGGTTTTTGCAACTGCACTTGGGGACACTTTCAAAGATTTCCCAATTTTTTGGACTGACACCTTCATTTCTTAAAGTAATGATGGCCACTCGTTTTCCTTTACTTAGCTGCTTTTTTCTTGCCATAATACAAATTCTAACAGTCTATTCAGTAGGACTATCAGCTGTGTATCCACCAGACACAACTGATGGTCCCAACCCCATTTATAAGGCCAGAAATCCCACTTATTAAACCTGACAGGGCACACCTGTGAAGTGAAAACCATTTCCGGTGGCTACCTGTTGTGTTTTGGCAGCTGAGGAGAACAAGCAAAAACGGCAATACACCAGAGAGGCTGGAACCTATTGGATTGCAGTAACCTGAACTAACCACACAACTAGAGGTAGCCGTGGAGCGTTCCTACGTTGATCCTAGACGCCTCGTCACAGCCTGAGAGATAACTACACCTGAAGGCAGAAAGATGAAAGCTATCTGCCCCGGAGCAGATCCCCAAAGAAAATAGGAAGCCCCCAAACATGTAATGGCGGTTAGACAAGAAGCACGGACACAGACAGAAAATAGAATGAGCAAACGCTGGGGCCCAATCTGTCTAGACAGAAAAGTACAGGAAAGGATACTCACTGCAATCCAAAAAAAACCCCTAAAAAATACAAACTCTTCTGATTGCAAAAACACCTGAGATCACACGATCTCTACCACCTAAATCAGATCTCTGGTGTAACAAAACTAAGCCGCAGCCACTGAAAAAACAGGAAAAAGCAAATGAACAAACAACAGTGGCTCCAGATAAACTTAGAGGAGCACAAGCCCCCGGAGGGGACCCGTCTGACCTCCACCGAAGCGCAGGGAACAAAGCAAAAAGCAAGTACAAAAATAAAAGCAGAAAATATCTTATCTGATAACAGAAGATGCAGGCAAGACTCAGCAAACTTCCAAATGAACCAGGAACCACAATTGAGACAAGAACAATTGATCACTGGCAACCATCATGGGAGGGAATCTCCCTTATATCAGACCAGTCAGTGATCCCAGATTGCCATTCCTCGCTGAAAGGTTCAGTACTGTCTGTAACCACCAGAGGGAGGCTCTGCTCAGAAACCATCTCTAGCACATTCATAACAGCTACCTCTTGAAGCTCATCAAGAGAATGCCAAGAGTGTGCAAAGCAGTCATCAAAGTAAAAGGTGGCTACTTTGAAGAACCTAGAATATAAGACATATTTTCAGTTGTTTCACACTTTTTTGTAAAGTGTAATGTATAATTCCACATGTGTTAATTCATAGTTTTGATGCCTTCAGTGTGAATGTACAATTTTCATAGTCATGAAAATACAGAAAATCTTTAACCCCTCTCTGACATCAGACGTACTATCCCGTCCATGAAACCCGTGCCAATCTGACCATGGACGGGATAGTACGTCATAGGCGATCAGCTGCGCTCCCGGGGGGAGCGCAGCTAATCGCCGCCGGGTGTCAGCTGATTATCACAGCTGACACCTGTGACTGTGTGTCAGGAGCGGTCACGGACCGCTCCTGGCACATTAACCCCTGGCACACCGCGATCAAACATGATCGCGGTGTACCGGGGGCACAGGGGAGCATCGCGCAGGGAGGGGGCTCCCTGCGCGTTCCCCTGAGACCCTCAGACCAGCGCAATGTGATCGCGCTGTTCTGAGGGCTTCCTCCCTCCCAGGACCCGGATCCAAGATGGCCGCCGGGTCCTGCAGGGAGGCGGCTTCCTCAGTGCCTGCTGAGAGCAGGCACTGAGAAGCCTGCAGCTATGCCTGTGCGATCGCTGGTGTGACAGAGTGCTGTGCACACTGTCACACCAGCGATCTGATAAAATACAGTGATGTCCCACCCTGGGACAAAGTAAAAAAGTTAAAAAAATAAAAATAAACATGTTTTAAAAAAAATTCCAAAATAAATAAAAAAAAAAAAATATTCCCCAATAAATTAATTTCTTCCTGTAAATAAAAAAAAAAAACAATAAAAGTACACATATTTGGTATCGCCGCGTCCGTAACGACCCCCCCTATAAAAATGTCCCACTAGTTAACCCCTTTAGTGAACCCTTAAAAAAAAAAAAACAAAGCAAAAAATCAATGCTTTATCATCATACCGCCGAACAAAAAGTGGAATAACACGCGATAAAAAAGACCGATATAAATAAACATGGTACGCTGAAAATGTCATCTTGTCCCGCAAAAAACGAGCCGTCATACAGCATCATCAGCGAAAAAATTAAAAAGTTATAGCTCGCAGAATAAAGCGATGCAAAAATAATTATTTTTTATATAAAATTGTTTTTATTCTATAAAAGCGCCAAAACATAAAAAATGATATAAATGAGGTATCGCCATAATCGTACTGACCCGAAGAATAAAACTGCTTTATCAATTTTACCACACGCAGAACGGTAAAAACGCCTCCCCAAAAGAAATTCATGAATTGCTGATTTTTGTTCATTCTAACCTCCCAAAAATCAAAATAAAAAGCGATCAAAAAATGTCACATGCTCAAAAATGGTACCAATAAAAATGTCAACTCGTACCGCAAAAAATAAGACCTCACATGACTCTGTGGGCCAAAATATGCAAAAATTATAGCTCTCAAAATGTGGCGATGCAAAAAACTATTTTTTGCAATAAAAAGCGACTTTTAGCGTGTGACAGCTGCCAAACATAAAAACCCGCTATAAATAGTAAATCAAGCCCCCCGTTATCACCCCCTTAGTTAGGGAAAAATAATAAAATAAAAAAATGTATTTATTTCCATTTTCCCGTTAGGGTTAGGGTTGCGGCTAAAGTTAGGGTTAGGGTTGGCGCTAAAGTTAGGATTAGGGTTAGGGTTGGGACTAGGGTTAGGGGTGTGTTGGGGTTAGGGTTGGAGTTTGAATTGGGGGGTTTCCGCTGTTTAGGCACATCAGGGGCTCTCCAAATGTGACATGGCGTCTGATCTCAATTCCAGCCAATTCTGCGTTGAAAAAGTCAAACGGTGCTCCTTCACTTCTGAGCTCTGCCATGCGCCCAAACAGTAGTTTACCCCCAAAATATGGGGTATCAGCGTACTCTGGACCCCAAGTGTTATTGTGCAATTTGTCCTATTTCTTCTGTTACCCTTGGGAAAATAAAAAACTGGGGGCGAAAATATCATTTTTGTATAAAAAAAATGATTTGTTTGTTTTTACGGCTGTACATTATAAACTTCTGTGAAGAACTTGGGGCTTCATAGCGCTCACCACACATCTAGATAAGTTCCTTGTGGGATCTATTTTCCAAAATGGGGTCACTTGTTGGGGATTTCCACTGTTTAGGCGCATCAGGGGCTCTCCAAATGCGACATGACGCCCCCAGACCATTCCATCAAAGTCTGCAATCCAAAACGTCACTACTTCCCTTCCGAGCCCCAACGTGTACCCATACAGTAGTTTTCTCCCACATATTGGGTATCAGCGTACTCAGGACAAATTGGACAACAACTTTTGGGGTCCAATTTCTCCTGTTACCCTTGTGAAAATAAAATATTGGGGGCGAAAAAATCATTTTCGTAAAAAAAAAAAAGATTTTTTATTTTTACGGCTGTACGTTATAAACTTCTGTGAAGCACTTCGGGGTTCAAAGTGCTCACCACACATCTAGATAAGTTCCTTGAGGGGTCTAGTTTCCAAAATGGTGTAATTTGTGGGGGTTTCCACTGTTTAGGCAGATCAGGAGCTCTCCAAACACGACATGGTGTCCAGCCAATTCTGCGTTGAAAAAGTCAATCGGCGCTCCTTCCTTTCCAAACTCTGCCATGCACCCAAACAGTGGTTTACTCCCACATATGGGGTATCAGCGCAATTGCACAATAACTTTTGGAGTCTTGTTACCCTTGGGAAAATAAAAATTGGGGTGAAAAGATCATTTTTGTGGAAAAAATATGATTTTTTAATTTTACGGCTCTACGTTATAAACTTGTGTGAAGCACTTGGGGGTTCAAATTGCTCACCAAAGATCTATATAAGTTCCTTAGGGGGTCTAGTTTCCCAAATGGGGACATTTGTGGGGGGTTTCCACTGTTTAGGCACATCAGGGGCTCTCCAAATGCAACATGGCATCCAATCTCAATTCCAGCCAATTTTGGTTGGAAAAAGTCAAATGGTGCTCCTTCCATTCCGAGCTCTGCCGTGCGCCCAAACAGTGGTTCCCCCCCACATATCGGGTATCAGCGTCCTCGGGTCCAATTTCTCCTGTTACCCTTGGGAAAATAAAAAATTAGTGACTAAAAGATAATTTTTGTGGGAAAAAAATAGGATTTTTTATTTTCATGCCGGGCATTATAAACTTGTGTGAAGCACTTGGGGGTTCAAAGTGCTCACCAAAGATCTAGATAAGTTCCTTAGGGGGTCTAGTTTCCAAAATGGGGTCACTTGTGGGGGGTTTCCACTGTTTAGGTTTCATCTGGGGCACTGCAAACGGAACATGACCCCATCAACATCTGCATTCCAAAACGTTACTACTTCCTTTCCAAGCCCTGCCGTGCGCCCAAACAGTTTCCCCCCCCCATATGTGGTATCAGCGTACTCAGGACAAATTGGACAACAACTTTTGGGGTCCAATTTCCTTGGGAAAATTCAAAAATTTGGGACTAAAAAATCATTTTTGTGGAAAATTGTTTGTTTTTTTTTCACACCAGGCATTATAAACTTTTGTGAAACACTTGGGGGTTCAAAGTGCTCACAACAGATCTAGATAAGTACCTTAGGGGGTCTAGTTTCCAAAATGGTGTCACTTGTGGGGGGTTTCCACTGTTTAGGCGCATCAGAGGTTCTCCAAAGCCGACATGGCGTCCAATCTCAATTCCAGCCAATTTTGGTTTGAAAAAGTCAAACGGCGCTCCTTCCCTTACGAGCTCTGCCGTGTGCCAAAACAGTGGTTTTCCCTCACATATTGGGTATTGGCGTACTCAGGAGAAATTGCACAACAACCTTATCTGTCCATTTTCTCCTTTTACCCTTGTGAAAATAAAAAAAAAGTTTGTAAAAGATCATTTTTGTGGCTAAAAAGTTAAATATTCATTTTTTCCTTCCACGTTGCTTCAGCTCCTGTGAAGCACCTGAAGGGTTAATAAACTTCTTGAATGTGGTTTTGAGTACCTTGAGGGGTGCAGTTTTTAGAATGGTGTCACTTTTGGGTATTTTCTGCCATATAGACCCCTCAAAGTGACTTCAAATATGAGGTGGTCCCTAAAAAAAATGGCTTTGTAAATTTTGTTGTAAAAATGAGAAATCGCTGGTCAACTTTTAACCCTTATAACGTCCTAACAAAAAAAAATTTTGGTTCCAAAATTGTGCTGATGTAAAGTAGACATGTGGGAAATGTTATTTCTTAACTATTTTGTGTGATATATTTCTCTGCTTTAAGGGAATAAAAATTCAAAGTTTGAAAATTGCAAAATTTTCAAAATTTTCGCCATATTTGCTTTTTTTCAAAAATAAACGCAAGTTATATCGAAGAAATTTTACTTCTACCGTGAAATACAATGTGTCAGAGAAAACAATCTCAGAATCGCGAATATCCGTTGAAGCGTTCCAGAGTTATAACCTCATAAAGAGACAGTGATCAGAATTGTAAAAATTGGTCCGGTCATTAACGTGCAAACCACCCTTGGGGGTGAAGGGGTTAAATGAGAAGGTGTGTCCAAACTTTTGGTCTGTACTGTGTATATATATATTTGAAACAGAAGTTTGCATCCACTATATAAAAAGACACATATGCATGTTTTTATCAGTATCTGACATGAAATCAGAATAAACCTTTCCTGTTTTAGGTCAATTAGGTTTACCATAATTATTAATATTTGCCAAATGCCAGAATAATTAGAGCGAGAATGTTTTGAGGCATTTGTATTACTTATTGCAAAATCAAAAGTTTACATACACTAAGATTACTATACCTTTAAACAATTCTGGACTGCCCATATGATGTTGTCATCTGTTTGGAAGTTTTTTTGGCAACATCTGAGTTAATTAAAGACACACCTGTGGATATATTTTAATGCACACCTGAAACACACTGCTTCTTTGTGTAGCATCATGGGAAAGTCTCAAGAAATCAGCTAATATATCAGGAAGAGTTTTGTGGACTTGCACAAGTCTGGCTCATCCTTAGGTACAATTTCAAGATACCTGAAGGTGCCTCGTTCATCTGTACAAACAATTATACGCAAGTACAAACAAGATGGAAATGTCCAGCCATCATACCGCTCAGGAAGGAGACGGGTTCTGTGTCCCAGAGATGAATGTGCTTTGGTCTGACATGTGCATATGAACCCAAGGACAAAAGCAAAAGACTTTGTGAAGATGATGGTGGAAGCTGGTAAGATTGTGTCACTATCCACTGTAAAACAAGTACTATGTCAACATGGGCTGAAAGGCCACTCTGCCAGGAAGAAGCCATTACACCAAAAGAAACAATAAAAAACAGAATAATGTTTACAAATGCACACAAGAACAAAAATCTTAATTTTTGGAGACATATCCTGTGGTCTGATGAAACTAAAATGGAACTTTTTGGGCATAATGACCATCGTTACGTTTAGAGGAAAAAGGGAGAAGCTTGGAAGCCTAAGAACACCATCCCTACTGTGAGACATGTGGGAGGCAGCATCATGTTGTGGGGTTGTTTTGCTGCAGGAGGGACTGTTGCACTTCACAAAATAGATGGCATCATGAGAAAAGAAGGTAATGTGGCAATACTGAAGGAACATCTCAAGACATCAGCCAGGAAGTTAAAGCTTGGGCGGAAATGGGTCTTCCAAATGGACAATGACCCGAAGCATACTGCCAAAATGGTAACAAAGTGACTAAAGGATAATAAAGTCGATGTTTTGGAGCAGCCATTACAAAGCCCTGATCTCAATCCTATTGAAAACTTAAGGCAAAGCTGAAAAGGCCGGAGCGAGCAAGGCGACCTACAAACATGGATCAGTTGGACAATTTTGTCAGGAGGAATGGGCTCAAATTCCGACCAACTATTGTGAGAAGCTTGTGGAAGGATATCCCAAACGTCTGACCCAAGTCATTCAGTGTAAGACTAAGAGCAATGGTACCAAATACTAATGAAATGGATGTAAACTTTTGACTTTGCAGTAAGTAATAAAATGCCTTAAAACAATCTTTCTCTCTCTCATTATTCTGGCATTCGGCAAATATTAATAATTATGGTAATCCTAATTGACCTAAAACGGGAAAGGTTTATTCTGAGTTCATGTCAGATATTGAGAAAAACATGCAGATGTGTCTTTATATATCATGTATGGAAACTTCTGGTTTCAACTGTGTAGTATATATGGGGGCTGGTGGAACATATGCCAGAAGACAATGCCAACAAAACACTCTGCCTTATCCAAGGTCTTTAGATATAGGATTAAGCTCCAGGTAAATGAAAGTCTAATTACTACTCTGGATTCATGACAACTATCAGGCCACTTATGAAATCAAACTGGGAAGGCACCTAGACTTCCAAACATTTGCCATTGTAGCCCTCATATCTATACCTCATCATTAGATGTCACAGGTGACATGAAGAACTGTCTTGAAAAGAGTCAATTGACGTTGACTTGACCACCACACAAGCAATGGCCAGCAAGCAGGTGAGATCAAATATAAAAATCCCTTGTCTCATCATTTTCTCAGGGTAAGTTTGTTAAATTTCTTTTTGCAATAAAGCTACCGATAACCCCAAAATACCGGCAAAGTAAATAATGATGTTTTGTGGTCTCTTCATCTGCATAGCTTACTCAAGTCTAGATAGTTTGTCTAGAGCGGACAGACTGAGTGGAATGTATTCCGAGGCTCTGTAGACCTAATTCTGTGAACCCGAATGTAAATTTGACAGCCTTGATTTGGTGCTATTTTTAATTTCTGAACTTCAATATTTTTTATTAATTTTAAGAGTCAAGTCAAATATGTATAGCTTTGTTCCATACACAAACACAAAGGAACATGTGAAAAAAAATAGTTAAACCAATATATTAATAAAGTTTATGTTCTTTTTTTTAATCTTTACCCCAACAAAACAAGAGCAAGAAAAGTTATCAGGCTTTTTACTCACTCTGGATCCACTATTATAGCTATTACTCCTTCTAATGAACCAGATGACTCTAATGTAATGTGTGTCTGGTCAACCATCATCAGAAATCCAGCACAAGTAAATGAATGGGATACATCCGAGCAGGCCATAATGATTTTGGAGAACTGGTTGAGATTGGTTGTGGACCGGTAGACCCAAAAAGTCCACTTCCAACAAAGGTAGCAGTTATATCTAAGCTCTACTGGCCCAAAGACCCTTCCTTCTGCCACATAAGTAGGGAGTCCCAGAAAATTCAAGTTGCTCTTCTCACCACCAATTTATATATACATACATTCTTTTTTTCCCCAGTACAGTGGTCTACAACCTGTGGCTCAACATTTCTTGCAAAACGTCTTTCCAGCTACAGGACACTTTACAACATTTGGAGGCAAAAATTTGTGGACTATTGCTCAAAGGAACGTAACATGGTCTTTTCCAATGGTTGATTTCGTCATGCGATGTTCCTCTAACTACATACTTCATTTCATTGTTTAGTTTTCACTTTCATCCACTCAATGTCAAATGAAGTATTCAGCTAAAAGTCTGCCATGATGCCATGTAGCTGCCATTTACCGGTAGACCTTCTCTACTGACAGAAATCCAGGTCAGCGCTGAAGCATGGAGATGTCTACATTTTGTTTTCTACATGGATTTATGATACCTAAAAAGGTAACTCAAGACTGTGAAATTTACCTTTCTTGTCTTTCTTCTCTTCCTCTTCTCCACCAGCTCCAAGCAAGGTAAAAATGATCCCGGTCTGTGAGTTTACACCAACAGCTGTCACCACCATCCTGCCAGACCCCTCCATGACATGGGTACCTGCCAACACATGACTCATGATGAGTACTGCAACTAGACAGCAGGGACAGATCTTCATCCCTCTCCTGCCTGGTTCAAGTGAGGTCTTGACGTTACGAATTACAGCACAGATCACATTACGAGCTTTGCCAAAGTGCCTGCAGTCCAATTATGCTTAATATGCCAGGGCTGTTATAAGGGAGGAAGAAAGAGGTGAACGTGAGCCAGTCACTGGGGTTCCTGCTGTGTCCACCTGCTGTCTGGGTCTATCTGCTGCCATTATCTACAAAATTAAGCCTTTGGCTTTTGCAATGTTTAATACGCCATTCTGGCTTATTGAATAAGGGAAAGTAACAGTAAATATAAAAATTGTCACTTTGCTTTTAGCAATCAGCACGATTCAGCCAAAATCATAATACCTCTATTGACTCGGTGCCGTAAATTACAAACAATCCCATACGGAAAAGGTAATTGTGACCCTGGTCAAGGACGGAGACTTTGAAATATTTTGCGAAATTAACTCCCTCCTTTTATGAATGTAAGATTCCAGGAAAGTGCACTTTTAAAGATGTCTTTCACCTTAAACAGCTTTAAAAAATAGGCACTGTCACGTTCCGAAATTCAATTTCGACTTCCGTATTAGGAAATGATGAGTTAGTAGAGGAGGCTTCCAAAGCCTACAGTGGGGAAAATAAGTATTTGATACACTGACCATTTTGCAAGTTTTCCCACCTACAAAGAATGGAGAGGTCTGTAATTTTTATCGTAGGTGCACTTCACCTGTGAGAGACGGAATCTAACAATAAACAGAAAATCACATTGTATGATTCTTACATAAATAATTTGCATTTATTGCACGAAATAAGTATTTGATACAACTGGATGGGGCTGTAACTCATTGTTACCCAGTGACAGCCCTGAAACCTGAAAGATCTGGAGATCTGTATGGAGGAGTGGGCCAAAATCCCTGCTGCAGTGTGTGCAAACCTGGTCAAGAACTACAGGAAACATCTGACCTCTGTAACTGCAAACAAAGGTTTCTGTACCAAATATTCAGTTCTGTTTTTATATTGTAGCAAATACTTATTTCATGCAATAAAATGCAAATTAATTATTTAAAATCATACAATGTGATTATCTGGATTTTATTTTTTAGATTCGGTCTCTCACAGGTGAAGTGTACCTACGATAAAAATTACACACCTCTCCATTCTTTGTAGGTGGGAAAACTTGCAAAATCGGCAGTGTATCAAATACTTATTCTCCCCACTGTATCTATGAGATCGAGGGCAGGGTGATTATTATCTTTCCCTCTAGAGAACGCAGGATAAGGGCACATTATTTCAGTAGGAATTTCTTAATTTCTTCTGTAATGGTACGGACCAAGGTATTGAACCATTTCTGCCAGATTTCTAGACTGGTAATAGCTGAACACCAGGGGTCCGAGAGGCAGGACAATCTTTGATCAGCTTGTCATTGGTCGAGGTGGATATGTACCAAAATGAGATTGTCCAAAATAGCCAACCCATTTCAGGCTTTTCATTATCCAAGGTGGAGGTAAGATGTACCAACTTAACAACCCCACCCAAATTTCTTGGTGCAGGTGTTTCAGTAAAGGGTGTCATCTTAAAAAAATCTACACTGGCAGGTATCTATTCTTTATGAGGCCCCTAAAAAATAATTTTCAATCTATTAGATAAGATCTTACGTCCTCACCAGAAAGCAGCATTGGGTCTTTCTCTACAGACTTGCGCACATGGTCTGATTCTCCTGTCAACGAGCTTTCGTCAATTTTAAGATCGTTTCCCTGGATCAGAACTCCATCTGCGGGCAGCAGGTCGCCTGCAAAAAATATTACAAAATTAATGAAGTTCATCTTCTTCTGCAATATTAATGCCGTTCTCAAGCAATGATCTGAATACATGTGTGAGTCACTACCCTAGGAGGTCACAAAAGAGGCGAAACGTTACTCTGGAATTATCACTAATACATCAGAAAACTTTCTTATCTCGAGTGATTTTTCCACTGAGCTCAAGAGGCATAAGAATGCAATTGGAAAACAAGGAGGAAAACACATATCGTGTAGAAGAATTCACCCTTGTGGGACATAATCACCATATTTGATCTGGGCGATGTCTCCCACAATGAGCTCAGCCACGGGAATCTGAATGACTTGTGCGTTTCTGATGACGGAGAATCTTTGCTCTTGTTCTATGCGACTCTGCAGTCCCCGGAACTGTTTCTCCTTACTCCAGTCATTGAAGGCCGTCACCCACACCACGCATATCACAGATAACAAAATGGCAGCTCCCTCTATCCACCCGGCTTCTGCCTCCCCTTCATCATGGCCCCGCCTTGCACATTTCCACAGTCTGTGAGAGAAAAAAAGATAAAACATGTTTAAACATATTTTAAGTGAGTAAGCATTCTCACTTGTGTTCCTAACATGTAAACTCCATACAGCTTTGTCCCACTCCCTGGGGTGATTTGCCCCTGGCCTCCTGATGCGTCAAGAAAACAATGCTAACTCCTGAAAGTGGTTGTACGGGTGTACAACTGTTACCTTGTGTAAAAGACTGTTAAATCCAAGACAGAGAATAGGGTCAAGATGGAGCAGAGAACTGGGCCAAAACTGACCAGTCCTGAGCACCCCTAGAGTTTTTTGGCTGGGCTAATTTCAGATAAAGACGTGAATGTCCTGCTGTGTAGCCTAGCCTAGATTTGGGTCCATGACTGAGAAGAGACACTGTGTAGAGCAGCAGATCATTCATCGCTGATCCAGGGTGGGTGGAAGAGGAATGAGTGTGACCTTGGGACTGAGGGATAACCGATGAATGGCAGTGGTTTCCCCGCAAGGGAATGACGAATGTTTGGTGACCTGGAACTGTCCTATTATTATTGGCTTGACAAAGTATCAGAACTTTTAAGCAAGTTGTTTAAGAAGGACTCAACGCAGATTCTACCCCGTGAGCATGGCTCTCAACACACACTATTGGAGCACCATTATTCCACTGGAAAAAAATTGCAGAGAACTCCCATCTGTTTAAGAACCATGCCTCATTGGAGTGTAACTGCCAAGCTCAGTGCCTCTGTTGAGTATCATCATCAAGCCGAGTTTGTTGTCTCCTCAGACCACTTGGACCCCATTTTCCGGCTTGGGTCGAACCCATACCCATAACCTGCATTTCAGGCAGACCAGCCCAGACTAACACATCAATTTGCATTATTCTCTTAAGACAAAGCCTGATTGGGTGTAGTTCCTTCAGCAAGGTACACACAGTTGCATGGACACCTCTGGTCAAAATTACTATTATTGTGAACAATCTTTAAAAGGCCTAAAGTTAAAATGACACATTACCTTCATATTTTAGACAAAAAAAAAATATATTTTCATATTTTACATTTTAAAAATTACAAAAAGGAAAATGGGCCAATGCAAAAGTTGGGGAACCCTGCATGGTTAGTACCTAGTAGCACCCCTTTTTGAAAGTATCAGAGCTTGGCTTTTTGTAGCCAGACAAGTCTTTCAATTTTTGTTTGAGGGATTTTCATCTCATCTTTCTTGGAGAATTCTTCCAGTTCTGTGAGATTCCTGGCTCATCTTGCATACATTGCTGTTTTGAAGTACATTTTCAATGATGTTCAGATCAGGGGACTGTGAGGGCCATTGTAAAACCTTCAGCTTGCACCTTTGAGGTCGTCCATTGTGGATGGGATCATTATCCATTTGTAAAAGCCATACTCTTTTCAACTTCAGGTTTTTTTTTACAGATGGTGTTGAAATTTCATTAAATCCATTCTTCCCTCTACACTTAAAATGTTGTCTGTGTCATTGGCTGCAACACAGCCCCAAAGCATGATTGATCCATCCCCATGCTTAATGGTTGGCGAGATGTTCTTTTCCTGAAATTCTGTGCCCATTTTTTCTCAACACATACCTTTGATCATTGTGACCAAAGAGTTCTATTTTAACCTCATTGGTCCACAGGACTTGTTTCCAAAATAGTTATGATGCTGAATATTATGGTGAGCACACAGGAGAGTTTTTTTCTGATGACTCTTCTATGAAGGCCATGTGCAGGTGTCTCTGAAGAGTAGAACAATGTACCAACACTCCAGAGGCTGCTAAATCTTTCTGAAGGTCTTTTGCAGTCAAGCAGGGGTTCTGATTTGCCTCTCTAACAATCCTATGAGCAGCTCTCACTGAAATTGTGCTTGGTCTTCCAGACCTTATCTTGACCTCCACTGTCCCTGTTAATGGCTATTTCTTAATTACATTTCAAACTGAGGAAAGGGAAACTTGAAAATCTTTGCCATCTTTTTATAGCCTTCTCCTGCTTTCTGCGCATCCACCATTTTCATTTTCAGAATGCTAGGCAGCTGCTTAGAAAACCATGGATGCTGTTTTTTGGCCCAAGATTAGAGGAGGCTAGAAATTTGCATCAACTGGCTTTTCCTAATGATGATAGTGAAGAAGCCATAACCCTAACATGCTAGTTAAGGTCTGAAACCTTGGTCAACGTTATCTGAGCACACAAATCTCCAAGGGCGCCCAAACATTTGCATCAGCCCACTTTGCTTTTTGCAATTTTTAAAACGTAAAAGATGAATATATGTATATATGTTTTGCCTAATACACAAAGAAAATGTATCATCTTTAACTTTAGGCCTTTTAGAGATCTTCAACAACTGCACAATAACAGTAATTTTGACCAGGGGTGCCAAAACTTTTATATGCCACTGTAACTATTGCCGCTGAACATTTCTGAGGAACCTACTAAATTATTGACAAAATGGATGACTGATCCACCTTAAAGAATTATTGTCCTAACCGAACCATAATTTATACTCTCCATATTGGAGGCCATTTTGACATTTATTGAACCGAAAACCATGACGTTTCTCCAAATAATCACCAATTTGAGAAGATCAGATCTCAATAAACCATGTTTCATTTCCTGGATACCTTGTGTAGCACGCCCTCTTCTTTGAGACTATCGCCCTTTAAGAAGATAATTGTCCCCATATAATATTATGATTGGTTGTCTAGAGCAGGCTTCAGTGTACTCTAAAACGCATTACATATCAGCAAGATGCTGTAGAAAACAAGATCATAGGACTGATCCCTACTGTCAGCAGATTGTGGATACCATTAACTGTTACTAAGGTTCACGGGAGAGAAGCTTAATATTTTTTGCAATGAAGGAAGCTGACTCAACAAACGTGGAGGCCATCCCTTCATGGGTGAATGATTGTAGAGCTTTTCCAGGTTTATTTCTTTCATGTGGTCATTAAACTAAAGCCCAGATGTATAAATTGTATCAACTTTAATTAATCAAACCAGTTATTATTTTTCAGGTGGCTTCTGCCATGGAAATCGACTGAAAAACCTTTGAGAAAACACTCAAAAGATTGGACATATGCATCTCTGCGTAAAACTCACGGTTTTAATGTTCAGGATTCTGATCGTATTTTAACCACTTTGGGTTTCGAAAACACCAAAAGATTAAAAGAAGTCCATTCTTCTGGCTTTTTACCCTCAAAGCTAAAGCCATGAGCAGATAGAGGATCCTTATTACATAAGCCGAGACTCTATACACGAGCGTGTAAGCACCAGAACGACAATGCAGGTTGGAGATTCCACAATGAACGTCGTCGTCGGTGTGAGCATATGGGCATGCCTTATTGATGTAGCGCTGCTCACGGTATGTAGGTTTGTAGGTCAAGCAAAATAATAAGTTCTGAAAGGCGCTGAGAATTTAACACTTTATTACGGAGGAGGCATATCTTGCTGAGCTTGCAGTTGTTTGTTCTATTTCATGTTATTCTTCATTATTTAATGAGCATCCAAATGCCAAAACCGCACACGTTCCTGTACGAGCAGCAAAAGGATGAAATATCCCTGCTTTGTTGTGCAACGACCCTGAAAAATGAGAATGTAAAAACTGGAAATCTGGACTTTAGGCATTATCTATATCACGTGGGATGTAGAAGCAGCCTTGCAGCGCTGGAGTCCTGGGTTCAAATCCCACCAAGGACAACATCTGCAAGGAGATTGTATGTTCTCCCCGTGTTTGTGTGGGTTTCCTCCAGTTTCCTCCCACATTCCAAAGACATACAGATAGGGAATTTAGATTTTGAGCCCCATAAGGGACAGCGATGATAATGTGTGCAAACTGTAAAGGGCTGCGGAATATGTTAGTGCTATATAAAAATAAAGATTATTATTATTATTAAGTAGCGGCTGCACCGACCACTGGGAACCCAACAGGGGCTTCCAATGCACTATACGGTTTATGTAAGGTAAGTAGAGAATTATCATCTACTGGACAAGGGTTCACTTACTTTGGTGAAGTATCGGACCCAATCGCTACATGCAGCCCCGTTATAAAATATTCTAATAAGTCATCTAATTTTCCTTTGCATGTATTCAGGCTGCAGGAAAATGAGAACATCTGAATGGAAGAGGAGCTTGACCACTGGCCAGAAATAGTCCCATGGAAGAGGGCATTTTTTGAGTCTTTTAATAACTTAGTAGGTTACCAGCTTCAGAAATTCCATTTTTTAAATGTCTCCCAAAACAAAGCTGGAGAACCACAGCGATCGGATTCTAACAGTAAGTACTCCATTACCTTTCATGGCCTCCACAGGAGAACTAGAGTACTACATGGTCCATGTAATATATGGATGTGATGGTCCTCCAAAAAGGTGTTCTTTGTTTACTATAGATGTTGTAACATGGTGGGATGGAGAACATTGACATAGATGAAGGCCACCCTTGATTAGCTAGTATGTGATCAAAATGGATATTGGCCCAGCATTCGGGAGGACTACTAGTGTACATCCTCTTAAGAGTTGGAAACTACTGCAATCAGAACATGGTAATAGATACTGAATTATCCTGCAGTGCCTCCACAGAACACCTAAAGCATTACATGGTCCATGTAATGTATGTATGTGGTGGGCCTCCAAAGACCTGTTCTGTATTAATCATAGATGTTATTGGGATGGAGAATGTTGACATAGATGAAGGCCACTGTAGGACATGCCCAAAATGGACATTGGCCAGGCATTTGAAAAGACGTTAATGTTAATAAAAAATTAATTTCAGCAAAGGCAAGGGTATTTTTCATCAAAGCTCCATCTGGCCATCACTCGCTCAAGGAATATCCACCTCCTTATTTCTTAATATGTTTTGCGTTTCCATATGATTGCTCAGAGTCATCTAGGTCTCACAAGTCAACAATGTCATTAAGTTTTGCGTTTACTAGGTAAGGGAACAGGGATGATTAGTTGAAGAGTCGAAGACAAACAAGACTGAAGGGAATCAATAATGATTATTATATGCACTATCTTACATCCTCTCCTGTTGTGAATGTTTTAGAAATGAATTCTGAGCAGAAGCTCCCTCTGGTGGTTACAAACAGTACTGAACCATTCAATGAGGATTGGCAATCAGGATTCACAGACTGGCTTGATATAAGGGAGGTTCCCTCCCATCATGGTTGCCGGTGAGCAATTGTTCTTATCTCAACTGTGGTTCCTGGTTCACTTGGAAGCTTGCTGAGTCTTGCCTCTTCTTCTGCTTTCAGATAAGATATTTTCTGTTTTTGCTTTTGTGCTTGTCATTTGCATATTTCTCTGCATTTCTGTGAGGTTGGCCAGGTTCCCCCCCTGGGGGGCTTGGGCTCCTCTCGGTTCCGCTGGAGCCACTGTTGTTTGTTCATTTGCCTTTTCCAGTTTTTTCAGTGGCTGCGGCTTAGTTTTGTTACACCAGAGAACTGATTTAGGTGGTAGAGGTCGTGTGATCTCAGGTGTTTTTGCAATTAGTAGCGTTGGCATTTTTTAGGGATTTTTTGGATTGAAGTGAGTATCCTTTCTATCCTTTTCTGTCTAGGCAGATTGGGCCCCAGCGTTTGCTCATACTATTTTCTGTCTGTGTCTGTATTTCCTCTTGTCTAACGGCCATTACATGTTTGGGGGCTTCCTATGTTCTTTGGGGATCTGCTCCGGGGCAGATAGCTTTCCTCTTTCTATCTTTAGGTGTAGTTAATCTCTCAGGCTGTGACGAGGCGTCTAGGACCAACGTAGGAACGCTCCACGGCTGCCTTTAGTTGTGGTGGTTAGTCAGGGTACTGCAATCCAATAGATTCCAACCTCTCTGGTGTATTGCCGTTTTTGCCTGCTCTCCTTCGCTACCAAAACATAACACTCTCCCAGCTGGTAGTAGATAATGTTAAGGATTGTGTTTATATCACCCGTGTCACTTCACTACCTGAGAATCTAATGGTATTAGGAATTAAACATGTCCATTGGGGTTAAATATTGGGTCACCTGAATTTATATCTATAAAAGTCAAATAGACCTAAGGGCAATTAAACAATAATTTGAAATCCACCATCACTAACTATGGTCCATTGGTTGAAGAGATGGATGGACCATAGATTGGGCATGTCCATTGGGATCCCTTAACACTTTTGCTTTGGAGACCTGTGTGGTACAGGTGATCGTTTTGGTGATAGGCTGCCTAGAGATAAGCATTGTATGAGAGGAGTTTGGGTGGTGCACATGCGAGATGTTCAAATACAAGGCATCTTGGTAGGGTTTGGTGTACGAGCAACTTAGCACATGTTTCAGTACTGATTCAGTCTGATCATCCTGCATTGGGAACAAAACTCTGTGGAGCAGCTCTTGACAGTTGTCAAACAATATGTTTCATATATTAGAGCTGAAGTGGTAATTCTATATTATAGAAGCTCTAAATAAGAAATCTTTACTCCAGGTATCCATAGTCTCGTAAGGAGATGCCTACAACAGACAATCCAGGATGTTCTTCAGCTCAGAACTATGGCGAGCACTTGAGGAGCAAAAAATACTTAGAGCCAAGAGAAGCATCTTAAATCCTAAGAGCATAAAAAGTATATTACCATTTCTCCTTGTCTTACTTCAGGATGATACTCATCAATGTATATAGAAAATCCCATAGATATTAGGTAACTTTAAAGTGCAGAAGATGAAAGGGTCTGGGCACCTTAACGAAATTAGTCCACATAGACCAGGAGGATAGGAGAATAGAGCTCTTGGAGATGGCCAATGTTGGTCCTATTGCATTTGCCATTGGATGGCAAGATCCTGAGAAACTCCCCCTCTAGAAGAACTGCATTTTTAGAGCACTGGGTTTTTATGTGGATTTTGGAGCAGATTTTGCTCTCCATCAAATACTGTTTCAATTACTTTTTATTTAATGAGAAAACACACTTATAGGGTATGTACACACTGAGCTTTCTATAAGAAGTTTTGTAATAGAAACTGAGCAGAAACTCTCTAAATCCTCTTGTAGGTTATGTGCACACAGAGGATTTTTTTTAGGAGTTCTTTGAGTAAAACTTGAGCGGAATCTCTCCAAATCCTCTTCAAAAATGCAAAATGTCTGAAAAATTTGAAGGCTCTTCTTAATTTCTGCTCCAAAAACTCAGCAAAAAGACTCCGTGTGCGCATAGCCCAAAAAAGGCAAAACTGCTTAAAAATAGGAGGTTCTGCTCTGAAAACTCTGCAAAAAGACTCAGTGGGTATTTGCACTCAAAGGTTTTCAAGGAGTTTTGGAAGGTGAAACTGCAAAAACTCTCCAAATCCTCCTCCAAATCTCAGAAACTTAGAATTTCTGCTCAGAAACCCTGGAGTGGTTGAAATAAGTGACATCCTCATTCTTTGGGCATCTTCCACTTGGAAGTCATCCGCTCTCTAAACTTACAGTATGGAACAAAATATGCTACAAGAATGATAGCAAAGTTTAGGAAAACTCGGCTGCTGCGCCGGTGTCTAAATGACGCTGTGTGCACAAACCCCTATAGCGTACATGAGGCTGTTTTTTCCACATGGAAAGAGAAGAAGCATGTGAATTGTTTGGTCATTCCTGACAGCAATAGGAATGCTACAGATTTGTCCACTGAAACAATAGAAGCAGAAAAATGACTCATGCCAAAGACCGTGTAAAAAAAAAAAAACACCAAAAATCATATAAAAAACCTTCTTTGTTTATTGTGGTTTTCGAATGTAGATTGCTCAGTGTGAATAGAGGCAGAAAAAAAAATGTTCAGCAAACAAAAACTGCTGGAAAAAAACCCAAACACTTATTGTTTTATATTTAACAAGGCGTTTTTAGCCATAAAAATCCACTTCACTTACTTTCACTCTGTTCTCCTGGTGGTGCATAGAATGAAAGGCCCAGGGAGACAATAGCAGCAATTTCTAAGATGATGAGAGTCACGTCCTGGAGGGCTTCCCAAACTAACTGCAGGAAGGTTTTGGGCTTTTTGGGAGGTATGAAATTCACACCATATATTTGTCTTCTCTTCTCAAAGTCTGCTACATTCTCAGACAAACCTAAACGAAAAGGGAAACAAAGAAGAGTTATAAGTCAACAGAGTCTTCCATAAATGGACAAAGTAAAAACAAAAGCTAACTCTCCATAACAAATTTCCGGCTAAACAACATTGTAGGCTCATCTGTAATGAAAGTAATCTGAAGCTCAACCCCGATCTCATGCTGCTTCATTATCTCTTCCCCATATTTCACGCTTAAGATCTGTGTGTTCAGGTTGGCTCCTGTGTATGAGCTCAAGCCCAGCACCAGATCACCAGGAGGTCAGAGCATCTTCTCCTATTATGTGCTATATGAAGACGTGGCTTATTCCGCTGAAGCTGAGGGTGCAGATGTATGCGACAGAGGTCGGGAAGAATTGAGGTCTCACACTAGTATTTTCAAGACTGAAGTCCCAAATACTACATTAACAGCATGTCCTTTACTCAGTTCTTGTTCCTAAAGCAATATTTTGTGTTTAAGAACTGATGATAGCAGAAACCAAAAGGAAGGGTAAGAGCCAAGAAGTATCAAGACTATTTGTTGTCCTCCACTGTGGAAAATCACAGATTCTACTAAGAGAGTTCCTATTCATCATCTCCATCCATGGCACTAATGAGGTACAAGTAATAATGATGAAGGTTCCTTATCCTTTGTCTCATTTTGTAGAGAATCAGAAGACGAATGAGCAGAAGAAAGGTAGAGAATAAGGAGAGAAAGGTAAAAAAGAGAAGATTCAGAAGAATGAGCAGAAGAAAAAGTTCTAGAAGAAGAAGAGAAAGGTGCAGATGAAGGAAAAGACGGGTGGAGAAGAAAGAGAAAATGGTGAATGAGACAGAAGAATCAGAATAAGAATGAGCAGAAGAAGAAGAAAATCTTAAGAAGAATTAAAAGAAGGGTGAAGGAGAAAGGAGAATCAGAAGATGTATGAGCAGAAGAAGAAGTAAGGTGGTGAAGAAAGAAAAAGGTGAAGAAGGAAAAGGAGGGTGGAAAAGAAGATGAAGGAAAGAGGAGAATTAGAAGAAGAATGATCAGCAGAAGAAGAATGGTGGCGAAGAAGGAGGAGAGAAAGATGGAGAAGATGGAGAGGAATAGTGAAGGAAACAGATGAAGAATTAGTTAAGGTGGTTTTCTTGATTCTCACGTATTGCTGACAGAAATGGGAGACTGAAAGAAGGTGAACAACAGGAGAAGAACAAGAATAAGCAGAAGAAGGACAAGAAGAATCAGAAGATGGAAGATGGAACAGAAAAGAATAGAGGTGGACATTGTAAATGAGAAGAATGTGAAGGAGGGAGAAGATGAAACACAAGAACAAGGAAAAGAGTTCAAAACTAGGGCAATTAAAAGAGGACTATAAAAGTGATAGAGAAAGATGAAGAAGGAAAGTTAAAACAGATGAATGAGGGAGGAGAAAGGATGAAAAAGGGTGAAGAACACTGAGAAGGGATGTTGAGAAGAGGGAAAAGAAGAAAAAAAGATTTAGAAGGAAGAAATGGTGAAAAACAAAGATTACTTAAAAAAAACAATAAAGTAAGAGGAGAAGAAGGACCATAGGGTGTAGAAATGAAGAAAAATGTGTCGGAAAATAGTATGAAGGAGAATGAAAGAGGCGGAATACAAAGAGGTTAAGGAAATTATGAAGGGAGGTGAAGGATAAATTAGGAATGATGGGACAGATAAGTAAAGAAAAAATATGTAGGGGGAGAAGAAAAAGAAGAAGAATAGAAGAGTAGGAAAACAAAGTAAAAAGGGTTGTCTAGCGGCACAATATATCTCCTGTTGTATGAGGTGTTCCATTCTGACCCAAATTCCTGGATTCATCTTTGGTACAGACACAATGCTGAGAAGGGGATGACATCTTTTAAACTGAGCCAAACAAGCAGTCCTCTGCAAATATGTCATGTGCCGACATAAAGAAGGCAATGAAGCACTCTGCTGTGTTGGGATCAGCATGCAAATGCGTATTAGTAAGTGCATTTATATCACTTTTCCTACACAATAGGACACATTTTGCGGTCACCCCTCTTATAAATGACAATAAAAGCTATCAAAAAGAAATAGGGTAGGAGAGAAATAAAAAGTAAGGACATGACTGTGTATTGACCAGGAGGTCACCACTTCCTTGATGTCTACTGCTCCCACATACAATGTAAGGCCGGGGTCACACTTGCGACTGCAATGCAAGAAACTCTCGCCTCAATACCCGGCACTAAATTCGGACCGGAGTGTGTGGCTACATGTATTTCTACGCTGTTGAATGCTCTGGTCCGAGTGCCGACGGCAGTGTCGAGTATTGAGGCGAGAGACTCGCGTGAGTTTCTCGCATTGCAGTCGGGTCTAATAATGATATACTGTATATTGCCCGGGTAAATGTTTTTGCCTGCAGAAATGGGACTACATATTTAGTTTGTTTTTTTTATAAATAGTTCCATCCTTGCACGCCTATCTTCAGTAGCATTCACTTCAATGGTATTTTGCAAAATCAGTCATAGCCCGTGGACCAGTGTGGCATTGTTTCTGGCTAACAATAGACCCTTTTTACGAATTCTGTCATCTTTGTGTCTTTTAGAAACTCAAAAACATTGCAAGACCCGTGAATACAATAGTGTAGACAAATAGGTAGGGATTTCAAGTCCCTAGAAACCTGTAAGGAATGCTTGTGGTCTCTGGTATATCCGCGGTGCTGACACAAGATATGTCAACCAACAGAAAGAACACTTTAATAAAAAGCAGAAGAATAATCATCCTCCCTCGATGGTTGTAGTCTCTAATTATATCAATGCTGCTGATGGTCTGTAGAATCAGGACATCACTGACCCGGATGTCCTCATGACATGAAGATTTACAATGCCTTTATACAACTAGACACTTTCATATACACAGTGATTCATGCCGCCAATCACCCTGTCTGACAGCATCATATCCCTCCACGCCATGTCTCCATTGCTCTACACAGAGGCCATGCGACTCATTAACCAAATCCAATATCACTTGTATCGGAAAAGTCAATAAATCTGTGTTCTCTGCAAGTAAAGTGCAGTCTTTAAGAACAGTCTTTATCTACTGTTTATCTATCTACTTTATATGGACAAAAGTATGTGCCCCCTTCACATTGCACCTACAGGAGCTTTTCAGATCTCTCCTTCTACATCCATAGACATTAATATGGAGTTGGCCCCTGTGCAGATATAACAGCTCTCGCTCTTCTAGGAAGGATTTCTACAAGATTTTGAAGGCATCCATGGGATTTTGTGCCCATTCATCCAGAATATCACTTGTGAGGTCAGATCCTGATGTTGTGAAGTGGCCCTAATTTTTTTTCATCCCAAAGTTGTTGGATGGGGTTAAGATCGGAGCTGTGTGCAGTCGGTCTTGTTCTTCCCATCAAACATACACCATGTTGGCACAGTCATGGGGAAAAGAAAAGGGCCAGAAAAAAAATAAAAAAAAATAGAAGCAACACTATTAAGCCAATCTTCTACACCATGTTCCAAATTATTATGCAAATTGGTTTTAAGTGTCATAGCTTTTTTTTCTTTTTTTTTGTAAAAGAAACCCATTGATGGCATTGTGTCTCAGGGTTCTTTGGATCACTGAAATCAATCTCAGATACCTGTGATAATTAGTTTGCCATGTGATCCCAATAAAAGGAAAACTGGATGTTCCACACTATTAAGCAGGCCAGAGTTTTCAAGTA
>JARQOD010000008.1:136399645-136487737 GCA_033576555.1 Oophaga sylvatica
GCCTCCAAAAACAACCAGGTATCAGAAAGCATGCTACCTAACACAAGTTTAGAGAACATTTGATGGATGGTTCCTAAAAAAAAAAACTAGGACAAAATACATGAATAGAAATAAAAAAGAGGTCCGTCAAAGATACATTAATGGAAATCCGAATAAGGGGGTAACTGGTTTGCCACCTGTTTTGCCCTCATGATGGCCCTTCCCAGGAGTATTCTAGGTTATGAAATTGAAATCAATGTGTGATGGGAAAAGAGCACAATTAATGATCTCCACATGATCTCCAATACATGTCACAAGCTCTATAACATAACATTGATAGCAAATGTTATAGGAACGAATATGGAGATAAACTTTGTTCAGGAAGCTAGTGTAGGAGTTAACCTATGTAGATCTCTACATGTAAGAACCTTGAAACAGGAACAATTTACAAGGATAGAAGGACAGGGGAATTGGTTCCAACTGAGGAACAGTTGGGAAGTATGGACGACAGCCGAGGCTTTGCCAGCAGCAGATGTGAGAGTAGCTTTCCTTTGCCAAAATGGGCGATCATAGGCTAGGCTATTGTTCACGTTCTGCTCACCACAGTACTATTAAAAACAGAGCGATATGGGAGGTTTCTGGCCTCCTTCAGCTCTCGAAACTATGGGAGGTTTCTGGCCTCCAAAAGCTATGGGAGGTTTCTGGCCCCACTCAGCTCCTGGAACTACATTATACTCAATTTCTTATATGTGCATAACATACAGCTCTGGAAAAATTAAGAGACCTGTCATGGTCTGCTGAGTTTCTGGGATTAGATGGTTTAAGGGTTAACTGGGATGGCCTCACTCTGGGATTCTGGGAGGCTTTTTATAGCCTCATTGTGGGGCCATCCTCTGTCACTTATACTCTGACCCTTGGCCGAGTGTGTGTGACTTGTTGTGCTTGTGCCAGTGCTTTGTGCCTGTGCTACGTCTTGTCTGTCTGGTTCTGATTTGGCTGTGTCCCTGTTTCGAGTTTTGCCTGTCCCTTGTGTACTCTGCTGCCCTCTACTTGTATGACCCTTGGCTACGTTCTGACTCCGCTGTGCCTGCTCCTCTTGTACTTCATCGCCCTCTATGTGTATGACCCCTTGCTACGTCCTGATTATCCGTTCTGTATATGTCCCACTGGTAACTGTGTCCCGTAGTTACCCTTCTAGGAGTTTTCCTTCACCTCATAGATCTCTGGAGCTTAGGCCACGCCCCTAGGCAGTCAGGTGTTGCAGGTCCTCCGGCCTGAAGCATTCTCTACCTGCTACTGCTGCCTCTGAGAGACGTGTGGCTGGCTCCGCCCCTTGGCAGTCACATGCTGAAGGTCCTGTTCCTCAGAAACACACGTCTTCCCTGCTGCGGCTCTGCTATACAGGTATCTTTGGGCACAGTTTGTTCACTCAGGACACACGCATTGGCTCAGTGAGCAAGTATAGTGCGATGTCCATGACAAGACCACTTTCAAATGTTCAGTTTATCTGATTTTCCTCTTCTCCTATATTTTTGAGTAAATGTAAATTGTTCTTTTAGTCTATAAACTTCTGACAACATGTTCTTGAATTTCCAAGCAAAAAATTAAGTATTTTTTTCTGACAAAGAAAAATGGTCAAAATTTAAAAAAAAAACAGTGCTTTCAGACCTCAAATAATGCTAAGAAAACAAGTTCATAATCATTTAGAAACAACAATACTAATGTTTTAACTCGGGAAGAGTTCTGAAATCAATATTTTGTGGAATAACCATGATTTTTAAAAACAGCTTTCATGCGTCTTGGCATGCTTTCCACCAGTCTTTCACACTGCTTCTGGAGCAAAAATGTAAGCAGTTCTTCTTTGTTTGATGGCTTGTGACTATCCATCATCCTCTTGATCACATTCCAGAGGTTTTCAATGGGGTTCAGATCTGGAGAATGGGCTGCCCATGACAGGGTTTTCATGTGGTGGTCTCTTATTTTTTGCTAGAGCTGTATATATAATATTTATTAAATGTAAACATAAATAAAAAGTTATTTTGATGAAAATTTTTCATATCCACAGAATAAGTAAAAAATTGTATAACAGGTGGAGTTCCAACAACTGGGACCTCCTCTGATCCAGAGAACATGGACCTAAAATCCTGAGTGCATGGAGCAGTAGTTCTCATACATGACCATGGCTCAACTCAATTATACGGGTCTTTGAGAGATGGTAAAGAATGATCACTAGGGACATAGGCCCTCCTTGTCAAGATTTAGTGTGAGTTGGAACAATCAGGCCCCAAGTGATCATAAATTTATCAGCTACTCTGTAGATGAAGTAATGCTATCTCTACACTCCTTTTAGGTGTGCTTTTGACTGCCCCGTTTTGTGTGATAAGTGTAACTCACCACTTAATTCAGATAGGTGCCAAAAAATGACTTAATGTATCCAGCTGTGGGACATGTCTAACCAACTCCTCAATATGACGTAAGGAATAATTTGACTCTTACAATGAAAGTAACACACTTTGAGTAGAAATGTCTACGTTTGGCCATATGCTGTCGGGTTTCCATTGTTTTTACATTACCCTTTTGAATCCTAATACAAAAAATTGGGATGTAATGCCAGTACTTGGGAGAAAAGCAGGGGTGTGGCTGAAGCCTAACATAGCTATGCCCCTGCTTAGTACTGGATAGATCTTAAAATGGTAGTAGTCACACCAGGGCTTGATGACAAGTGGTAGCCAAAGACTCCTTCATCATATAGGAATACATAGTTAAATAGGATTTCATAGTATTCCTAATGACTTATTTAGTACCAGTTCTCTGGATATAGCTGCCACAATCCTGAACTGTAACTAAAGACTAATTCTTGAAGAGAAGAACTGCAAACCTCTGAGATGAAGCGTCCAACCTCACCAAGGTTTGAGAACTCAGTTGAGAAGAGTAATGCTGGCAGACACAGCAGCTTATCCGAGGGATGAAAGAACTGCAGACAGAACGTTCCGCACATGAAAGATACTACGGAGCTGAACAATGCAATTAGGCGCATCACTCACAGCCCGAAGATCTGGAATGTTACCGGAGCAGTCTACATGGGGCACACCTATTCTGCTCGTAATGCCGCGTCTTCCATTTATACATTTCTGTTCCTCAAATATCTCCCAGCCAACGTGATTACAGAGCGAGAAAGACATGCCAAAGTCCTAATGAAATAATCCGCCCATGAGGAAGTCATTCCCACTGGAGTAAATGTTATTCCAGCTGGATTATTCTTAAAGAGGTTTTCCATTTCGGAAAACTTCTGTCCAACCCTGAACAAACTGTGATTTACTTGTGGTCCAGCTCTGAATTTCCACTGCTGCTCCTGCTGTTTGTTACTGTCTGCAGCGCAGAGGTGACTTCAATAGCGCTGCAGCCAATCACTGAGCTCAGCAGCTCTGCCTGAGTTGACAGAACAAGCACTGAGTTTTCTGATTGGCTGCAGCTCTGGCAATGTGACTTCAGTGCTGCAGACAGTAAAAGACATTGGGAGCAGCAGCAGAAACTCAATATGGGCCCTGGGGAGGGTGAGCAAAAAACTTCTTTTTAAACATTGGAGTCCCAAATCTTTGGACCTGGAAGCCCAAGTTTCCAAATCAAGGTGAACGAATTTAATTAAGACTATAGTAGATACTTTTTCCTCCCAAAATCTATTTATTTTATTTTTGGACAGTCTAGTGATAAAAACTTTTTTAAGACATCAATTAAAAAAATGTATATATAGTCCGCGCGCAAATTTTCTCTTCTTGTCTCCAAACTTAGAATAAACTTAAAGATGTAGCTTGAGAAAAACATGGCTGCTTTATTCTAAATAAGCAACATTCTTGTCCCAGGACTGTGTTTGGTATTGCAGCGAAGTCCCAAGAGCTGTAATACCAGTCATAACCTGTTGATTAGAGTGGCGCCACTTCTGGACAACCCCAGCATAGAATAGTCCATAGTCACCTCCTGCAGCGTCGTCGTTTGAGCAATGTCGGTGCCTCTGGTCCTGGAGAGTGACGCGACTTGTAGTATCAAGGTGCAACCTGCAGCAAATGAGAGGCCGCTCTTTGACTGCAGTTCATCATCAATATTACGTCAAGGCTGACGTCAGCTGTAATGGAGTAGTGAAGCCTGCAGCTGATGAGTGGCTGATCATTGGCTGCAGCCGACGGCTGATCCAAGTCACATCAATCTCTGGGAACAGCGGAAGCTGACATCGCTCAAACGGCACCGCTGCCAGAGATGAATATGGCCTGTTTTTATTTTAGTGCCCTGTATTGATGAAGCTGGGATAACCAATGGTGGAAATCCCCTTTAAAGGATATGGACACCTTCAGGGCATTTTTTTCATACTTAAATACATTTATAGTGAGCTAAAAATAATTTTTGTAATTGGATTTCATTAAGAATTTTCCCCGTTCGGTTTTGACAGGTTCTTTATTTCCAGGAGTATTGTGAAACATCATTGAGCTCCTTCTATCAGGGAGTTTCTAACTCTTTTATCTATCTTTTTCTGAGCTCTTCTCAGTTGATTTATGACAACATCCAAGTTCAGCTCGATGCTGATGTGATCTATGGTGATAAATCAGCAAAGCGTTCAGAAAAAAAGCATAAGAGTTACAAACTCCATGTCAGAACAAGCTCACTGAAGGATTCTCAGTTAATCTCATTCTACAGCCATCAATGGAAAGTGCAACACAAAAGTCATAGAAGAAAAATGGTGCAGAAGTTATAAAGAAAGCCATTTGCAAAATTTTTTTTAGCCTAAAATACTTAAATTTGAGTCTAAAAAAATTTCATCAAAGAACATCAAATTGACAGACCATGCCCAAAAATTAAATAGAAAAATATCCCAGCTATTGCTTTTCTTATTTTCCCCTTTGATCCTATTGTCTCATAAGTCTGAGAAACATATAAAGGCATTTTCTCTGTGTTTGTGGCTGTAAAACAACTAAATGCGTCAGAAATCTCTTTAGTAGGGATGGGAGAACCCGAACGGTAAAGTTCTGGGTCCGTACCCAACACCTTGTGTCCGTGCATGGAACCCGACCATGGACTTCTTCCTGAAGTCCGTGTTACTGTTTGGGTTCGTCACCCCAAACATCCGATGTTTCCCACGCTGTCATCTGTGTGATAATGCTAGAAACACCTGTTCTGATCGGGGGTAAGTTCGTTATCGCCAGTCAGAGCACTTGTCATACAGATGACAGCGTGTGAGCCAGCAGCTGTGACCTGCGGTAAAAAGGTTACCGTCGGTCACAGGCGTCGGGTGATGAGAGTCCTACTTTCATCATCATATGTCGGGTCTCGTTCATAGCAATGAGAGATGCCTGGTCTCGCTCATAGCAATGAGAGAATGATGAGAGTATTCATAAATAAAGTAAAAAAATGGCACGGGACCTCTATTTTTGCTAACCAGCACAGGTAAAGCTGACAGCTGCGGGCTGCAACCTGCAGTTGTCTGCTTTAGCTTGACTAGTTATCAAAAAAAAAAGAGGGGTTCCATGACGATTTTTTTTTAAATTATTTAAATAAATAGTTAAAAAAACGGTGTGGGTCCCCCTATTTTTGGAAACCAGCCAAGCAACAGCAGACAGCTTGGGGCTGGTATTCTCAGGCTATTAACGGGCCATGGATATAGTCCTCCCCAGCCCAAATATAGCAGCTGCAGCTGACAGCCACCCCTGAAAAATCGCATCTAATAGGTGCGTCCATTCTGGCGCTATGCCCACTTGCCATGTAGCGGTGGCAGATGGGGTAACATTTGTGGGGTTGATATCAGTATTGTAATGTCAGCTGACATCAAGCCCATGGGTTAGTAATGGAATCGCCTCTATGAGATGCTCCCATTAGTAACCCCGTAATCAAAAGTAAGAAAGCCCACACACAGAAAAAGTCTTTTAATTGAAATAAAATAAAAAAGGGTTTGATACTGTGTTAGCCATGCCTAAGGAAGTGACCTATAAGAAGTCTCAAAAGCTTGCTTTGTAACATCATTTATTTTCTTTTTGTTAGCCATTAAAAGGTATCATAACTACAAGATTATCTTGTTTTTCCCACTGAGAGCAATCTTAATTGAAATAAACACACAGATAAACTCTTTTATTTGAAATAAACACTGCCCACCCTCTTTTACCCATTTATTAATGTAAAATCAAAAATAATAATACACCATGTTCCTCAGCTGTCCGACAACAATCCATTTATCCCACTAAAGCTACATCTGGATTGCATGGCTGGGCGGTGGCATGATGCGACTGCTCAGCCATGAATACAGCAGACACTGAGCTGAGCCTGCTGAAAACCGCTGCCTGTGACCGGAGGTAACCTCAATGACGTCACCGTAGGTCATTGAAGCTGCACTCTCAGGCTCAGCTCAGTGTTTCCTGGATTCATGACTGAGCGGTTGCACCATGCCACCGCCCAGCCATGCAATCCAGAAGCAGCTGAGTTGGCTCCATCCCAGATTAAGAACATCAGCCCTCAGCCGCCTCAGAAATGGCGCATCTATAAGCTGCGCCAATTCTGGCAATTCGCTGTTATGAATGTTTTAGAAATGAATTCTGAGCAGAAGCTCCCTCTGGTGGTTACAAACAGTACTGAACCATTCAATGAGGATTGGCAATCAGGAATTACAGACTGGCTGGATATAAGGGAGGTTTCCCCCCATCATGGTTGCCAGTGATCAATTGTTCTTGTCTCAACGTTGTTTCCTGGTTCACTTTGAAGCTTGCTGAGTCTTGCCTCTTCTCCTGCTCTCAGATAAGATATTTTTTGTTTTTGTGCTTACCATTTGCATTTTTCTCTGCATTTCTGTGAGATTGGCCAGGTTCCCCTCCCCGGGGGGCTTGGGCCCCTCTCGGTTCCTCTGGAGCCACTGTTGTTTGTTCATTTGCCTTTTCCAGTTTTTTCAGTGGCTGCAGCTGAGTTTTGTTACACCAGAGAACTAATTTAGGTGGTAGAGGTCGTGTGATCTCAGGTATTTTTGCAATTAGTAGCGTTGGCTTTTTTTTAGGGTTTTTTGGATTGCAGTAAGTATCCTTCCTATCCGTTTCTGTCTAGGCAGATTGGGCCCCAACGTTTGCTCATACTATTTTCTGTCTGTGTCTGTATTTCCTCTTGTCTAACCGCCATTACATGTTTGGGGGCTTCCTATGTTCTTTGGGGATCTGCTCTGGGGCAGATAGCTTTCCTCTTTCTATCTTTAGGTGTAGTTATCCTCTCAGGCTGTGACGAGGCGTCTAGGACCAACGTAGGAACGCTCCACGGCTGCCTTTAGTTGTGGTGGTTAGTCAGGGTACTGCAATCCAGTAGTTTCCAACCTCTCTGGTGTATTGCCGTTTTTGCCTGCTCTCCTCAGCTACCAAAACATAACAAGTCGCCTCGCTCTTCTCACTTGCCCTGGTGCGGTGGCAAGTTGGGTAATATTTGTGGGGATGTCAGCTTTGTAATGTTAGCTGACATCAAGCCGAGGGGACACCCCCATTACTGACCCTGCTTTAAAAATTAAATAAAATTGCACAAATGAAAAAATCCTTTAACTGAACAAAACACACACAAAAAAATCCTTTATTTCAAATAAACACTCCCCACCCTCTTTTACCCATTTATTACTGTAAAATTAAAAATAATATACCATGTTCCTCACCTGTCCGACAGTGGCCAATTCTGCTTCATCTGGATTGCATGACTATGAACTCTGGTCCCCTTTTGACATCAACGCTCAGCACTGAAGCGGAGTTCTCAGGCTCAGCTCAATGTCTCCTGGATTCACGACTGAGCAGTCGCATCATGCCACCGCTCAGCGATGCAATCCAGATATAGCAGAGTTTGAGCATGTTTTGGGACAGGTGAGGAATATGGTGTTTTATTATTTTTAATTTTACAGTAATAAATAGGTAAAAGAGAGTCGGGAGTGTTTCTTTCAAATATAGGAGTCTGAGCTTTTATTTCAATTAAAAGACTTTACTCTGTGCATATTTTTATTACATTTGACTATGGGATTCGTAATGGGGTTGTCCTATCATTAACCTGTGGGCTTGATGTCAGCTGACATTACAAAGCTGACATCAACCCTACAAATATTTCCCCATTTGCCACTGCACAAGGACAAGTGGGAAGTGCCGTGCAAAGCACCAGAATTGCTGCATCTAATAGATGTGCCTTTTCTGGGCCGGCTGCTATTTTTATGCTGGGGAAGGTCAATATCCATTGTCCCTTCCCAGTCTGAGAATAAGCTACTTTAGCTTGGCTGGTTGTCAAAAATGGAAAGACCCCACTCCATTTTTTTTAAAATTATTTAGTTAAAAAATACGACATGGGGACCCCTCTATTTTTGTTAACTAGCCAATATAAAACTGACAGCTGGGGGCCCCCAGCTGTCAGCTTTACCTTCACTGGTTATCAAAAATAGAGGGATCGCCATGCCATTTTTTGTTTTATTTATTTATTGCACAGGCTGGTGAATACTCTCATCATCGTACGACTACTCTCTATGCTATCAGTGAGACCAGGCGTATGATGATGAAAGAAGTACTCTAATCATCTGACACCTGTGACCAGCGTTAACCTTTTCATCGCTGGTCATAGCTCCTGGCTCACATGCTGTCATCTGTGTGACAGCGTGGGAACCCAGCACTCTGACTGGCGGTAATGAGCTTACAGACACAGGTGACAGTGTAGGAAACACCGGATGTTCGGGCCACCCATTCATTTGAATGGGGTCCGGGTTCGAGTTCTGGTACCGGAACCGTTTTTTTTTTTAAATGTTCAGCCGAACATCCATGGGTCCGCCCATCACTACTCTTGTGCTTTGTGTGCAGTTACAAACAATTGTTGAGCCTCTCGTCCTTAAAGATGGAGGCATGGCTTCAGCAGACCATAAGTTCCAAGATGGAACTGATCAGCAGAAGATAACCCCTTTTTTCTGTGGGATTTCTACAAGACTGTAGAAAGCACCAGGGAGAAAATTCTGCAGACAAACAAAGAGTGAGAGCAACTGTAAGATGCCTGAGTAAGGTAATCGTGGGCAAGTTGCTTCTTCTGCTCGCGCTGGCACCCTACAGACAAAATATGTCCCAGTGTGTTGTGTGTGGGGTGCATCACACTTACTAGTGGCCCAAAGGCCTCCACTGGCTCCAGGCTTTCATTTAACAGAACCTTCGTAGCAAACAATCCAGGGGACACTGAATATTTTAAAATAGTCAAACTTACTTGGCAGCTTATAGGCTTTACAATAAAGCTTATAGGATAGGGCCCAAAGGGTTACATTCTTTCCCACATGTACCAGACATAATTTTAGCCCTAGTTCTCGGTATGGGTAGGGCATCCTTCTTGCTAACTCCATAGCACTAGGAATCCTACTCTACCACAAGCAGTGCACCCGGATTCCATCACCTCCCACACCAACTCAGAGAGTTTGAGTCCATCTTTCTCTGCAGCTACACAGGCTTAGTGCACCCAAGGGCCCCAACATCCATCTCGAGGTTCCCAGACCGACAGATGAATTCACACAGAAGGGTTTTATGACAATCCACTGCTCCAAGTAAAAGGCCCACGTTGTCCCAAGCAAAATAATGCCTATGGCCACTGCTGCCACTTCTCCACACTTTCTCTAACTGAACTTGACACTTCTTAAACTTGGCACTAACTCAGTTCCCACTCCCTAATCTGGGTTGGCTGTTACAGTTAACAATGTCTAGGCTAAACTGCAGCCCAGAGGGTATTTCAAAAACATAAATTATATAAAATATATTTAACCACTTGGGATGTCAGTGAGAACATCATCTTTACCACTCTAACATTCTCCCACACTTTAATTATGGTCATCCTCGACCATACTGGACCTTAAAAGAAGAGATAGAACATATATCATAAAACATTGTAAAAACATTTGGCTGAAAAATTGTCCCGACATCTTCTTCTTAGTAGACACCTGGCCCTTCTCGGTTAAGAGCCCCGAAACAGCAAGTGACATAGTCCATAAGTTTAAAACTTTTATGAGCACCAGTCCTTCTCTTCTGGAAGCAGAGTCCGTATGTTCATATTTTTAACAGGGGCCCGTAGGCCAAAACAACGGTAGCTCTTTTTGTCTAAGGGCACAGTGCAGAAAATGCAAAGTCTCTGTTATTGAGGCTATCAGACCCTCATGGTTACATCAGCACCTACAATTCCGGCAGAAAAAGGAGCAATAGGTGCAACAAAAACTGAGGATAAAATAAATTTCAGCTGATTCGGCTTTCACAGGCCTTCCCGTCCTCAAAGGTGTTATAACAGTCCCTCGGATTTCTTCCAAATACACAAATTCTGGAAACCAGACGAACAGTCTTAACTTAAACGGAGGCAGCTCACTCCCAACAGGGATTTTTCAGATGTCTCACCTGATTTTCACTAGACAGCACTGAGGTGGTTCCCTGTTAAGCTTTTGATTCCAGCACTAGAGCATGTTGAGCCCAGATCACCTCTCAGGTTTCTTCTTCTTCTTCTTCTTATTATTATTACACATTTATATAGCGCCATTTATTCCATGGCGCTTTACATATTAAAAGGGAAAATATAGACAGGTACAATAAACGTGCTAGACAAGGGACACACAAGTACAGAAGGAGAGAGGACCCTGCCCGCGAGGGCTCACAGTCTACAGGGTGGTGTTCCGCCACTCCTTCATGACGGCGGCCCAGGTGGTGGAGGAGGGTGGTCTCTTCCAATTCCAGGGCTGATCTGGAAACTTCACTGGTCTGTGATTATTTCCCTCAGACAAAGCGCTTCCACAGCCCACTTGGGTGAGGCCATAGTTGGTTACCTGGAAGTTCTGGACCACTTGTCCTAATGTGGCCCTGTTTCACTCGGATAGGCCCTTCTTCATGCCACCTGAGCCATCAGCTCGCGACTCTAGCAAGCTCGGCGACTGCTCCTCCTCAGACAATTTAGCCAGTTCACGGCCATCTGGGGGATCCTGACGGGTCTCTTTTGACTCCTTCAAAGACCTTTCAAGGGTCATTCTCCCCACAGGAGACTCTGGCTCTCGGGATTTGCAGGAACTACTTAAGGACTTCTTTGGCCCAGTTCTGTCTGTCCTCCCTAAAGGGCCCTTTGCCGTAAGACCTCTCAGTCCCACTCCTTCACATCCTCATAGGTATAAGGATTACCAGGGCCTCCGCGTTCCAACCTCTTCTGCTCTCGCACTTAACGAATTCCACAATCTCACCCGGGTACAGATTGTGGAGTTGAGAGGGCAGGTACTTCCTTTTCACCACATCGCTGCTCACATAGACCTCGTGCCAGTCCACTACTCTTCCAGGAACTAGAATCCTCTCTTGATGTCAAACTCTATCACTCGACCCTTGGTCTGAGCATCTTCCACCATCTCCTGTTGGGCACTGTTAGACTCATCCAGCCCCCCCCCCCTCAGGTAGAGATCTCTCCACTTCCTACAGGCCAGAAAGTCGATCATCTCGGGTGGATGTTCATTTAAGCGCCTCAGTTGGTAGTTGGAAGGGTTGTCGGTCGGTGGGGGTTGAACAAGTCATGCTCTATCTCCTGCCAGTTGATACCAGGGACCTTCCTCTCTTTCAATCTTAAGTCTGCCGCACTGACATCAGGCCCGACCTGTTTCACCTGTTCCTCGGGGACTTTCCTGGCCGAGACTAGAATGAGGACCAGTCACACTGGGGCGCATTCTCCCTCTTCAGGGAGTGTTGTTCCCATGTTGGCGTGACAGTCTCTGGAGTCTTCTGTCCCTCAGCCAAGGGAGCCTCTTCCTCCGGCAACCGGCTCCAGCAAAGCACCCTCAAACTCATGGACCAGGAGACCCATCTCTGGCTGTGGCATAGTGAACTACAGGATCACCAATCCAGGGGACACTGAATTCGTTAAAACAGTCAAACTTTTACTTGGCAGCTTACGGTCATTACAATGAAGCATATAGGATAGGTCCCAACAGGTTACATTCTTTCCCACAGGTACGGACATAACTTTAGCCTTAGTTCTGGGTATGGGTACCGCATCCTTCTTCCATCCGCATCTCCCCTAGCACTAGTAATTCTTCTCTACCACAAGCAGCGCACCCGGATTCCTTCACCTTCCGCCCCAGAGAGTTTTTGTCCATCTTTCCCTGCAGCTCCACAGGCTTAGTGCTCCCAGGGGCCCAGACATCCATCTCGAGGTTCCCAGACCGACAGATGGATTCACATGGAAGGTTTCTATGGCAATCCACTGCCCTGGAGTAAAGGCTCCGTTGTCTCTAGCAGCCTACTGATTTTCACCACTGCTGCCACTTCTCCACCTTTAACTGAACTTGACACTTCTTGAACTTGGCACTAACTCTCAGTTCCCACTCCTTAATCTGGGCCAGCCATTACAGATAACCCTATCTAGGCTAAACTGCAGTCCCAGAAGATTTATTTTTACTTTCAGAAACATACATTAATATAAAATATTTTAACCACTTGGTGTGTCAGAGAGTAGAACATCATCTACACCACTACATTTCTTGATTAATTCAAGCATTCTTTCCTAGGTTTAATGCCTCTTTAAGCAGTATGGCTATAGACATGGCATATATCAAACATGGTTTCTTTGCAGGCCAATGATCCTGCTGTCATCTTCTCATTTGGCTCTGGATGCTCATTATCGGTTGGAACAGCCACATTTTTGGCATATCTACAGCCAATATTTTTATGCTCTGGATCATTATAGAAACACAGCAATTTTTCAGAGGAAAATGTTCAAAACCTGAAACTACCCTCAGGAATTAGAGGCAGTAAGTAGGTCAGTGTAATAAATGTGTTACTTCAAAGAATAGACTCTTTTCTGGTCCTATGAACTGAGGCTCTCGACAATACAGTTTATATATCAAAGATATCTGCTAAATAAACACAACATTTCTCATCTTTAATTGGAAACTAACATTATCAAAAGCTTCATATAAACCTGTGAACAGAATTGGTAATCCAGCTGGTAATGATGAGAAGCTTCATGTGGGCAGAATGGAGGGTGGTATGACTGATGGGTGGTGAGCGGAAGACTGAAGGTTGGTCGGACAGATGAGTAGTCACCAAAAGACTAAAGGGTGGTTGGACAGATTGTGGGAGGGCAGGAAGACTGGAGGCTGATCAGAAAGACTGGGTGGTGGTCAATAAGATGGAGGGTGGTCATATAGACTAGGGAGTGGGAAGGAAAACTGGAGTATGGTCAGACAGAATAGGGGGTGGGAAGGAAGACTGGAAGATGGTCGAACCAACTGGGAGGTGGTCGGACAGAAAGGGGAGTAGGCAGGAAGACTGGAGGTTGTTTAGACAGATGGTAAGAAAGATGGGGGTGGTTGGACAGGCTGGGGAGTGGGCAGGAAACTAGAGTGTGGTCAGACAGACTGGATGGTGGGCATGAAGACTCGAGTGTGGTCAATCTGACTGGAGGGTGGGAAGGAATACTGGAGGGTAGTCGGACAGACTGGGGTGGGCAAGACAATTGGAGGCTGATTAGACAGACTGGATGGTGGGAATGAAGACTGGAGGTGATCAGACCGACTAGGTGGTAGGCAGAAAGACTGTAGGGTGGACAAACAGACTTGAGGGTGGAAGGAACATTGTAGGGTGGTGAGACAGACTGGGGTTTGGCAGAAAGATTGGCTCATGGGACAGGAAATGGAGACTTATTGGACAGATTTGGTGGTGGGCAGAGATAATAAGTGGTGGTTGAACAGACAGGAGGGAATTTAGGCTAGTTGGACATAATCAAGGGTGGTTTGTTGGATAGATTAGAAAATGATTGGTGGACTGAAAGTTACTTAGAAAGACAAAAGGGAGGTTAGATTGACTGGAGGGACTTGCGGATGTTGGAAAGAATGAAGTCGGTGATCATCAATCATTTAATGGCCTGTTGATACTGTAATGCTCACATAACGATCGTTCATATGATAATTCTGTACACAGAAAACATCATTGCTAACGGCAGCACATTTTCTGTTTATGTAGGACAATGTGGTACCGATAAAGAAGATTTTAACACTGGTGTGAACGATCCATTTATGTGAAGAACAAGCATTTCGTTCATTGCCGGCATGTTTACCGAGCCAAAAATGGCAGTGGCACATGAGAGCTTCAATGAACGCCCTTTCCCAACAATCTGCTCGTGTAAATGAGCCTCAATGAAGGCTAAACAGGAGATCTTGATCTCCTAGTAAAACCTCAGAGTGGGGACCAGTAGGTCCCCAGGACTTTTCTGTGGTTCTAGCCATTAGTGGGGCACTGTGTTGGAGTGTGCCGCACGTCTCTTTCTACTGAAATGCTCATTATCAAATCACCTCGGGACTTGTGAGTCCTGAATAGTTTAAGGAGCTCTCACACATTCCCTGCCAGATAAAAGCACAGTACTACAGGCATATAGGAGAAACAGCATAGTCACGAGAAAAAGGGGTAAATGTGGAGCAAGTGCAATCAGCGTCTAATTATGACTGCTATCATGCGGGTGTAATTGAGTTTCTTGTACTCTTCCCTTCTGGATTTCTAATTGGGTCATCAAATAGGGTGACCCATTTAGTTATAGAAATATTGCGGAAATTATATACAGAGTTATATTTGGAGTAATAAGAGCTGGTTTCCAGGCGGTATAAGTTGACTGAGATATTTGTTAACTCCTTTGGCAGTTCATGAGGTCCCCCCTTTTTTTCCCAGGAGATTTGACAACTTTTATTCCAACTAAAAATTACTATTGTGGCTGGAGATCCAGCACTAAACTGCGTTCCCTTGTTTGTTGCATTTGCCGCCAGCAACCACTAGGGGCACATGCACACATATTTTTTACAGCTTGAAGTTTGCTAATTCTAGCTGAAATGATTCCTATGTGGTTAGCTCCCCTGCTGGTGACAATAGGAAGCCAGATTTTTATCTGGGGAGGAATGCAGAGAATTTGCTGTTTTATGAAAAAAGCATTATGAAATAATAGTGTACTTTTCCTTTAATTTTCACGTTCTGAGTTTTGCTAGGGGGGGGGGTGACATGATTTTTGTGTACCCCGTCCCCGCATGCCTGTTCTTTGCTTATGCATTTAAGCATATTGGCCACGGGAAACATGATGGTTCCTGGGATGTAAAATGATAAAGCCTGTAGTCACCTGGTATTAAATCGATGGTGAGAGACGACTTCATCAGGACACGGGCTTCATGACACCATAGGGACCTGTTGACTCCACTTTTCTGTTTACTGCTACTCACTCCCTATCCGTCCTGCTCATGCTCTCATTGAATTATATGGGCAGAGCACGTCCCCTGATGACGGTCCCCGGGGGATAGAATTGTCTCTTTTCTATACAAGCCATTTATAACAGTTTTTACTGCATGTCGGTGATGTGGCGGAGATATCTTACTCCTACTGTAGGTGATGGCATCAAGAACTATTGGAAAATGAAATGATGGATTGTAAAACAATTCCTGGGAAGAAGGTGTATTGGTTTAATTGCAATTAAATAAAGGGGGCTGGTGGTCTTATTATATCATTTCATCCTAATACAAAATCAATCCATGATCGCAACATGGTAAAGATAACAAGACCCTTGACAAGCTACATGCAATTCCCATCATAACCACCGGGTGGTCACATATAGACAGGCACATATAGCTTAGACTTCTCCAGAGTATCACAAAATCATATTTTTTTTCTTTTTGTCTCCTAAATTGGTCATTTTGGGTTATTTAGAGCCAGGCCTATTTCATGAGTTTCATTTTTTTTAAATTCTGTGGAAGCATGGATGAAAAGCAATGTCTGACTTTTATTTGTTCATTTTCATAGATTTTTGATTTATTATTACTTTGATCAGATTCAAGCTATTTCTGTCACAATTGTGGGTTTTTCTGTCATTAAACGAGGGGTACCAACAATTTTGACCCGTGTGTATAGGCTACCAGGATTTTTAGTAAATTTGTACAACAATCTGGTCTAAGAAATGAATGAATATGAGCTGCACGGCCAGACACAGCCTATAGAAATTTCTAATCAAAGTTGACCCGTTAAAGAGCACTGTTCCCAATTCATAGGAATCCATTTTATGCTCTTATTTTATTTCCGCTGCTCCCCAAGTATTAATTTTTTTGTTTTCTTTTAAATATTCCATACGATTCCCGAGATAGGAGCCTTTTTATTTAGTGCTATGGTTTATGGTCTTTACTAAGTGGGCGTGGCTAACAGGCAAGTAATGCCAATCAGCTAAAGACACACCCTAGAGGATCCTCTGAGCCATGCCCCAGAGGAGCCTGTGAACCACGCAAGCACTAAATAAAAAGGTCCATATCTTTGGAGCTCTATGGCGGAATTACAAAAAGGAAAAAACCAAAATACTCAGGGGATCTGTGGCAAAAATATAACAGCAAAAACTGGCACTTTTTAACAGGACCGCCTTAAGCTTGCAAATGGATCCTGACCATCAGGGAAATATACACGCGCATGTGTTACAGTCGTTACCTTCAGTGGGGGAAGTCTTCAGTCTCCTACATAGGCCATTGACATCACCGTAACTATCTTGTATTTTTGAATGGCCTCGGCTCCTCGTAACTCCATGAGGGAGCGCAGCTCCTGCAAAGTGCAGCCCAAAACCTCCGGCATGGTTCTGTTCTCTCCGCTGGTTCTTTGGGTAAAAATCCACTGAGCTGTTCAGATCTCCCATCTTGATTAACTGTTGTGGTTTCCTGGCCAAGGAGCGTAGGTATCGGCGTGAGTGTGTGTATTTTGTTTTCCAAAACGAGCCGCCACAGTCTGCAGGCTTGGTATCAGTGGGTGTGCCGGATCGATGATGGGCCTGGCAAAACAAAGGAATGGTTAGACTTCGTATACGGGAATGGGGATCTAGTTATACTATGTTCAGTGTACACAGTATAATGTATTGTCACTCTTACATTCCATTACACAAATAGGAGTCCTGGTGACGCAGTGATGGGTATGAAGACAATCCTGGCAATGGAGGAGATCTGTGACCGAAATATACCAGAGGGACCAAAACTCTGTCTGGGAGAAGGTCCCCTGAGGTATAGCTTAATAGTGAAGGGATCCCTTTAATAAAATATAGGCCATTTATCATAGTCCATCACTATATAGAGCACGTAATAAAGTGGACAAATCTGTCAAGGTTAACTTGCTGATGACATCCAGTTTACATTTTCAAAAACCTGTATACTGTATTTAAGTATATCTTGCATCCTTCAAGTCTCTCTGATGAAAGACAAATTGCATATATTAATAAGTAGATTGCGGACCTGATGAGGCAGGTGTAATTACTTTATATATCTATGTCAGAATGGTTCTCTCTCTCATATATTATTTTAATTAATTTGAATCTCTGTCCACTTACCTGATTGACAGCTCCTCAGTGTTCCTCCTCCCTGCTGTTGTAAGATCTCATACCACTCAGTACAAGCTGCAGCAAGCAGTCATCCTAGTTGGGCAATGACTGAATACTTGGACTCCTCAGTGTCCTCCTCCCTGCAGCTGAGTCCCATGCTCGCCTGGTCGACAGTTCATCAGCTGCAGAATCTCCACCCAACTATTCTGACTGACAGTGTCTCAGTGAAACTCCTTCCTGCTTCTAAATTTCCTCCATCTAAAATGATTGTCATCTCCTCTATGTCCATCCTTCCTGCTGCTACTGAATACCCCGAACCCAGCCGGATTGACAGCTCCTTAGTGTCCCTGCTTCCTTCTACTGCTAATATCTCGCACCTCTCAGTACAAGTTGCAACTGTTAGGCGGGTGGGTAGAGACTGAATACATTGGACTCTTCAGTATCCTTTTCCTGCAACTGCTGAATTCATGCCCACTTAGCCAGACTGGCAGCTCTCAGTGTCCCTCCTCCCTGTTATGCTAATATCTCACCCGCTCAGTGCAACTTGCAATGTAAGTCAGGCTGGGTGGGTAGAGACCCGAATACATTGGATCTTCAGTATCCTATGTCCCTGCAGCTGCTGAATTCATGCCCACTTAGCCTGACTGGTATCTCCTCAGGGTCCCTCCTTCCTGCTATTTCTAAGGTGTGGTTGTCAGTCAGGCTAGGTGGGTGGGGAGAGACTGAATTTTTGGACTCTTCAGTGTCTCTATATAAGCAATAATAATAATAATATCCCTTGTCCCTGAGGCTGGTGAATTCATGCCCAACTAGCCTGTACTGGCAGTTCCTCAGTGTTCCCTCCTCCCTGCTGCAGAGATCTCACACCAATCAGTACAAGCTGCAGCTGTCAATCATGCTGGGTTGGGTGGAGGACCGAATACATTGGACCGATGAGCTCTGTCTCTCTATAGATGGACTCATAAAATCTCATTTTTAATATCATTTGACGTGGAGTTTCAAAGTAAGTACACAAGTCTCACCAGGTCTAAGGGTTCTATTTTATGAACATATGCAGTTTGTATTGTGGAATCTAGTGACGGATTGCTTTAATAGACAATAATATGTGAATAGGGTTCTGCAAGCTGCCAAGATGTTTTATTTCTTGTGTAATTGTGAGCAGACCGCTGTATGTAGCAGAACTGATTGAAAATGTCTGCACAGCGGTCGGCCACAGCTGATGGTTCTCCTCCACTAGGCCCCAGCAGCTTACGTATTGACAGAGCAGCAGATGCATGGTGATTGGTGGCAGCCGAATGCCGGTGAGGACCATAAATAGCAGGCACTTTACCAGGATTTCCTACAAGCACATTAATTGTGAATGATAAATTTCCCCTTCACTTAATGAATGTCTGTCTATACTTAATTTCCCCAAAGATAAACAAATACACATCCGACCGTCTTGCTGAACTGAGCGCCGACGGTCTCATCCAGTGGAGGAACGCGTCTCCGGCCTAAAAACAGACGTTACAATTAAATGCGGCTTATGCGGCATTAATGCAAAGCCCCTTCGAACATTTTAAAGGGGAAAAATCCTATAGAACACTCCTATCCCTTTGGCAATGCTCAGGAGCGTACCGGAGATATCCCATGTCTGTGTGTGTAATACTTGCAGCACACGTGTGGCAACCGTGTGCCGCATCAGTACCACAAAGGATGGCCATCAGGAAAGAAGCGCTACAGTAAGCGCTGTTCCCCGGCGGCGGGTGCTGACACGGCTCTCATCATTCTCCCCTGCTCTATAAGACACCTCTGCATTACTAATCCTATTATGGTATGGCAAATAAAGACACAGCCAGAATAAAGTCCTTTAATTGAAAAAAATTACACAGACTCCTTTAATATTCTCAATTAAACCATACTTACAGCCTCGCCTATTCCACAAAGCCCTCGATCTCCTGTAATAAAAATAAAATAATAAAACAACAATATACCATACCTGTCCGTCATTCTGTCCCACGCCATAATCCATGTCTGGGGGTTATTTAGTTTTCAACCTGGATGGTGCCAAGATGCGACTGTCCACGCTGAGAACCACTGGTGAATGAGCTGCTGCGAGCGCAACATCAGTGATTAGCGGTGACATCACTGAGGCTGCGTTCCCAGCTGCCCTGAACTGCGGTGACCTCATCACTGGCATTTTCCACGGTCCTGAGGTCACCGGAGTTCAGGCAGGCTGAGAACCTTGATGATGTCACCGCTGGTCACTGTCATGTGTGCATCGCCACGAAGATCGTCGCGGTTGCACATTCTGACTTCTCACAGCTGAGTTGCTGTTTCTTTGTGTTTGGCAGTTAGGGAGTTAATTCTGTCTGTGCTCAGTTCTGGGACTGGGTGCAGTTTCTTCCGGCTGCAATTAATTATTTGTTGATTGGTTTCCTTTAAATCTCTGGTTGTCTGTGTTGGGAGTTGCCAGTGAAATTCTTCATGCAGACCACAGATAGGATTGTATCTGTATAGACTTAAGTTAAAGAGCTCCTTAGTTGTTTTAAGCTCACCTTGCTTAGAGTTTAATATCCCAGATCATTTATGTTCTTCTGTGTTTGAGTGTGTATGCAAGTCTGTGTTTTCTCCAGTCTGTCTTATATGTCTGATCTGTGTATTTGGCAGAGATCGGCCCATATCCCTTTGGTGGTAATCAGAATCCTTCTTAGGACTGATTGCAGGGTTCAGGGACTGATAGGAGACAGGGGTTTGGCTGGAGACTTGGACCTCTGAACCATTGTCAGTACCTCCAAGGTGAGGGATTAGTTAGGACCCCAGTTTGGGGTTGGGTTGGACCCCGGTCCTCCTCTTTCCTGTGACAGTGTATCAAGTCCTCAAGATTAACCCTGAGTTCAACGGATATCGTGTCAGGTAAATCTATTCTATATTTACATGCTGATGTTGCTAATCTATATGTTGTATAGAGTGTTGTTCTTTTAAGAATAGTTTACTGACATCGTACACATATCATAAGACCGCGTGACATTTTCACTGGCCCATAAAATTATTCCCAGTTGCCATGGATCCAGTAGCCCAGCTGGTTCTGCAGTTGCAGGGATTATCCATGGAGTGACGGACATTAAGTCCAAAGTTTTGTCTCCCTGGAGCAAACCAGAGTTGAACCTAAGGTTGCTCTCCCGGACAGGTTCACTGGTGGGCGAGACAAATTTTTTACCTTCAGGGAAGCATGTAAATTGTATTTTCGGCTTCGGCCTCGATCATCAGGGAGTGAAGAGCAGAGAGTGGGAATTGTTATCTCGCTCCTACAAGGGGACCCTCAATCCTGGGCCTTCTCCCTTCCTCCGGGATCCCCGGCTCTACAGTCAGTAGATCGATTTTTTACTGCCCTGGGTTTGGTATATGATGACCCAGATCGGGTCTCTCTTGCTGAGACAAAATTACGTAAGATACAGCAGGGAGATCGTCCGGCGGAGGAATTTGCTTCTGAGTTTCGTAGATGGGCCACAGATACTCAGTGGAATGACCCCAGCTCTTAGGAGCCAGTTTTGTCATGGGCTTTCTGACAAATTAAGGACGTTTTGGCTCAGTATGATTCTCCCCATCACTGGAGGCTGCTATGGCCCTAGCTATCTGTACTGATAGACGGCTCCGGGAGAGGTGCGAGGTAACTCCGCCCCTGTTGTTACTCCACCTACTACTAAAGTCCCTTATGTTGAGGTTCCCCTTGTCTGTTCGGAGGAGCCTATGCAGTTGGAGGGACATCATTTCGTAGGAGGGGATTGGCGGTACGCCGCAGGACTAGAAGGTGTTTCTTCTGCTGGAAAGAGGGACATTTTGTTGGGGGATGTCCATCCCGTGCCTTGTTGAGCAAAAAGTCGCCGGAAAACTGTTAATCCCAGGTTGTGTGGTGGACGACAACCTGGGAGTATGTATTTCGTCCGCTAGTTCTTCTCAGTTCCTTGTACCAGTGGAGGTGGTGGTTGGTACGAGAGTGGAGAGATTTTCTGTTCTTCTTGATAGTGGGTCCGGGGCTAATCTGGTTGACGCTCAGTTTGCTCAGGCTCAAGGTATGCATCTGAGTGTATTGGTCAAACCGATCCCTATATTCTCCATTGACGCCAGGCCTCTCGGCCAAGGTAGCTTTGTTCATGAGGTTCATAACATTGACCTTCGGGTAGGGGCAATACATAGGGAACTATTATCTTGTTATGTGTTGGAGGGTCTACCTACTCCTATTGTGTTGGGACTTCCTTGGTTGGTTAAACATAACCCTGTGATTAATTGGCAGTCCAGAGATATAAGCCAATGGGGGGAGTTTTGCAAAAGTAACTGCATGAACACAGTCATCAGTGCGGTCGTGCCTAGTACTTTGCCTCCTTTTTTGGAGGACTTTGGGGATGTGTTCTCTGAGGAGGGGTGTCAGGAGTTGCCTCCTCATCGCGTGTATGACTGCTCTATTAATTTACTTCCTGATGCTAAGTTACCTAAAGCTAGGTTATATAACCTTTCTGGTCCTGAGAGGCAGGCTATGAAAGATTATATTTCGGAAAGTCTGGCCAAAGGGCATATTAGACCTTCATCTTCCCCAGTGGCCGCGGGTTTTTCTTTGTGAAGAAAAAAGATGGAGGCCTACGCCCTTGCTTGGATTTCCGCGAACTTAATCGGATTACTGTTCGAGATCCGTATCCACTCCCTCTGATTCCTGATCTCTTCAATCAAATTGTTGGCGCCAAATGGTTCTCTAAATTGGATCTCAGGGGGCGTATAATCTGATTAGGATAAAAGAGGGGGATGAGTGGAAAACGGCGTTTAACACGCCGGAGGGACATTATGAGAACCTTGTCATGCCTTTTGGTCTGACTACTGCACCAGCAGTATTCCAACATTTTGTTAATGACATTTTTCGTCATCTGGTGGGGCTGTTTGTGGTCGTATATTTGGATGACATTTTAATTTACTCACCAGATCTTGTGTCTCACCAGGAGCATGTGAGACAGGTGTTGCAGATCTTGCGAGACAATAAACTATACGCCAAACTGGAAAAGTGTGTATTCGCCGTACAGGAACTTCAGTTTTTGGGTTTCTTGGTGTCAGCCTCCGGTTTCCGTATGGACCCTGAAAAGGTGAGAGCAGTGCTTGAATGGGATCAGCCAGAGGATCTTAAGGCTCTGCAGCGTTTTCTGGGGTTTGCTAACTACTACCGGAAATTTATTTGTAATTTCTCATCTGTTGTCAAACCTCTCACTGACATGACAAGAAAAGGGACGGATTTTTCTAAATGGTCGGACAAAGCTTGCCAAGCTTTTTCCTCTTTGAAAAAATGTTTTGCTTCGGCACCCGTTCTCATCCAACCAGATGCATCACAGCCGTTCGTTGTGGAGGTGGACGCGTCTGACGTAGGGGTGGGTGCAATATTGTCCCAGGGTCCGTCCCCTGGTAAATGGCATCCGTGCGCTTTCTTTTCTAAAAAATTGTCGTCCGCCGAAAGGAATTATGATATCGGCAATAGGGAACTTTTGGCCATTAAGTTGGCTTTTGAAGAATGGCGTCACTTTTTGGAGGGGGCAGTCCACCCGGTCACCGTCATTACTGATCACAAGAACCTGCTGTATTTGGAATCTGCTAAGCGTCTGAATTCCAGACAAGCTCGATGGTCGTTGTTTTTTACCAGGTTTAATTTTGTTGTCACTTATCGCCCTGGATCTAAGAATGTTAAGGCGGATGCCTTGTCTCGCAGTTTCCCAGGGGCCGGGAAAATGGATGACCCGATTCCTATCCTTCAGGAGGGGGTGGTAGTGTCGGCTGTATGTTCTGAGCTTGAGGAGGAGGTGTTAGAGGCTCAGGGGGACGCCCCTGCAGGACCTCCAGGGAGACTGTTTGTCCCAAATCAGTTGAGACAAAAGGTTATTGAGGCACATCATAATTCTGCTTTAGCAGGACATCCAGGGAGTAAGGCTACTTTAGATCTCCTTTCTCGCCGGTTTTGGTGGCCTAACGTTAATAAAGATGTTTTAACTTTTGTCGCGTCCTGTGGGGTTTGTGCTCGCTCTAAGACCCCTCATACCCGTCCGTCTGGGACCCTCTTACCCTTGAAACTTCCGGAGCGTCCATGGACTCATTTGTCTATGGACTTCATCACGGACCTTCCTCAGTCGTCAGGGAAGACTGTCATACTGGTGGTTGTTGACAGGTTCAGTAAGATGGCACATTTCATTGCTCTTCCTGCCCTCCCTAATGCTAAAACTCTGGCGCAGGTGTTCATTGGGAGATTGTGAGACTTCATGGGTTGCCTTCTGATGTGGTGTCAGATAGGGGGTCTCAGTTTGTGTCCAAGTTTTGGAGGGCATTTTGTTTACGTCGGGGGATGCAATTGTCATTTTCCTCGGCTTTTCATCCGCAGACCAATGGTCAGACAGAGCGTCTGAATCAAAGCCTAGAGACTTATCTTCGGTGTTTTGTCTCAGAGAACCAGGAGGACTGGTCTTCTTTCTTGCCTCTGGCAGAGTTCGCTCTTAACAACAGGCGGAGCGAGTCCACTGGTAAGTCCCCGTTTTTTGGGGCATATGGTTTTCATCCCCAGTTTTGTACATTCAATGGGGGGGGCCCTTCTGGGGTTCCTGAGGAGGAGCGTTTCTCGTCGTCACTTGCTTCAGTGTGGAGAGGTGTATTGAATAATCTGAGTGCTATGGGGAACCGTTATAAACGTATGGCTGATAGGAGGAGAGTTTCTGGTCCAGATCTTAATGTGAACGATCTGGTATGGTTGTCTACCAGGAATATAAAACTTAAAGTTCCCTCCTGGAAGCTGGGCCCCAGATTCATCGGGCCGTACAGGATCAGTTCCATAATTAATCCTGTGGCATTTCGTCTGGACCTCCCTCCTACGTTTAAAATTCATAATGTGTTCCACAAGTCATTACTTAAGAGGTACGTGGCACCAGTCATACCATCACCTCTACCTCCTCCTCCAGTGGTGGTCAATGGTAACTTGGAGTTTCAAGTGTCAAAGATCATTGACTCACGTCTGAATCGCCGGTCCCTTCAGTACTTGGTGCATTGGAAGGGGTATGGTCCAGAGGAGAGGACGTGGGTTCCTGCGTCTGACATTAACGCAGATCGTTTGGTGCGGACCTTCCACAGAACTCACCCGGGCAAACCTGGCCCTGAGGGTCCGGAGGCCCCTCGTAGAAGGGGGGTACTGTCATGTGTGCATCGCCACGAAGATCGTCGCGGTTGCACATTCTGACTTCTCACAGCTGAGTTGCTGTTTCTTTGTGTTTGGCAGTTAGGGAGTTAATTCTGTCTGTGCTCAGTTCTGGGACTGGGTGCAGTTTCTTCCGGCTGCAATTAATTATTTGTTGATTGGTTTCCTTTAAATCTCTGGTTGTCTGTGTTGGGAGTTGCCAGTGAAATTCTTCATGCAGACCACAGATAGGATTGTATCTGTATAGACTTAAGTTAAAGAGCTCCTTAGTTGTTTTAAGCTCACCTTGCTTAGAGTTTAATATCCCAGATCATTTATGTTCCTTCTGTGTTTGAGTGTGTATGCAAGTCTGTGTTTTCTCCAGTCTGTCTTATATGTCTGATCTGTGTATTTGGCAGAGATCGGCCCATATCCCTTTGGTGGTAATCAGAATCCTTCTTAGGACTGATTGCAGGGTTCAGGGACTGATAGGAGACAGGGTTAGGCTGGAGACTTGGACCTCTGAACCATTGTCAGTACCTCCAAGGTGAGGGATTAGTTAGGACCCCAGTTTGGGGTCGGGTTGGACCCCCGGTCCTCCTCTTTCCTGTGACAGTGTATCAAGTCCTCAAGATTAACCCTGAGTTCAACGGATATCGTGTCAGGTAAATCTATTCTATATTTACATGCTGATGTTGCTAATCTATATGTTGTATAGAGTGTTGTTCTTTTAAGAATAGTTTACTGACATCGTACACATATCATAAGACCGCGTGACAGTCAATGATGCTACAGCTCATTCACCAGTGGTTCTCAACCAGGACGGTCGCATCTTGGCATTATCCAAGTTGAAAACTATTTAGCCCCCAGACATGGATTACAGCATGGGACAGAATGATGAACAGGTATGGTATATTGCCGTTTTTTTTATTTTAGTTGTATTACAGAAGAAAGAGGGCTTCGATGGAATTAGGCGAGGTTGTAAGTATGGTTTAATTGAGAATATTAAAGGAGTCTGTTTCATTTTTTCAATTAAAGGACTTTATTCTGGCTGTGTCATTATTTACCATTTAACTATAGGATTAGTAATGAGGGCGTCTTATAGACACCTCTCCGTTACTAATCTGTGGTCTTGATGTCACCTGACAATACTAAGGTGACATCAACCCCACAAATATTCTGGCGCTTTGCCCAGCTCTTCCCACTTGCCCTGAATTAGTGGAAAGTGGGAAGAGCTGGGCAAAGCGCCAGAATTGGTGCATCTAATAGTTGCGCCTTTTTTGGGCAGCTTCAGGCTGCTGTTTTTAGGCTGGGGGGCCTAAATCAATGGCCCCTTACCAGCCTGAAAATAACAGCCCCTAGCTGTGAGCTTTAGAAAGGCTGGTTGTCAAAAATGGGGGGGACCCCACGCCGTTTTTTTTTAAATTATTTATTTAAATAATTATAAAAAACAGCATGGGGACCCCTCTATTCCTGATAACCTGCCTTGCTGAAGCTCACAGCTACGTGTGTCAGTGTCTCAGGTACGTGAGAAAACTGTCACCACACATACCGGAGACACTGACGTGTGGAAGGGACCTAACAGGAAGTCTCACATTGATTCAATGTTGTGCAAAAATCTCTGCATCGTGCCAAAGGGCATAGTTCACATCCCAGCCCTTTCATTCAGGATATGAACATTTTTATGAGAGTCTCTTAGCTCCCCCCTACATGACTGTTTTAATAAATACTGTTTTAATAAATACTCCCATTAAAATTAAAAAAAAAAAAATCTTGGAGCATTTCTTCTAACAAATCTACATTTTATAGCTACCCTGCTATTGCTCCTGGAAATTTAGGAATAAATTGACAAATTGGTTCCTATTATCAATATCTCTTCTGAATGTGACATTATCCAATCAGGGCTAACAATATCAGCAAGTGTAGGTGTAATTTCTCCCAAAAATGGGGACTACATTAATGTTTTGAGCCTGATTTGTGCAGCTTTTTTGACTCTTCAGCTGTTGCACTCTTGCATGTTTGCTATACATTGTATTATAGAATTCTGATGCAATTATGCAGAAAGTTCTAGAATGGTGGGAGGAGCCAGGATTATAGAAAGCCCCTGTATATACAGTTTGAGGTTCAGACCAGAGTACTTGGAAGCAGAGTTTGAAGCAGAAAAGAGATGGCTGAGACCCAACAGTGAGATCTGACAAAGTGTAATGATGGGAGTGATGTTCCACTACATATAATAAAGATTTACCAGATAACCGGAGCAATGATCCACTGGGGAGGAAGATAGGTGAACAATGTAACACAGAATCCCCAAAAAGTGACAGCGCTTAAAAGGGTTGTCCACCTCTGGAAACTTTTTTTTCTTACTTAATTGCATGTATTTGGGACTAAAAAATAATTTTGCAATTAGGTTTCTTTAAAAAGTTTACACCGTTTGATTTTTAAAGGCACATCCAACGTCAATGTGGTTTTCTATCACCTGAGAGGGCACATAAGAGTCACAAAGTCTGCACTCACACCAAGAGAATGAGCTCACTGATGGATTCTCAGTTAGCTCATTCTGAAGCCAACAATAGAGAGAAGGCAAACAGAGCAAAGTTTTTAATGAAACCTGAATGCAAACATAATTTATATCCCAAATACATGCAAATAAGATGTGAAATTGTTGGGCTTAAGTAGAAGTGAGTTTTGAGTGTGAAATAAAGTGAGTTTACTGTTATTATAACTACTACTACTCTCATGATCTCCCCTTTATTAGAGGGACAGTATTGCTGGTGTCCCCCCTGGACTTTGCTAACCTCGTGCCCATCATTGCATCAGATAAGCGAGTCACCGGGTATGGCCACCACCCATGACCATAGGATCCGATCCATGCCCGTATACTTGTCATTGTGCCTTGCATAAGGAGACCTCCTACTGAGTGGGGGGATGGTAACAGACGGCGTCGGTGCATGTGGCGCAGCAGCGGGCAGTACAGAGCAAAGATTCCAATATTCTGGAAGCAGACAACCACCTGATGGGACCTACCGACATGGATATGCCCATTCCTTTTATTTTAAGGAGAGCTAGAAGGCGTTCTCTCCTCTGCCCTTTAGAAATGTGTAAATGCTTGGATGAAATGAGTTTGGGGTAGTTGGGAAGGCCGTCTGCAGGCTGGGAGAGCAGTCAGCCCACCGCTAGCCCCCTGTATGGCCAGGCATGGATGGACACTGGGCTACCACAAACTCTGCGATGCACTGGGCGGCAGCGTAGCACTTGCCATATGGGGCCCTCATGTTCATCTTCCACATCAGGAGGTACCAGTATGGCGTATATGGTGGTGGGGGTCTCTGATGGAGACCGTACCTGTTTAGGATCTTGCGGTAGACGGCATCACAACACAACGTTCACTGGGGATTTCATTCATGAATGCAGCCACATCTAACAGTCACAGGCACCACTGCGAGTTCGGGCTGAGTGAGGGGGCCAATCCATGGACGTTGTCGTTTCCAGTTTCAGTTGCAAACTGCTGTTGTGACCCAGTCAGGGGCAAGCACACCTCGTGTCTCCGCTGCACTGAGAAAACCTGCGAGAAGAAAGCAGAGAGGTCAGCATCGGACGAGTGGTGGGGTCACGTGTCAAGGCATTTCGGTGGAAACACAACCTCTAACATCAGAAAAAAATAAACCAGGTACAACTTGTGCCCCCCAGTGCCTGTAAAGCTGCGCCAGGTCCCTGTTTCGGTATTTTGGATCCAGATATCCCTTTAGTATTTGTACCGCCGGTACCACCATAAAAGCTTCACCCATGACACCAGTGGGTACCATGCCTGACATTATTATTTCAGTTCTGTTACATAGGGATTGTGGTTGGCACTATTATAGGGGGACTAATGCTGACACTATTGTACAGGCCTGTGGGCTGCACTATTATTTAGGCACTATTATTTTTTTTAGGACTGGGCCTGGCACCGTTAAGTTTTGTGAAAGTGCTGTAATAAAAAGGATTGTGTATTTCACAGCGTTATTAATGTTGAGGGCCATGTTAGGTGTTGTGTGTTGGGAAATCTACGATGGGGGCAGGAGCCATCACTAGAGGAGCTCGCTGAATTCAGTTTCCTCCCGTGGTGGCTGCATGCAACTAAAATGGGAGAACTTATCGTTCTAGACAGAAGGGCAGAGATTCATAATGCAGGTACAGTACTGTGCAAAAGTTTTAGGCAGGGGGTGTAAAAAAATGCTGCACAGTAAGAAGCCTTCACATATAGATGTGTCAATAGTTTATTTTTCTCAATTAACAAAAGGCAAAGTGAGTGAACAAAAGAGAAATCTAAATCCCAAGAACATTTGGTGACAGCCCGTCGCCTTCATGACTTCTTCTAGATACTCTTGTCACTTGTACACAGACTCCGATGGGTCTCGGCAGGAGGTTGCTCCAAACATTTTGGAGACCTGACCCCAGATCTTCTGTGGATGTCACTTGTGCAAATCCTTCTGTCTCTTCATGTGATCCCAGACTGACTGGATGACATGAGATCAGGGCTCTGTGGGGCCGGATCATCACTTCCAGGACTCATCGTTCTTAATGACAGTGGCTGTATGTTTCGGGTAGTTGTGCTATTGCAGAATAAATTTGGAGACACCTCCTGATGGTATTACATGTTGGATAGGTATCTCTCTGTATTTCTCAACAAGGAGGACACCATTAATCTTGACCAAATCCCCAACTCCATTTACTGAAATGCAGCCCCAAACTTGCAGGACCCTCCACCATGCTTCACTGTTTCTGCAGACTCTCATTATTGTGCCGCTCTTCAGCCCTTCATCCTCCTGTTACAGCCAAATATTTCACATTGTGACTCAGTGCAGAGCACCTGCTGCCATTTTTGTGCACCCTAGTTCCTGTGTTTTTGTGTATAATTGAGTAGTTTGGCCTTATTTACAAGGAGAGGGTAAGGTTTTTGACCGCAATTCTTCCATGAAGACCACTAATGACCAAACTTTTCCAAACAGTAGATGGGTGTTGCTGGGTTCCACTGGTTTCTGACAGTTCTGAGTTGATGGCACTGCTGGACATTTTCTGATTTTGAAGGGACTAAGCATAATGTATCTTCATCTGCTGCACTAAGTCTTCTTGGTCGACCACTGATTCTACCATCCTCAATGTTTCCCATTTCAATGCTGAGAAATACAGGCAGATCATGTATCAGTATCGGGGAGGCATCTGATTGCCTCTAAATTTATTCTGCAGCCGGACAGTGACCCCAAACATCCAGCCAATGTCATCAAAAAACATCTTCAGCTTAAAAAGAACAAGGAATCCTGGAAGTGATGATCCGGCCCCCGCAGAGCCCTGATCTCACATCATCCAGTCTGTCTGGGATCACATGAAGACACAGAAGGATTTACACAAGAGACATCCACAGAACATCTGGGGTCAGGTCTCCAAGATGTTTGGAGCAACCTCCTGCCGAGTTCCTTCAAAATCTGCGTGTAAACGACCTAGAAGAATTGAGAAAGGTAAAGGGTGGACCCTAAATATTGATGGAATTTAGATTTCTCTTCATGCTCATTGAATTTTGTTAATTGATAAAAAAAACTATTAACATCTCTATTTTTGAAAGCTTCTTACTTTGTTTTTTTCCATCCCTGCCTAAAAGTTTGCCCAGTACTGTATATTAAGAAATAAATCCGTTAATAAGATGGATGCTAACTCTAATAAAGGCTTTTGGTTCAGCTTTCTTGAATGAGTGGGATCCATTCTTTTGCAATGTTGCCCTAAAGGAGCCCACATTTCCAATAACACGGAGAGACCTTATGAGATGGCACATACTCTTCATACTTATTAAACCATTCCTATATAATGAAGTTTTATTAATAATGCATTTAGTAAAATAATAATGGAATACATAAAATAACCAAATACAATAAAGCTAAAATCAGTTTCTATCCATTTGCTGATTTACCCGCAGTTAATGTATGAGTCGAGCTGAGCTGGTAATTATCATACATCAATTAAAATCAATTATTCAGCTTTATTGCTCTTCATTATTATTTCAATCCTCCCACTTTTCTATAATCGAGCGTACATTAGGAATACACTACACACAGAATCGTTACATTAAGCCCCAATTCCCCCGGTACTCGCTATGCTGAGAATCCAGATGCATTTTTAATCACGCCTTTTCTTGTTTATTTTATACACTCTGAAAAGGGCAAAAGGGTCCTTCTTATTCCAGGTTCACGTCTTGACCTCGGATTAGATTCTCTCATCTGTAAAAGGACTTTTTTTCTACATCCAGGGTCCTGAGATCAGATGTGACATGAGCCCCCTTGGTGGCCCTCAGTAGGTCAAAGCCAGGGTGGGTTGGTGTGACAAAAAGTCCATCTGTTCTGGGGTCTCCACTAGAGATGGGGGAATCGATTTGCAGGACTCCAGTCCAGTGGCCAGGTCAATAATGTGTGACCACTGGACGGGAGCCCTGCCAATCTCCGTTTACCCCGTCATCCCCAGATTTTCTTTTGCTTAGCCAGGCTGGCGTTACGCCATCATAGCGACATGTTGCACAGACGATGTCACGAGAGCCCGGCAAATGAAAAGAAGTGCTAGTGATGCCAGGCTGGTGATTACTGACCTGGCCGATGTACCTGAGTCTTGAGAATCAATTTTCTCATGTCTAGTCTTCACCATCATGGGACCTTCACCACTAGAATCTCTCTACATTTTCTTCATCCCAAAAACAATAGAGGTCTACAGGTATTTTCCTACAGTCAACCACAGTCTACAATCTCTCCATGGCCAGAGCTCAACAATAACGTATGTTCTGTTTGTTAGGCTGCACCTGTATTGTTGATCCTGATCAGTGGTTTACAAGGCTACACATCCATCCATTAGACCAGTGTGTCGGCACTCTATGTCAATGTTATAGGACATCTGAATGATGCTAAATCTGATGGGCCCTTTACTAGTAACCTATTCATATTGAGGGCAATTATTTTTGATCACAATGCCGCGCGTCAGATGGAGTGGTGTAAAGCCGCCACCACTGGACTATGGCGGAAACGTGTTCTGATCACACTTCTCTATCTGGCATTTGATGGACGAGTCTAGGTTTGGTGAATGCCAGGAGAACGTTACTATAAGGGTGGCAGGCAATGTGTTATGATTTGGTAGCTGAGGAGGACAGGAGCAAAAAACAGCCAAGGCAGCCGAACACCCAGAGAGGTTGGGAACTAATGGGTTGCAGATCCCTAAGCTAACTGCACAACTAGAAGCAGCCGTGGGATGTAACTACGGTGACTTAGACGCCTCGGCACAGCCGGAGAGCTGGCTACACCTAAAGACAGAAACAGGAAAGCTAACTGCCCTGGAGTAGAGTCCCAAAGGAATAGGTAGCCCCCACACATATAATGGCGGTTAGACAAGACGAAACACAAACGCAGGCAGAAAATAGAGTGAGCAAATGCTGGGGCCAAATACTGCCTAGACAGGACAGAACAGGACAGAATACTATCTGCAACCCAGCAAAACCCTAGAAAAATTCCACCACTTCTGATTTCAAAAAATGCTGAGACCACACGATCTCGCCACCCGCTAAATCAGATCTCTGGTGTGACCAAGCGGCTAACCTGCAGCCACACAAATAGCAGGGACAGAGCAATGGAACAAATAAACAATGGCTACTGAAAAACAGAGAGTAGCACAGGCCCCTGGAGGGGAACCCGGCTAACCTCCCACAAAAGTGCAGGCAAAAAATGGAAATAGCAAACACGATAGAAACAAGCAGCAAATAACTTATCAGAAAGTAGCAGACGAAGGCAATACACAAGCTGACTTCCAAATGAACCATGAAACAACAATTGATCACCGGCGAGGATCATGGGAAGGCAGCTCACTTATATCAGCCCAGTCCGTCTCTCCTGATTGCCAGTCATCGCTCGCAGGTGATAGACTTCTATTACTCAACACTGGTTCAATACCCTCAGCAACCACCAGAGGGAGCCCCAACTCAGAAGTAATTTCCAACATAATAATAATAATCTTTATTTTTATATAGTGCTAACAGATTCCGCAGCGCTTTACAGCTTTGCACACATTATCGTCGCTGTCCCCGATGGGGCTCACAATCTAGATTCCCTATCAGTATGTTTTTGGAGTGTGGGAGGAAACCGGAGTACCCGGAGGAAACCCACGCAACACGGGGAGAACATACAAACTCCTTGCAGATGTTGTCCTAGGTGGGATTTGAACCCAGGACTCCAGCGCTGCAAGGCTGTAGTGCTCTCCACTGAGCCACCGTGCTGCCCAACATGCTCACAACAGCAATGGCTGTCATGTTCCTACCCCTGAAGATATCAATCAAGTTGTATTGTCTAATGTGTATAATGTCGTGCATCTTTTGCATATATCGTGATGTAATGTGCCCTGTAAAGTGTAATTTATAATGTAAGATGTGATAATGTACAGCGTATAAACTAGGATGTAGGTAGGTAACTGTAGTTTAGGTAGTGGCGTTAGGGTAAGATAGGATAGGATTAATGTTGGGACTAGCCCATAGTGGGAGGGTCTTAGTGTAAGGGAAAGAGATTACTTTTTTGTAGTTAGTTGGAATACTAGTTCAAGTGCGGGTAGAAGGTGCAGAGTGAGCAGAGCTGCCTTATTGGTGAACAGGAGCGACAGGAGACTGAGGACAAGGGAATAGTCTGAAGTGACCTAGGAGACAGATTGGCCTTCAGGAAAGGAGTCCTTGAATAGGACGGCAAGTTACGAGAAACACTGAGCTTGCAAATGCGAAAAGTAAAGGACCTAAACAGGACTGAGTTAGTGGGACTAGTGGAGGTCCCGAGCAGTAGATCCAGGGCACCAGTAGTGGAAGAAATAAGATGCAGAACTGCTGTGCGAGTAGAGAGACTCACTGATCAGGACTGTGGCATAACAGCTGTGTTGTGGCAAAACAGTGTGCTTCACCGGCCCGGGAGAAGGATACTGGACAAGGATAATACTTATTTACAGTAGATCCTTACAGAGAAAGGATACTGTGTGTGTGAAAACGCTTTGTAGTGCAAATGCAATGTCTATAAGACTTTGTACCCGCTATCCCTTATACATAACCCTTACCAAGTTACCGTTCAGTAAAGACTCTGTTTTTGAACAGGAGTCTACTTTATTGAACTGCAAAATCCATGGTCCTGGCTGGCCAACAGCACATGAGTACAAGCACCCAGCCAGGACCTACACTTTTATGTAGTGTGCCTGGGTGTAAAAGGGAGAGACAAGCGCCTCTCCCGCAGCTACCTCCGCGCACTGAGCTACATTACCCACCTGGCTGCAATGTGCCCGCTGTACAGTTTCAGTGAAGGGAAATCTTAAGACTTCAGCACAAGACATTGTGGACAATTGTAGTTTCTAGCTTTGTGGGAACAGTTTGGGGAAGGTCCTTCTCTGTTCGCTATGACTGCGCCCAGTGCAGAATATCAATACCGACATGGAGGGGGAGTTTGGTGGAAGAACATGTCTGGTCACAAAAACCCCAGGCTTCAGCCCCATCCAGCACTTTTGGGATGAACTAGCTTGTGATCCTGGCCTGTCCCCAACATCTGTATCTGACCTCACAAAGGCTCTTCTGAATGAAGGGGCAAAAATTCCCACAGATGCTTCCACAATCTTGTAGCAATCCTTCCCAGAAGAGCGGGAGTTGTTTTATCTGTGTAAGGAAGTGGAAGTGTTGCCCATGTTCCCCCTTGAAGATATGTAAAATGATGTAATGTATTATGGTGTTTGAAATGTTTAATGATTTATATTGATCGTGTGTTCTGTTCAGCACTATGCAGTTGAAAGGAATAGTTGGAGTTAATGGTTGGGACTAGCCCAGAGGGGAAGGAGCTACGTGATTACACAACAGAGAGTTTCCGGGAGGAATGTGAGATAGGGACCAGCCTGCAGCAGTAGCAGACCTCAGGTCTGATTAGTTGGTAGAATTGCATGTGGTGGTGCATTTGTGACAAAAGGGAGACGATTGAGGAAGATAGTAAGTCCTACGAAGGAAGCAACAACATGAAAAAAGTGTTTAGTGTCCGGAGTCAGTCCAGAGTGCGAAGGAGAAAAGGAAGAAGAATTGGGGCTTATGGCAGGAAGCATGGCTGGATGGTACAGAGTTAGTTGTCTGTCAGTCGGATAATGGAACAGAGAAGGAAGGATAAGTGAGACGAAGAGGAAATGCCCCGTGAGGTGGTCCAGAGCTTTCCTAAAATGAAGAAAGCTATGTAAGTAGCAGCCAAATTGGAATAGAAAACTCCCCTAATGGGAGACAGACGCGGAACCGTAGGTGAAAGTATAGGCCTCTAGCTTGCTGGACTGTAGAGCTATTTTGGGAGAAGAGGAGGCTCCCTGAATAGAGTGTACTGGGCTGTGTGGAGGCAGAAGAGTTAGACAAAGTACAGGGCGAGAGTGACTCCCGGGAAAAGAAGAAATGTACCATGTCATAAAAGAAATGTCCATGAAGATGAATACCTACTACCTGCTGTATTTATGAACTGTGGCCTCCCTTATTTCAGACTGCAAGGGCATAACACAACTATAGCAAAAGTCCACACACCCAACACAGACCCCTATTTTCATGTAGCATGCCGGGGAGTGAAACACGAGAACCTCACCCACGGCTACCGCCCCGCGCCACGTTACATCTGCATTTTATATTAAAGTCTATGTTGGCAGGTGGCTAAATGCAACAGCAGAGAGACCAGATGGAAACAACAATTTACTTATTGGATTAACAATATGAAATAGAAACAGAGATACTGAGAATGACAAATCACAAAAGGCGATATTTACAGAGTCAGAGTATTTGACAAGCAATTATATAACAGAGGTATATGGATTATTATACAATAAGAAACTCCCGTATCAGCTCTTGACCTACTGTCTAACCTAGTTCTAATGGGGGGCAAGCCCAGTATTTGGCAGAAACAGTCTCTAGCTTTTTCTGCGGATTTCTGGGCCTAGACGAGGGCCGCTGCTCTGTCTCACAAGCTGCACATTTTTCTTACAAAGCCTATCGATGCTCTCTGGGCCGCTCTAGTGTCAGCCAGACCCCGTCTGATCTGCAGCCTTTCCCCTACCCACGCCTGGTACCGTAAGTCCGTGCTGGAAGTGATGGTCCATCTCACATGTTTCCTTTGATCACAGGCCCAGGCTGGAGTCTCTGGTATTCTCAGGGCCTCTTTGTTGCTTGACCATCGACTTGCGTCTCCTCAGTCCATATCGGTGGGGGCTGGTCCTTTACTGTTGACCGGCATTATTATTAATTATTATTATTAAGGTTGAAGGAAGACTTTAAGTCCATCTAGTTCAACCCATATCCTATCATAACCTGCCCTAGGCTTTGTCTAGGTCAGGAACCTTTAGTGGCATAGTTTGGGTCTTCGGTACTTGGCCATCAACGAGTGCAGTCTGGACCTTGACCGGCATAGCTCTGGTCTTCGTTGCTTGATTTACGGTCTTCATAAGTGATAACGTCACCACAACTATCCTGCTTCCAGGGTCTTGTCCTTTCTGGAGGTCTGTAATAATTGATGATGTCAGACTAACCTCTGCTGCCAAACATGTGGGTCAGGGAATCCGTACCCTCCCGAACGCCAAGTAAGCAGGAAACCAGTTTGATAGGAGTAGCATTTGTCGTAACAGACTTATCTGAGAGACGGCTTCTTAGGGTCGTTAATACAAAACCAAGTTGGCAGGAGAGATGTAAACCGACAACTGCACCCTCCCGATTCCCATTCTAACCATCAATGAATAATAACTTCCTTCCATTAGTCCTGATAATGTTACTCTCATGTAATGTGCCTCCTCACCCCGGCCTGTGTCCATCAGGAGTTTGCACAACAAGGACGTTTGAGGCACGCTGAGAAATGTCTACAGAGTAATGCTTATTAATATTTTAGTGACAGCATCACTGCAGCTTCGGTGTTTTTGAGATCTGACTGTTTATGATGCCTCCACCAAACACTTGCTAACTCCCACCTCAGCGTTCTCCATAGAAATACATTATCGCAGCCAGGGAAGCTCCAGCTGTCCGATAGCGCCGTCGTCCAAAAGAGGGGCGCCGTACATCAGCAGCCTTCCTGAAAGGAAGTTTCCTGTATGAGCCAGCTCTAATGGATCACATTATCCAATCAATTCCCTTTTGGATTCTCTTGTGGCGAAAAAAAAGAACCACAAAAATTAGCATATATTAACACGTTCTTCTGAAGAAGCTATTAATCCCCATAGGACATCCACGCAGTGTGCGTATCTACAGAAATGACATAATTATTTGATCCGTGATCCATAATTCATGGGGCGCTGACGTATTCTTCTGCATGGATAGCAATCACTACAGACACTTGTGGCGTTGTTGGCACCAGGGAACACATGCACAAAGTTTTGCCCAGTGCCCTACATCTTCTACTTCGAGAGGCAGTACACTCCTCAAAAATGAAAGTACAAAACCAAGTTGGAATTTGTCATGAGATTATGGAAATCACAGTATTGATAGACATGTTAGTGATATGCAAATGATAAAAAAAGGAAACAATATTTTCAAGACATCTCAATTTATCCAGTATGGAGTATAAGCGTCAGTCACTAGTGTCACGCCAACCTGGGAGATCGGGGGGTAGAAGATCACTGCGTATTGTGAATTGCAGATCTTCCATTTATCCTGTATGTTTGTATCCCATATTAAATGGATTTGGTTTCCTTTGCTGCTGAAGAGGTTAAAGACCCTTTCTATGCTGGTCAGAAACATGCAGCTCCATTTCAGTTGCTTCTGATCTGGTTGTTAACTCTTCCTATAAAACCTGGTCAGACCCTCTCTGTCTTGCCAGTGAAAGCTCTGCTTCCTTTGCTCTTAGGAGACGCTGTGCTGAAGAGGAGTTTGTCGTTGCTATTGGAGATTCAGTTTCCTGTGCTGTGTGCTGAAGCTAAGTATTTTGGAAAAAAGTTGTTGTAGAGGTATTCTGTTGAACGTGTGTTTTTCTTCTGGTCCCTGTTCCCACTTAGTTTTTTCCTCCCTGTCCCTGTCCTCCGACCTATTGTTGGTTGGTGTTTTGTATGATAGAGGGTTTGTTATCCCTGTTTTGTCTTGTGTGCCTTGTTCACCTTACATTTCTGTCCCAGGTTCCATGGTAGGGGACAGACCAGGGATTAACAGGAGCATAGTGAGGTTGAAGACTCGAGCCTTTATTCCATCAAGTGTACCACCAGAACAGAGATAGTTAGGGTCCCAGCTCCAGGTACAGTTTGAGGCCCCCTCCCCTACCTAAGAACGAACATCACAGTATGACAGAATCTCGATCAGAAATTCCTGCACTTACAGCCTTGAGATTATTAATGGTTGTCTGGGAGATGTTCTGCAATGCTGAATGCATTTTGGCAAATCATTAAGATCCGCTGCTGGCAGCTCCTTTTGCAATGGCCAACTAATGACGTACGAGATGTGTTTTATGGGAGACAAGGCCGGAAACACTGCAGCTATTGTAGTACGAACAACACGCGGAATGGTGTTTAAAAACAGAGCCTGGGATGGATTAGAGAGATGCCGGCACCTCTAATTCCACCACAAATCAATGTAACGGTTGTTTTTTATTCCTAACTGAATTTGAGAATCGGACCAAACAAATAAAGGGTAAAACAACTCGAGGAGTATATTAACTAAATAACATCTTTATTTCAATTAATTAAAATTTAAAACATGACATGAACAAAGAATTGCATGCCAACGGCGGCGGCAGGGATCAACCACACTAACTTACTTGTAAGTGTTATTTATTTATCTACTTAACTCACAAGGTACTGCCACACTACTCGATCCCGCTAACGATCTCGTTAGCGTCGCATACTAATGAGATCGCTAGCGGGATCGTTTACATATCGCTAGTGTCGGCCACATTTAGCGATATCGTTAAGGACGCTATCGCGGTTAGCGATCTCCTTAACGACTTTAGCGGTACAAAAGTACCGCTAAATCGCTAAAAAAGGTGCCACACTCAGCGATTAGATACTTACCCAGCGGGAGCGCCGACGAGAAAATAGGGTCCGGAACGATTCCAGCGACGAGAGAGATCACAGCAGGGAGCTCATCGCTGGCAGATGCCGCACACAACAACATCGCTAACGGGATCGCTAAATAGTGACGTTTTTTAGCGATCCCATTAGCGATGTTGTTTAGTGTGGCATACCCTTTAGTGTTCTCTTGATTAACTTAAGGAATAGCTCACCTACAGTAATTTATTTTTACTATTGAAGCACACTTTATATAGCAATCCGGTATTATCTTTCATTTTGTCTTATGATCAGTGCAACAATGCTAGACAGCCTCTGTTGGCACGCAATTCTTTGTCGATATCATGTTTTAAATTTTAATGAATTTAAATAAAGATATTACTTAGGTAATATACTCCTCGGGTTGTTTTACTCTTTATTTGTTTGGTCCAATGTTTATTTGAGTTTGCTAATCTCTATTATCAGTGTTTGTTTAGCGTTAATACTGTTGAATTTGAGCATCGCAGCATTTTTATTTGATCTGTGGCATGTCAATTCTTTAAATGTTTTTGTAGCATTTTTTTACCATTTTGAAAGCAATGAGAAGGTGCAAAAACTACTGTGCGGAAAAAAGCAGCAAACAGGTTTTCTGAGGTTTTGGTGAATAAAACTACGGTAAGTTTATTTAAGATGTACTGTAGGCAAAACACACGTATTCAATGCCAAAAAAATAAAGCTAAAAAACCATACAGCAAAACCAGCATTTTGAACGCAGGCAGACAGGAGGCCAGGAACAGGTAGCAGAGGTCCAAGAAGATTGGAAACAGGTAACAGTGGTCCTGGAAGCCGCAGGTGGACAGGAGACCGTGAACAGGAATCAGAGGTCTGGAAGACTGGGAACAGGTAGCAGTGGTCCTGGAAGCCGCAGGTGGACAGGAGACCGTGAACAGGAATCAGAGGTCTGGAAGACTGGGAACAGGTAGCCGAGGTCCTAGAGGCTGCAGGCCAACAGGACACAGGAACTCTAAAAGTCTTAAAACCAAGACCCAGGTGTGTGCATTGGTAGGACTTACATTGGCCCAGCCAGAGGATCAAATGGGATCACGCCAGGCCATCTGTCAAACTTGACGTTGAGCTCAACAAAGTTCAGTGGGCTCGGATGAGTGGAGCAAAGCCCAAATCCGAGACTGTGTGTAACAGTGGGTTTTCCAAACCTGGAGAACTCTATTAAGCTATTTATAATGACAATTAGTCTGTGGAGTTAGGACTAACTACAAGTTTTGTTATGGGGTACGATGTCCTGCCTCTGTACTTTTGTAAGTGAAAGAGTAGTGACACATTTTCTGTTAGGAAATTGTACCCAGTGCTGCACCACCTGAAATTACCCTATGGTCGGTATTTTATGAAGTGATCCATTAAGAACAAGAGGAGTTTCTATTAATTTGGATTGAATGGAGGAAATGTGAAAGAACTATATCTCCATCTTGGCTAATATATCACTGTAAAGTGACCGCAAGCGGTAGCCATGGCCGAACTGCTGCTCCATTACGCCCTGGCACTTTACAGGAAAATCATGTCCCAGTCCCGATGTACTATCATGTATGGGGTGTATCACATTCACTTGTAGGCGGCAAACCTTTGCCTTCTCCAGGCCGCCATCTTCAGGAGTCTCCGCACATAGATCAAGGGACAACCCGTTCGTTTCAACAACCAAAAGTTTACTGGACAGTTCAAGTTCATCAGATTGCTACATGCAGTATAGTCACCACACTTTCCGTTCCTTGCTTCCTTAGCACAGCACGCCCTCATCATTGCTATCCGTTCTTCCTGGACTATTCCCACATTCAATGGTTCTCTCAGCCCCTGGGATTTCTCATCCAGTGCCGCAGTCCACCTGGGATCCTTTAACTTCCCTTTTCATGGTTCCACGTCCATTGTCCCCTGTAAGCCAGAGGAAAAGGCACTCTCCATAGTACCTGTATCAAGCCCTGAGCTCCTGACATTGCAGGAAGGCCTTTCACTGCTTTCCACTGCCATGGTAAGGCCTTGCACTGCCATGTGGATAGATACTTGCTAACACTAGCAGCCCAATGCACTTGAACTTGACCTTGGTTACTGTACCTCCCCGATCTGAGTCACTAACAGGAATAGGTCCCTTTTATTGGGACTGGTCCCTCCCACTATGGGCTAATGCCAACCTTTAACTATGTCTGTCCCTTCAGTAGGTAGCTGGCAAAACTCCCCCAAACACTATACACTAAATGTATTACACTTATTATTATTATTATTTATTTATATAGCGCCATTAATTCCATGGTGCTGTACATGAGAAGGGGTTACATACAAAGTTATAGATATCGTTTACAGTAAACAAATTTACAATGACAGACTGGTACAGAGGGGAGAGGACCCTGCCCTTGCGGACTTACATTCTACGGGATAATGGGGAAGAGACAGAAGGTCGGGGGTGCGGCAGCTCTGGTGGTGTCGAGGCAGCAGCTCGGGTGGTGGTAAGGCGGCAGAATGGTTATTGCAGGCTGTAAGCTTGCCTGAAGAGATGGGTTTTCAGGTTCCGTCTGAAGGATCTGAGGGTGGTGGATAATCGTACATGTTGAGGCATGGAATTCCAGAGGATGGGGGATATTGGAGAGAAATCTTGGAGGCGGTTGTGTAAGGAACGAATAAGTGTGGAGGTCTTGGGAGGATCGAAGATTATGTGAGGGAAGATATTGGGAGATTAGTTCACAGATATAGGGAGGGGGCACGTTGTGGACGGCTTTGTAGGTCAATGTTAGTAGTTTGAACTGGATTCGTTGGGGAATTGGGAGCCAGTGGAGGGATTTGCAGAGGGAGAAATGGGAGAGTAGTGAGGAGAGAGGTGGATTAGTCGGGCAGCAGAGTTTAGGACAGACTGGAGTGGTGCAAGAGAGTTGGAGGGAAGGCCACAGAGGAGGGTGTTGCAGTAATCAAGGCGGGAGATGATGAGGGCACGCACAAGAGTTTTAGTAGATTGAGGGCTGAGGAAGGGATGGATTCTGGAAGTATTTTTGAGTTGGAGGCGTCAGGAGGTGGCAAGAGTTTGGTGGCACCGATAATTCTTACCCTATACTTACTATCCATACTATGTCCAAACTAACAGCAGTTACTCTCTCATATCAGTATGTACTAAGCCTATGGTCCTTATCTAATGTCCTAGGCCCTAATCTATATCTCTACCCTATTCTCCACACTACCACATCACAGTCTATTCACAATATACACTAAAACTACAGTACCTAGTAAACATTTCATATAACGCATTATATGTATAAAACGCATGACGTTATATACAAGACTGGTGTCTTCAGGTGTAGGAACATGACAGTACAGTCCACCACTCTTACGTCACTACCCACATAGGCGCTCTGTGCAACACTTGGAAAATGGCCTCTAAGCTCAAGTATCTTTTCCCATGGGGTACCCTCTCCTTTAAATGATCATCCAATTTACCTGCCGCTGCAATAAAACAGTAACTTTAAATACAAGGTGCTGGATACTTGCAGAGCACACTCTTACAGGGGTCGGACAAAATAATGGAAACACCTAACGTTTTGGCGTCATAATCTTCGAACATGTTATAAACATGCAAACCGTGACATATGGTAATGTTTTGTAGTTGATTATTTGTGTTTTGTGATATGTGTATGTAAATTAATTGTTTGTTTTGCATAATTGTAAGAACATTGATGAGAACCTGATACCAATGGCAGACCTCTCGGATTTTCAAAGAGGCCAAATTGTTGGTGCTGGTATGGCAGGCGCTAGTGTAACCGAATGTGCTCGAATGCTTGGCGTGTCAAGAGGTACTGTCTCCAAAGTAATGACTGCGTTTGAAAGAGAAGGAAAAATGTCCGCAGCAAAGCACAGGTCCGGCCGAAAGTCGAAGTTGACTGAGAGAGACCGTCGGACTCTAAAGCGAATTGTGAGAGAGGATCGCAAGACCACGGCTCCGAAAATCACTGCTGAGCTCAATGAACACCTACAGAACCCAGTTTCCACGAAAACTGTTCGTCGGGAGCTGAACAAATCTGGATTCCACGGAAGAGCTGCAATTCGAAAACCGCTGCTCTCAATGACAAATGTTTCCAAGCGTTTAGAGTGGTGAAGAAACCTCCAGAATTGGTCCCTCGAGCCGTGGAAACGTGATATTCTCAGACGAATCATCGATTACCCTATTTCCGACCTCCGGCCGCGTGTACGTTTGGAGGCAGCCGAAAGAAGCTTTCCATCCAGACTGCCTTCTCCCAACCGTAAAACATGGCGGAGGTTCTGTGATGATCTGGGGTGCTATTTAATGGAGATCCGCCGGGCCAATGATATCCCTTCATGGAAGAATTAACAGCCGCAGTTGTTTAGGCATTTTGGGCGACCAAGTGCATCCTATGGTTCAAGCACTGTTCCCGGAGGGGAACGCCATCTTTCAGGATGATAATGCACCAATTCATACAGCTAGAATCGTTAAATCATGGCACGAGGAACATTCTAATGAAGTTGAGCATCTCATCTGCCCCCACAATCCCCAGACCTCAACATTATTGAGCATTTATGGTCGATTTTAGAGATTCAAGTTAGACGTCGATTTCCGCCGCCATCGTCGCTCAAAGAACTGGAGGGTGTTTTAACTGAAGAATGGGCTAAAATTCCTTTGGAAACAATTCTCACCTTGTATGAATCCATACCTCGTAGAATTGAGGCTGTAATCGTCGCAAAAGGTGGACCTACACCATATTAAACTAACTTTTGTTGATGTTTCCAGGTGTTTCCATTATTTTGTCCAACCCCTGTATATCTTGTATATGTGTATTCTATGGACCTCTAAGTCCTCTTTTCTTACAGACAGTTTGATAATCAGTCCAATTGTCCATAATGAAGTCGGGTACACCGATGACTCGGGACACGTAAGAGGCGAGTCAAAGTCTGGATATTCCAGTGACAAATCTGGAATTTTTCATAGGCTTTAAACTCATTTAATGAGTCTTCTGGTCTACATAATGTAGACCAGCACTGCCTTTCTATGATTAAGTTTGAAGGCTATGTAAAGGACTATTATTCCGTTACATAAAATGTACATTGCTTAATTATCTTGTCTGCTAGTTTCTAGTGGAAGTAACCCTCTCCATCATAAATTCCCAGATGTTACATCTTTACCCATCATGAGCTGAAGTGTTATGTTGTGAATACATTCGCTATATTGTGTTTCTAGCTGGAGATATCGCTCTATCAATTATTGTACGAGACTCCGCATGTCTAGCGCTATTATGTGCCCATTTGTTTTTGGACTGAAGTACAGGAAAGATGTGTATCTTTGTACCATGTTAACCAGTAGATAGGAATATATTTAGAATTGAGAGTCCTCGGTGGTTGATACCTTTTAATGGCTAACCCCTTAAAAGGTATCAACCACTGAAGACTCTCAATTCTGGACTGAAGTAGTCACTTTATTAAATGATTTCACTTTAATATCTCCGATGGAGTTTTTTGCCTTGCAAACATCTCCAGAGCTTGGAAAAAATAAAACTGCAGTTAGCATTCACTTCTACCAGAAATCTATGCTCAAATTGTCTAAAGAATATCTGGTGTTAATTAGTACGTCCATATGTTGTAATGGACACGTAGTCATTCTTCCTTTACCCTGTGATGGTGGTGTTGAAGGAAAATTGGACACTTATTTCTAGGTTCTCCAAAAGTTTTTAACTAATCACTGAGGGCCACAACAACAGACACCAGGGATTATCCAAAAGTGGACAACCTCTCTTAAAAATCTGGAAGTATTCCATTTTCGTCAAAACCCCTCCCAATTTGACTCAAAGGGCAGAGACGCCTGACATACAATCACATCTTCTTCTCAATTGACCTTTTGAACAAATGAGTTATTTAGTTTTATGACTTACTCTTTTTTAGGTATGGAAAAGATGGAGTAAATAGATTTGCAGGTCTCAGTCCATCGGTCATTAGAAAGTTTGGTTGCCGCTAGATGGGAGTGGTGGAACACCGTTTTCCTGATGGCATCCACATCTCTGCTTTTGGTGTGACCCACATATGTCGTTCTACCAAGCTGGCTAATCAAAAGAAGAGCGGCGGAGGTTTTGTTACTCCAGTCCGTCGGCAAAAAATTACTGTTGTGGCCGACAGACTGGGACATGCGAATCAATTCGTAGCAACTCTAGATGTAAGGCTGGAATCACACACAACTACAAAAAAACAGACCGTTTTAGTTGGTCGATTGTGGGATCAAAATGCAAACATCACACATCCTTCTGGCATCCGATTTTCCTTCAAAAATACGATTTAGTCGCATGTGTGTGTACCTTGTAACATCCGATTTTCTTCCGACTTGCAAAACTGACATATAATGGATCCAAAAGAATAGTATTTAAATCACAAAATAAAGAATAGAAATATACACATAGAACACATATATATATATATACATGTCATTGTGACATGTGTAACGGGTCTGGGAGGCGGAACCTCTGAGCTTTATTATACAAGGAGGCTTTCCTTGTAAAGGAGCGGGTGGCGCCCGGGGAGACGGACAGGAAGTCACGGCAAGTGACAGGGACAGTCTCTGGGTAGACGGGCAGGTAGTCACGGCAAGTGACCGGGGCAGTCTCTGGAGGGACAGGCAGGTAGTCACGGCAAGTGACCGGGGCAGTCTCTGGAGGGACAGGCAGGTAGTCACGGCAAGTGACCGGGGCAATCTCTGGAGGGACAGGCAGGTAGTCACGGCAAGTGACCGGGGCAGTCTCTGGAGGGACAGGCAGGTAGTCACGGCAAGTGACCGGGGCAGTCTCTGGACAAACAGGCGGGTAGTCACGGCAAGTGACCGGGGCAGTCTCTGGGTAGACAGGCAGGTAGTCACGGCAAGTGACCGGGGCAGTCTCTGGATAAACAAGCAGGCAAGGGGCCGGGGCAGTCTCTGAATGGACAGGTATATACGACCTGAGATGGTGGAGCCTCCCGGTAGGCTAGCAGGCAGATGACAGATGAGCGCCCCCAAGTGAGCAGGCGAGAGTCTCTGGAATAGCCGATGGACACCGCAGGTGATGGCCGAACCTCCAGGTAGGCTTGCAGGCAGATGGCAGATGAGCGCCCCCAAGTGAGCAGGCGAGAGTCTCTGGAATACCGATGGACACCGCAGGTGATGGCCAAACCTCCAGGTAGGCTTGCAGGCAGATGGCTGATGAGCGCCCCCAAGTGAGCAGGCGAGAGTCTCTGGAATTGCCGATGGTCACCGCATGTGACGGCCGAACCTCCAGGCAGGCTTGCGGACAGGTAGCAGACAGGAAACTGGCAGGAAACAGGCAGGTAACTGGTAACGGACCCTGAGGGCTGAAGCAGAGTTAAACAGTGCAACAACAACATTGCTCGGGCACCTCCATTAAGGAGGAGGAGCTCTATATAAGGTGGAGTCCACCGGCATTGGCCGGGGACCTTTTTTGAAAGATGCGTGCGGCCCCTTTAAGAGCGGGGGCGTGCACGCGCGCGCGCCCTAAGCCCAGTGGCAGGGAAGGAGCGCGCAGCCCCAGCAGGGCGAAAGGAGGACGCTGTGTGAGGGTAAGGGGAGCGACGTCCCTGCCTGGCAGAGGACGCTGGCGCAGGGGAACAGCGTCCCTGCCTGGCAGAGGACGCCGGCGCTACAGTACCCCCCCCTTTAGGCCCCCCCTTCTTTAGGCCAGAAAGAAATTTAGCTAGGATGAGAGGGGCATGGATGTTCTCCCGAGGCTCCCACGTTCTCTCCTCAGGACCAAACCCCTTCCAATCCACCAGAAAGTAGGTCTTTCTTCCTACCCTTTTGGTGGCCAGAATGTTCTCTACCTCAAATTCGTCTTCAGCAGACACTGGAGCAGGAGGTGTACCTGTAGACTTGACAAAAGAGTTAAGTACCACCGGTTTGAGGAGAGATACATGGAAGGAGTTAGGAATCCGCAAATTGGCCGGGAGTTTCAATTTATAGGACACCGGGTTGATCTGACTGATGATCTCAAAAGGACCGATGAACCGAGGGCCTAACTTGTAGGAAGGAATCTTGAGCCGGACATTCTTGGACGAAAGCCAGACCTTATCCCCAGGACGGAATTGAGGAGGATCCAGACGTTTTTTGTCAGCATGTTTCTTCATGCGCTCGGATGACAGAATGAGTGCGGACCGGGTACTCTCCCATAAGGAGGAAAACTCGTTAACCAGAGATTCCGCAGCTGGATTGTCCACAGAGATGGAGACAGGAACAGGGATCCGAGGTGTTGACCGAAGATTACAAAAAACGGAGATTTGGAGGAAGATTCGCTCTCGTGATTGTTGTAAGAGAATTCGGCCCAAGGCAGGAGATCCACCCAGTCAGAATGGTGGGCATTAACGAAGTGCCGGAGATAACTGGTCAGATTCTGATTGATTCGCTCGACTTGTCCATTGGACTGCGGGTGGTAAGCGGAGGAGAAATCCAAGGTGACGTCTAGCAACTTACAAGTGGCTCTCCAGAAACGTGAGGTGAACTGTACCCCACGATCTGACACAATGTGACGAGGCAGACCATGAAGACGGAAGATGTGGCGGATAAAGTCTTTAGCCAACTCGGGTGCAGACGGAAGCCCTGGCAGGGGAATGAAGTGAGCCATCTTGGAAAATCGGTCAACAACCACCCAAATGACCGTACAACCGGCAGAGACGGGCAGATCTGTTATGAAGTCCATGGCTATATGCTGCCAGGGGGCAGCGGGTACAGGAAGCGGAAGAAGACGGCCGGCAGGCAGGTGTCTCGGAACTTTGTTGCGGGCACAGGAGACACAGGCAGAAACAAAGTCTATTACGTCCTTGTGCAGGGTAGGCCACCAGTAATGCCGAGTAATGAGCTGGAGGGTCTTTCTCTGACCAGCGTGGCCAGCTAGTTTAGACGAATGACCCCAGTGTAGGATTCTCTTCCGATCGGTTACTGATACGAACGTCTTACCAGGAGGGAGACGATTTAGACTCACGGGAGCCACCTGCATCACTCTGGCGGGATCGATGATATGTTTAGGTTCCTCCTCGAGATCCGACACCAGGAAGGACCGGGACAAGGCGTCCGCCTTGATGTTCTTGTCAGCTGGGCGAAAATGTAAAAGGAAATCAAAGCGGGCAAAAAACAAGGACAACCGGGCTTGGCGAGGGTTAAGTCTCTGGGCATGCTGGAGGTAAGCCAGATTTTTGTGGTCAGTGTAAATGATTACCGATGAAGAGCCCCCTCGAGTAGGTAACGCCACTCCTCCAATGCCAGCTTGATGGCCAATAACTCTCGGTCTCCTATGGAGTAATTGCGCTCAGAAGAGAAGAGTTTGGAGAAGAAGCCGCAAGATACCATCCTCCCGGATGAAGATTTTTGAGTAAGTACCGCTCCGGCTCCAGAAGAAGAAGCGTCCACCTCCAGGAAGAACTGCTTGTTGCCGTCCGGACGATGCAGCACTGGAGCGGAAGAGAAGGCCTGTTTTAAAGAAAGAAAGGCCTCCTCTGCTTCGGGCGTCCACTGTTTGGGATTAGCATCCTTGCGGGTGAGCACGGAGATTGGAGCAGTCCGGGAAGAGAAGTGCGGTATGAAAAGGCGGTAATAATTGGCGAATCCCAGGAACCGCTGAATGGCCTTCAACCCCTCCGGTCGGGGCCATTTCTCGATGGCAGACAGTTTCTCCGGATCCATTCGTAGGCCTGTCTGAGAAATGATGTAGCCCAAAAACGGAAGCGAGGTCTGCTCAAATAGACACTTCTCATATTTGGCGAAGAGGTGATTCTGCCTGAGCCTGAGCAGAACCTGACGAACATCCCTCCGGTGAGACTGGAGATCCGGAGAGAAGACCAAGATGTCGTCTAGGTACACCACAACGCAGGAGTAGAGAAGGTCCCAAAAGATGTCATTGACCAACTCCTGAAAGACTGCTGGAGCATTACAGAGACCAAAGGGCATCACCAAATACTCGTAGTGGCCGTCCCGGGTGTTGAATGCCGTCTTCCATTCATCTCCCCGACGGATACGGACTAGGTTATATGCCCCACGAAGATCCAGTTTGGTGAAGATTCTAGCCCCCCTCAGACGATCAAACAATTCTGGAATGAGCGGAAGAGGGTACTTATTCTTCACCGTGATCAAATTTAGGCCTCTGTAGTCAATACAGGGACGGAGAGAGCCGTCTTTCTTTTTTACGAAGAAGAAACCTGCTCCCGCTGGGGAGGTGGATTTCCGGATGAATCCCTTGGCCAAATTCTCCTCGATATATTCGGACATCGACCTGGTCTCAGCAGCAGACAATGGGTAAATACGCCCACGGGGAGGCGTAGTACCGGGTAGCAGGTCGATCGGGCAATCATACGGTCTGTGAGGGGGTAATGTCTCTGCTTCCTTTTTATTAAAGACATCAGCGAATGACCAATATGGAATCGGGAGCCCTGGTAGATTAGTTGGTGTAGGAGAAGGATGGACGGGATGAACAGGAACCAAACACATTTTATGACAGTCCTGTCCCCAGCGAAGGATCTCTCCAGTCTGCCAGTCGAGCACGGGTGCATGCTTTTGGAGCCAAGGCAGACCTAGTAAGAAAGCGTGAGAGAGTCCAGGCAGAACATGAAACGAGATGCTCTCAGAGTGCAACATTCCCACCTGCAGGGTTATGGCTTCAGTGATAAGTTGGATGGGACGTGGTAGGAGACCCCATCCACAGCAGCAACAGATACTGGTTCAACCAGAGGTTTGGTAGGAATGCGATATTTTTCTACTAGAGCCTGTGAAACAAGATTCCCGGCTGCTCCAGAATCAAGTTGGGCTAGTTCGAAGTAACGGTTCTCACCGAGGAGAATTGAGACAGACAGCAGCAGAGATGAAGAGGATTTATTTTTGTCTAGGTGGACCTCTCCGAGCGAACCTAGACACAAGCGTTTCCCGACCTCTCTGGGCAGGTACAGATCCGGTGCTCCTTACTGCCACAGTAGAAGCAACTCCCCTCGGCACGGCGTAAGTCCTGACGGGCTTTGACCATCTTGGTCTGGTCGACTTGCATAGGCTCAGAAGAGTGTGCCTGAGGAGAAACGGAAGGAGTTACAGGTCTCTGAAAAGATGGAGCTAGACGAGGAAACCTTCTCTCACGGGTGACCTCCTTAGCGCGCTCCTGGAACCGTAGATCAATTCGATTGGCAAGAGTTATTAGGTCATCGAGAGAGGTTGGAATGTCCCGACCGGCAAGTTCATCTTTAATACGGCCGGACAGACCTTCCCAGAAGACAGATATCAGAGCGTCATTATCCCAAGCCAGCTCCGAGGCAAGGGTACGGAACCGTATGGCATATTGACCCACGGTGAGACTTCCCTGACGGAGACGCAGCAGAGATGATGCAGAGGAGGTCTTCCGTCCGGGTTCGTCGAATACCTTCCGGAAGGCTGAGAGAAAAGCAGACAGGTCAGACACCAGAGGATCTTCTCTCTCCCAAAGAGGATTTATCCAGGCCAGGGCCTCTCCGGTGAGATGGGACATGATGAAGGCAATTTTGGCCCGGTCGGAGTTAAACTGGTGTGCCAGGAGTTCAAAATGCAGGGTGCACTGGTTAATGAAACCCCGAGCCAGAGCAGGGTCGCCTCCAAACCGAGGAGGAGCTGAAAGTCGAGGTCCAGGAACGGAAACCACAGAATTGGTAAGCAGCGGAACTGCCGGATTGCGAGTCATGGCGCCCGCGGTGGTTGCTGGTGAAGTAGTCAGGGTGTCCAGGCGGGAATTAACATTCCGCAGGTGACCCAGGATGGACTCCTGTTGAGACCTCTGACGAGACAGTTCATGACACAGGTCAGAGAGCGAGGGAGTTTGGGTGACACCGGGTTCCATGGCCCGAGCAAACTGTAACGGGTCTGGGAGGCGGAACCTCTGAGCTTTATTATACAAGGAGGCTTTCCTTGTAAAGGAGCGGGTGGCGCCCGGGGAGACGGACAGGAAGTCACGGCAAGTGACAGGGACAGTCTCTGGGTAGACGGGCAGGTAGTCACGGCAAGTGACCGGGGCAGTCTCTGGAGGGACAGGCAGGTAGTCACGGCAAGTGACCGGGGCAGTCTCTGGAGGGACAGGCAGGTAGTCACGGCAAGTGACCGGGGCAGTCTCTGGAGGGACAGGCAGGTAGTCACGGCAAGTGACCGGGGCAGTCTCTGGAGGGACAGGCAGGTAGTCACGGCAAGTGACCGGGGCAGTCTCTGGACAAACAGGCGGGTAGTCACGGCAAGTGACCGGGGCAGTCTCTGGGTAGACAGGCAGGTAGTCACGGCAAGTGACCGGGCCGTCTCTGGATAAACAAGCAGGCAAGGGGCCGGGGCAGTCTCTGAATGGACAGGTATATACGACCTGAGATGGTGGAGCCTCCCGGTAGGCTAGCAGGCAGATGACAGATGAGCGCCCCCAAGTGAGCAGGTGAGAGTCTCTGGAATAGCCGATGGACACCGCAGGTGATGGCCGAACCTCCAGGTAGGCTTGCAGGCAGATGGCAGATGAGCGCCCCCAAGTGAGCAGGCGAGAGTCTCTGGAATAGCCGATGGACACCGCAGGTGATGGCCGAACCTCCAGGTAGGCTTGCAGGCAGATGGCTGATGAGTGCCCCCAAGTGAGCAGGCGAGAGTCTCTGGAATTGCCGATGGTCACCGCATGTGACGGCCGAACCTCCAGGCAGGCTTGCGGACAGGTAGCAGACAGGAAACTGGCAGGAAACAGGCAGGTAACTGGTAACGGACCCTGAGGGCTGAAGCAGAGTTAAACAGTGCAACAACAACATTGCTCGGGCACCTCCATTAAGGAGGAGGTGCTCTATATAAGGTGGAGTCCACCAGCATTGGCCGGGGACCTTTTTTGAAAGATGCGCGCGGCCCCTTTAAGAGCGGGGGCGTGAACGTGCGCGCGCCCTAAGCCCAGTGGCAGGGAAGGAGCGCGCAGCCCCAGCAGGGCGAAAGGAGGACGCTGTGTGAGGGTAAGGGGAGCGACGTCCCTGCCTGGCAGAGGACGCTGGCGCAGGGAAACAGCGTCCCTGCCTGGCAGAGGACGCCGGCGCTACAACATGTATATATATATATTTATAGTTCTTACACTTCTACATACTGTAATAGCCGCTAATTCAATTGCCGGCTTTTGTGAAATCACAGAAGCCGACATGAAATGATACATTGTTTAGACACAGTTAACCATGTAATTTCCTGTATTTTGATATATGGTTTGAACTTACAATTACATCAGTCTATGTGTGCAAAATTTCACACCTGTAGGGGTTAATTAAAGGTGTAAATTCGTTGTAAAAAAAAAGGAATTTTATGCTACGAATTTACACCTTTAATTAACCCCTACAGGTGTGAAATTTTGCACACATATACTTATGTAATTGTAAGTTCAAAACATATATCAAAATACATGAAATTACATGGTTAACTGTGTCTAAACAATGTATCATTTCATGTCGGCTTCTGTGATTTCACAAAAGCCGGCAATTGAATTAGCAGCTATTACAGTATGTAGAAGTGTAAGAACTATAAATATAATAATATATATATATATATATATATACACATGTCACAATGACTATATAATATATATGTATTCTATGTGTGTATATGTATTGATTCGATTCTTTATTAAAGCTGTCAGTGTGATTTTACAGTATAGCCGGGGATGAATTGCCGGCTTTTCTAAAGGACACCGATGCGATTTAATCGCAAGTCACACAGTGCGGTCCGTTTGTAATCCGATTTTTCATCGCTCCCATAGACTTGCATTGGCGATAGTCGACCCACAATCGGTGACAATCGCAGCATGCTGCGATTGCACTCGGACGTTTAAAACGGACCACAAAAAATCTGATACTAGGAGCTGCTCCATAGATTAACATAGGGCAGACTGCAATACGATTTTTCATCGTATTGCAGTCGTCCGATTTTGTCGCCAGTGTGACTCCAGCCTTAGTGAACCTTCTGCCTTGACTCTGTAGACAGTAACCCATCCACGGCTCTTCTTCTGATTAGCCAGCCTGGTGCGATGTCATCTTAGCAGTATAACCCATAAATGACTCACGCCAGGCTGGCTAATCAAAAGAAGAGAATGTTCTCTCTCTCCCATCCAACAGAAACAAATTAGCTCCTTGGCCAACAGACTGGGACATGCGAATCAATTCGTAGCAACTCTAGATGTAAGTGAACCTTCTGCCTTGACTCTGTAGACAGTAACCCATCCACAGCTCTTCTTCTGATTAGCCAGCCTGGTGCGATGTCATCTTAGCAGTATAACCCATAAATGACTCACGCCAGGCTGGCTAATCAAAAGAAGAGAATGTTCTCTCTCTCCCATCCAACAGAAACAAATTGGCTCCTTGGCCAACAGACTGGGACATGCGAATCAATTTGTAGCGACTCTAGTTGTAAGTCAACCTTCTGCCTTGACTCTTTAGGTAGTTATCCATCTTCTCGCTGCTGTCCGCCATTAAATCCCCTTAACGATGCATTTTTGTTTTTCGCACCCTTCTTCCCATAGCATAACTTTTTTATTTTTCTGTCAAAATGCCATGTGAGGGCTTGTTTTTGCGGGACTAGTTTTACTTTGAATGACACCATTGGTTTATAACATGTCATGTACTCAAAAACGGAAAGTCAATTCCAAGTGTGGTGAAATTACAAAAAAAGTGCAATCCCACAGTTGTTTTTTTTTTTTTTTTTAACCATGTTCACTAAATGCTAAAACTGACCTGCCATTATGATTCTCAGGTCATTCGAGTTCATAGACACCAAACATGTCTAGGTTCTTTTTAATCTAAGTGGTGAAAAAAAATTCCAACTTTGTTAAAAAAAAAAATTGTTCATTTTACAATACCCGTAGCATCTCCATTTTTTCTTGATCTCGGTTGGGTGAGGGATTATTTTTTGCATACGGAGCTGACATTTTTTAATTATATCATTTGGTGCAGGTACAATCTTTTGATCACCATTATTGCATTTTAATGCAATTTGCGGCGACCAAAAAAAAAAACGCAATTCTGGCGTTTTTACTTTTTTTCTCATTACGCCGTTTAACGATCGGGTTAATTGTTTTTTTATATTGATAGATCGGGCGATTCTGAACACGGCGATACCAAATATGTGTAAATTTGATTTTTTTTTATTGTTTTATTTTGAATGTTGAGAAAGGTGGGTGATTTGAACTTTTATATTTTTTTCATTTTTTTATATTTTTAAAAACTTTTTTTCACTTTTTGCATGCTTCAATAGTCTTCATGGGAGACTAGAAGCTGCACTACTTTCATCTGCTCGGCTACACACGGGCGATGATCAGATAGCCTGTGTGTAGCAGAAATGCTCACTTGCTATGAGCACCGACCACCGGGTGGCGCTCATAGCAATCTGGCAATGACAACCATAGAGGTCTGCTGGAGACCTCTGGTTGTCATGCTGACCCATCGGTGACCTGCGATCAAGTGACAGGGTCACCGATGAGCGGGTTTAGTGACGCTCTTCCGGTAAGCACAAGTTAAATGCCGCTGTCAGAGACTGACAGCGGCATTTAACTAGATTCCACCCATGGCTGTTGCGGGCACATGTCAGCTGTATAGATCAGCTGGCATGTGCCTGGAAAGATGCAGGCTCAGCACCGGAGCCCGCACCACAAAGGCGGAGTCCGACATCGGTGTACTATTACGCCTGATGTCGAAAAGGGGTTAAACACTGGAAAGACTGTGGCAGGTTTCAAAAACCTTACTGTAAAAAATAAACTCTTTTTGGTCACATGCGACCTACATGGAACATAATCCACACCCCAATTTGAGGTTGTCTAAGAGTATGCCGGTTGACTTTAGCCTTTTTGAAAAATTCGAACATTTCAGGTCACAAAAAAATCTCTTGTTACACTTGTCGGCTTCTGGGTATAAATACCTAATGGCCAAACTGCTTTTTAACAGAGTGCTCGGATATGTCAGCAACCGAGAGTCAAGCATATCCTATTTCCATCGACAGAACCGTGTAGGGAATTTCAAATTGTAGCCTTGGCCTCTGACCAAGAAATGATTCTGTGCTTATTTAATTATAGATTTATTCTTAATGCTCCAATCAGCCAATCAGCGGCCGCGGCTTCTCTCTTATCTCCCGCTGCATTCTCATAAGTGTTCTTTTGGAACAATGATTTCTGCTGATGCTTTTCCCGGTTAAAAATAAATCATTTATTGGCCATCTTGAGATGAGCGCGCTGTGACAGGACATTTCACTTATCAGTCCCTATCAGGATGGAAACGTCTGTCAAAGATGGCTGTGGGGAGACATAGCTGCAGGTCACAGCTCCTCGATAGAAATACATTCTGATAAGGGTAATAGTGGACATTCCAAAAGTTTGAGCTTAGCAGAAACTATATGTTCCTTTGGGCTTATGTGGTCCCATGTCTCAATGGTTTATGTCCCTTGAAATGAGCAATAAACATGCACGCTGTGGCTAATGGGGAAGGAAATATTCCTCCCCCGGGCAGTGTGATGAAATTTAAGATGGTCATGTAAGGACAATGTACCTTCTTATGGAGATCAGTTCTCCACTGACAAGGAAAGACTAGCTACTACCACCAAAGGCAACGTAGTAATGAAAACTCTGGACTTTCTGGAACTCTAGATGAGGATATGTCAATTACTGGTTATCACCACCATTAATAAAGCAGAAAAGCTCTACAGGTGAGTGAATCAATTTGATGCTAAGTCAGTTTGTTTTGAGTTTTCGGAAATTTGCTGTACCTGAGCAATTTGCGACTCAATTCGGCAAAAAAATGTCCACCGCCATTGAACACCAAGTAGAAGATTGCATCAGCAGGATTAGGTTCAAATGACCTTAGTGGCGGCTGCGCAGCCATTACCATAATACCTTGCAGCTATCACATCACATGGTATAGCACAACCAATCTGGAGATACTATCATAGTCTGTATAAAAGCCCAGGCAAGGAATTCAGACTCTATTTTATAGTGAATCTGGATTGTGAGAGGACGTTACAGCTTACAGGTTAGAAATAGAGATAAGGAGAGAAAGATTTAAAAAATAAAACATACAGATTATGTATGCCAGCACACAAAGGTTATCATCTGCTTACCCATAGCCTGATATGCTGAGGTCACTTTTGACATTACTAAAACTGTGTTTGTGTTAAAGAGATTTCCGGCCCACGGCAATTGGAAGCTTTGCCATACTTGTGATTCACGGCAAATCGAATTTTTGCAAGATGTCTAATTCGAATATCAAAAAGATTTGCTCATGTCTATTTGTAATCATTGAAACAAAGAATATTTCAGTCTGTCCCTGAATGTAAATCTTTCCCTGAATCCTCAGGTTTACATAATTTTTTCGTGCTCAAATCTCTGATCATCTTTCTTTCATTGTGGGTCCTGCAGATTGGACCGACATGTAGGTCAGTGTCACCAGAATGTAATTTTTTGTTTGTTTTTGCATTTTTATCCTTTCCTTACACCAGATTTGCAGGACATAAGGGTTTACAATAAACCGACTTCTATTACCATTGCAAACATTTCAGGGTAGTTGAAACAGGGCACTGTTCTGCCAAATTCAAGACTATCTGAAGATCAACAGTCTGTGCATTTTTGGCATCAGGGGAGAGGACAGATCCAGAACACCAAGGAGTAACGTTCTACTGAGAGACTTGACTCTGGACTGAAGGCCATCATTAACCAGTAGCACATTACATGTATGCTAAGTCTCACAGGTGCTTCTCACAAAATTAGAATAGCCTTAAAAAGTTAAGTTATTTCAGTTCTTCAATACAGAAAGTGAAACTCATATTCTATAGCGTCATTACACACAGAGTGATCTATTTCACGTGTTTATTTCTGCTAATGTTGATGATTATGGCTTACAGCCAATGAAAACCCAAAAGTCATTATCTCAGTAAATTAGAATACTTTATAACACCAGCTTGAAAAATTATTTTAAAATCTGAAATGTTGTCCTACTGAAATGTATATTCAGTAAATGCACTCAGTACTTGGTCGGGGCTCCTTTTGCATCAATTACTGCATCAATGCGGCATGGCATGGAGGCGATCAGCCTGTGGCACTGCTGAGGGGTTATGGAAGCCCAGGTTGCTTTGATAGCAGCCTTCAGCTCGTCTGCATTGTTGGGTCTGGTGTCTCTCATCTTCCTCTTGACAATACTCCATAGATTCTCTATGGGGTTAAGGTCAGGTGAGTTTGCTGCCAATCAAGCACAGTGACACAGTTATTTGTAAACCAGGTATTGGTACTTTTGGCAGTGTGTACAGGGGCCAAGTCCTGCGGGAGAATGAAATTTCCATCTCAAAAAAGCTTGTCGGCAGAGGGAAGCATGAAGTGCTCTAAAATGTCCTGGTAGATGGCTGCGGTGACTTTGGTCTTGATAAAACACAGTGGACCTACACCAGCAAATGACATGGCTCCCCAAACCATCACTGATTGTGGAAACTTCACACTAGACCTCCAGCAGCTTGGATTGTGGCCTCTCCACTCTTCCTCCAGACTCTGGGACCTTGATTTCCAAATGAAATGCAAAATTTTCTTTCATCTGAAAACCACACGTTGGATCACTGACAACAGTCCAGTTCTTTTTCTCCTTGGCCCAGGTAAGACGCTTCTGGCGTTGTCTACTGGTCATGAGAGGCTTGACACAAGGAATGTGACACTTGTAGCCCATGTCCTGGATACGTCTGTGTGTGTGGAGGCTCTTGAAGCAATGACTCCAGCAGCAGTCCACTCCTTGTGAATCTCCCCCAAATTTTTGAATGGCCTTTCCTTAACAATCCTTTCAAGGCTTTGTTTATCCCGGTTGCTTGTGCACCTTTTTCTACCACACTTTTTCCTTCCACTCAACATTCCATTAATATGCTTGGACACAGCACTCTGTGAACAGCCAGCTTCTTTAGCATTGACCTTTTGTGGCTTATCCTCCTTGTGGAGTGTGTCAATGACTGCCTTCTGGAACATCTGTCAAGTAAGCAGTCTTCCCCATGATTGTGGAGCTACGGAAACAGACAAAGGGACCTTTATAAATGCTTTGGAAGCTTTTGAAGATGTTTTTTGTTAATTATTCTGATTTACTGAGATAATGACTTTTGGGTTTTCATTGGCTGTAAGCCATAATCATCAACATTAACAGAAATAAACACTTGAAATAGATCACTCTGTGTGTAATGACTCTATATGATATTCACTTTTTGTATTGAAGAACTGAAATAAATTAACTTTTTGATGATAATTTTGTGAGAAGCACCTGTATATGGACAACATATGGAAGGTATAAATGGGCACTTCATTTATCACCCTGCTGTGCTCTTTCGAACCCTAGAATTGTACATTTGTTCTTTTTAGAAAGGAACCAACACCTCTGGAGTTAAACCCATATCTGTGAACATCTGATGTGAGGAGCAGAGGCCAGATGGGATGTTGTATGCTTGCTTGACCCCGTTATGACTTCATGGAGAGAAATGGCACCATAAAGCACACACATATGCATATTATTGTGGTACTGGAGTTTACATCCGTTGGCCAAAAGGTTGTCCAGATATAATATACATGGTCCTCTTAAGACATCCTAATCCCAAAACTTCATGTGTGACCCACCAGAAAAGAAAATCCATAAGCACACAAAGTAACGCGATAAAAGGATTTGTAGGCAGAGAAGGATCCACACTCCTAATTGTCATTTTGCTCTTTTTGCCATTTCCTTATACAGAGAGGAACTTGTAAGAGATCCGGGAAAGCTTTCACCTTCCTACAGTCTTCTCAATGCTGTAGATAGTCTGTTGTTTGCTTTCTCTGATCCATTTCCAAACGCACAATTTTCAGTGTTTGATCCAGAAAATCTTTTTTTAGCATGCATTCACGTGAAAATGCATTCAAGCAAAATGTGCCACAATCATACGAGCAGCACTCGGCATGCATATGTAACCTTAACATCCATTTCATCATAAATAGAAATTCTTCATACATCTGCATAATCTAAAGCTCGCATTGAGGTTGTCCACCAGATCCCTGATTGACCAACCAACCTACATATATTGTGATGCGTCGACTTAATTGTGAAAAAAGCTAAGAATTTTCCTTTTTAGAGATCTGGGTGATGAAGTTATATGGAAATCAACTTGGTTTTCACCCTCATTTTTTTAAGCAGATCTTGAAATGCTTGGATGGAATGTGAGAAGAAGACAACTTAGGGACCGATATCTAAAATGTTCTGCAAAACTTGTCTTCGTGTTGGTGACCAATGCATATAGAAGGGTTACATTTCTATAGAAAGGACCTTTCACTGGACTTTTTATCATTTAAACCGAGTACCGCTTCTGATTGGCTCAGCTCCACTGATTCTGGAACAGTTTTTCTTTTTCTTCTGTGCCCCTCCGTTCTATAGTTATGCCCTTCGGTAATAAAGATGGACATTTTCATCCTGGGCATATACCAGAGAACCCTGTGGGCGTTTCCTTTTCCCCTTTGACTCAGGCCAATCAAAACACGGCCACACCCACAGATAAGTTCTATGGTATACTCCCAGTTGGCTAAAGGGAAAATTTGCACGTTTATTACAGATCGGTATAACTTTGGAACAGAGGGGCACAGGAGAAAAAGGAAAACTGTTCCAGAATCACTGGAGCTTGGCCAATTGGAGGGGTAAAAAATCAAGTGAGAGGTCCTCTTTAAGTACATAAGACCCCTAGTTTTTAGAATAGGTTAGACGTAATGTACCAGAACTAGATTAAGGCACATTTACACAAGATGGTCTCATGGCTTCATCTTCATGTTCTGCTGTTATTCGCACTCCCGATGAAATGATGTAGACCGCTATCAGGGGGATAAAAAAAATAAATAAATACATTTTCTATTTCTCTGTATACATAAAAACAACAGCAGATCGTCATTGCAGCAGAACCACTTCTTGTCGTCATGGCAACTGAAATTCAAGCATTCCTTCCCCTCATCCTACCTCCCTCTTCCTCTGCTCCCCACTCCCCACCTCCTTCTCTCCATGGACATGATTCAGCCACAGAGTCATCGTTCATGACTACCACATGCTCAGAGCACTTTCATGTCATGCAAGTTTTGCAAACGCTATAGAAAGAAATATGGAGGCCATGATGTGGACCGGTCACCAACTTTCTTATGGACCATACCTCTTTAAGAGGTCATTCTGACCACCAAGAGATTTCCATTGTAGTGAACAACCCATAATTATTAGAAACGATCCTGGAATTCCTATGACTAATTTATGTAAACTACTTGGAATGTTCTTGGATTTACTATGGCTTTTACATTGGGGTCTTTATACTTTATCTTCTGGGTCTTGGTACTTTTTCCCATGGATTCATATTCATTTTGGGCTCTTGTCTTCTAGATTATTAGCACCATCTCAATAATGGGCCCACATTGATATAATTGTCCAGAAAAGTTTAGACCTTGTGGTTTCCTTTCTGGTATGTCAGATTCTGATCATTTACACAAATATATGACTTGTTCCTAACATTCCAAAATGTCTCTGCACGAACACAGGGCCAAAAAATATGACCCATATTAGGAACCACATTACTAACAGAAACAGAGAGATTAAGTATACAAGAGGTAAAGAGAATTTTTTTTTAGAAAACTTTTTAAATTTAAAAGGGCTTGTCCCTTATTCCCAACTTGGGAAATCTTTGTGTTTCTCCCTTTGCATTTGTTTCTGTCCTCTTATGTGTTTTTTGTGATGATGCTCAATTGTTAGTGGGAGGAGCAGTCAGGGATCAGCAATGACCCATGCAGGACTAGTCACTCATCCTGAGCACTGCACCATCGTTACTGAGTAGGGAGGGACCAACTATTGCTTTGTCACGTATTGCATAAGGGACTGTAGGTGCCTGTCTGTTCCCTTGCGTTAGGGGCGCCCTAGTCTATCCCTGTCCCCCAGATTACCCTGGAAGGTGGAGACGCTGGGGTCAGGTACCTTGCTATGCTCCTATATTAAACCTAATCTGTTCCCTCCCCCTCCCAGGGAGGTGTGAGGCTGAATTGTATAGGATTACACTAACCAGACTGACAAGAGAACAGACAAGGATGAAAGCAAACTACAATCATACAAAAATACTCACAAAACAACAGAATGGAGCATAGGAGAGGGATAGGTAGGAGAAACTAAATAGGAGAGGATAAGGATAAACATGCAAACCAACTCCACGCAGAAATCTCCTGAACAACTCTCCAACCGCTTACTCCAAACACTGCATTTCTCCTCCAACACCAAACCAAGACGTCGAACTATCACTTGCAATTCCCAAGTGCCAGTGTGTAGCCCTGGTGTGAAGGCACACGCAGTACCCTGGAGAATGTGCGGAGAGGTAGCAGTTTAATGCTCAATAAACATTCACTCCATCACACACTTAGACACACCCACAGGATATATATAGCTAGTCAGATCTAGCCAGCGAGCATCCAGTGAGTGAGTTTCCTGTCAGAGGACAGAGGAGGGAGTCTAGCCTGGACGTGGAGGGAGGAAGAAGTTCAGCCAGATCCTGTCAGCAGTTCTTAAAGTGGAGGCTAGTACAGGTGAGCCAGTTCACCTCAGCCTAGTCAGAGCTGTGCCCCACTAGAAGACAGACGGAGACATCTTTTGAGAAAGAAGAGTTAGTTGCAGATACTTCAGTCGCCTGTCCCAAGGACAGTGAGGTTCAGTTGACGTGCTCCTGCCTAGAAGAATACTGAGATTCTGTCAGCAAGCTCCAAGAAAGAAGTAAGGAAGGATTGATTTATATGACCTTTGAAAGTGTGGAGTGCTTATGCTACAAGCGCGGACAAGGCGAAGGGCACAGTGGAAGGATTCTTAGAAGTGCATTAGGATTGGATTATCCTGCACAATTTCACCGGTCACTGGGGACCGAAGCATCACTATTGCTCCAGGCATAGTGATAGGAAAACCAGAGGCTTACTGGACCTTAGGTCGCGGCAAGCAGCCCTTGGAGTGTCAGTACGTAACAGGGGTCAGGTGGAATAGGAACTTTGAGCCTGATCAGCAAAAGCAAGAACCTAGTTCCATCAAAGGAAGGCTCCGACCACAAAACTGACCGGGCAGTACAGCTTGGAGAAGCTGGAGAAATTGGAGTGAACTACGCTTTATGCTGGTTGGACTCATTACCATTGTGGAAGTAAAGGAGGCCCCTAACTTGTTCAGCTGCTACCCCAAATCACATTCTCCATCGGATCAGCCTCCCTGGGACCTGCATTACCATCTGACAAGTAAAAGGTATGGAAAGACGCTGACGGTGTGAGACTGAGTTATTTGATTGCATCCCTGCACAACCCCACCATAACTATCGACCTGAGGGAAGAGTCCCACCTGTAGGGGACCTGACATCTAGCTGCCTCACCATCCCCTCAGAGATCTACAGCAGCGCTGGTACAAATTACCAGAGAACTACAGGTGGCGTCACGAACTGTATATATACCTATCCCCTGTAAATATTCCCCCCAACATACGCCTGACCGCCAGGGCCACAGACCGAGCCACCGCTACCTGTGAAACCCCCATAGACTTCCATGGGCTCGGCTCTGGGTACCCCATTGCCCTGGTAACCCACAATTGTGGTGCGTGGTCGAGACACCAGTGATGAGCATATACACCAGAGGGGAGTGGCCAACACAGAACAGCTGAGACAATTCAGGATTGAGAGCTCCAGGAGATCAACTGAACCGATTAACCCTTGTAAGAAAAGAGCAAAGAAAACCTGCACTGTTTAATCAGATGGTGAAGCACTTCTAATCAGTGCAGGATTTTGTGTGACCAGATGCTGCGATCTTCCGGCCCTTCTCTATCGAGGTACCACTGTGAGAAGGCCTGTTTGCAGACACTGTGAGACAAGTCAGTGAGATGATAAGAAGAACACTGAGAATCTTGGCTGATCAGTGCCAGCAGAGAGTACACCTGTCTAGAGATGTAGAATAAACAGTGACTGTGAAGAGAGAAGCGCCAATAGGGTAAAACCCTAATATAGGAGTCAGTAAAAACAATGGGTTTGCTCACCTTGGGTGGTTGTGTGAAGATCTATTGTTTTTCTTATTACTCTCGATAAAGATGCCAGTACGGCATTGAAACGTGTAGTGGACAATAAAGAATCTTCTAATGAATATCGTAACAAGAGACTTATTTCCAGCAGCGCAGCCAAATTTTAAACATGTTTTTTTTCTGTTTTGGTAATGTCTAGAGATGTACTAAGCAGTGGACAGAGTGACCAATCATCCTGGAACCAGCCGCAAGGCCTAAATTCTTAACCATACTGTGTGAATGCGGTAGTGGCTCAGGGGAAAATTCCAAGAGTATTCCTCCTTCTCTTGAATTCTAACGTAAAAAGTAATCTGTGACAGTGACTGAGACAACCTTATAAGTCCCACAACATCTGTTGTGCATGACGTTATGAACGCTGCTTAGAAACTGTTCCTGTTACTGTTGTGTTGGGTCAAATTATGCGACTCTTCTCTGATGTGTAACTGCCAAGCTCTGTGCCTCAATTCCCACGTGTAACCGGCAAGCTCCATCCCTTAACTCTGATGTGTAGTTGTAACCGCCAAGCTCTGTATCTCAGTTCTGACATGTAACCGCCAAGCTCTGTGCTTCAATTGTAATGTAGAACCACAAAACTCTGTGCCTTCCATCTCATGTGTAACGTCAAGCTCTGAGGTTCAACTCTGTATTATGACCTCCAAACTTTGTGTCTCAACTCTGTATGTAACCACCAAGCTCCTTGCCTCAATACTCTGTGTAACTACCAAGATATATGCCTCATTGGGAAACTGTAATTAATTTCTTTAGTTGCCCCACATTGTGTTTCAGTTAAACCTGGCTGAGTCAATGTGAGTAACTGCTCCATCTTTGAGTGGGGTGTTGAGTTATGGGCCACACACCCAGAACTGACCCTCTGGAAAATCAATAGGTCACCAAATTGTCAAGCATAGTTTAGGAAGGAAAGTCAACTATGGGCATCCAAGGTCCTTTTTTATACATCAGGTCTATTGCCTATACTGAAAATATCAAGAAAGTAATATATTGTCTGCCATTGACCTTCCTTTTATGTGCTACGTATTTCCACATAATTTCCCACTGGACGTAAATTCTGCATTGCCTTGTACATATGAGCTCCTAATCCAGTGTTTTTTGTTTTTTTTAAAGAAGAAATGTTTTATTCAAGGTCAGAAAGATTTCACAGTGAGATTTGATCCCAGGCTGGCAGTATTTCTGCCATTGTTATATGAGCAATCAATACTTCCAGCTACTCCTTCTCAGTATCAGTCTGGATGGTGAAGGTCTAAAATATATATTACTTTGATAATGGTTCAATAAAAATTGAATAGATGAGAAATTTTAATTCAACCTACTCCCTTGTCTTACCCCTCATTTTAATTCATTATCCCCTTGGGACCTAATACATAATCTGTGCTAGAACCCCAGCGGAAATGTGATCCTTAAAGTACGACCACCTTCATTGGGTGATTGAAGGGATTTGTCCAAAATGGTTCTTCTAAATTCACACTAGGCAACTTTGACCCAATAATGAAGTATTGGTAGTATTCAAGTATTGAAGTCCTGTAGCTCCAACCCACAATTATAGCGTCTGAATTATAGGATACTGATTATAAAGTATGGGGGGAAGAGTATAAACTCAGATTTGGGGCTGGGACTGGATCATGAAGATGAACCACCTCTGCTTCTATCAGACCTCTGGCTGAGATCAACTTTCCCTTTATAAAATTATTAAAAAATTATTACTTTCTATGAAATTATTTGGCTATAAACCCCAAGGATGGACTTTGGATGTTACTAAGTGACATCAAGTGCATTATGAGGGCACTGTGGCATTGTTTATTGTCGACTCTATGGCCACCTCCTTGTAAAAGGCTACTAATGCCTCCAGGTAGGCTTGGCATGGATGGCCTCAAAATATTGAGACTTGCTGGGTTTTGTAGGTGCCCATACACCTAAGAGAGCTGTAGGCTAGCAGTCATAGTATGCGGGATGGGAACGGGTGGTAGCTTTAGGTTCAACATTCTTAGGGGGGGAGCCAAATTTTTTTTTTTATATTTTGTATCTCCACGAAGTGGCATTGCAAGTGCTGAAGATCCCAGACATACGCCCCGGATCTTTGGGCGGTACCATTTTCAAGTGTGTTGGCATCAATATGGCCCTGATACAGTAGGCTCTGTCCCACCTTTCTCCTCTAGGCCGCCAAATGCTGCAAGCTTAAAGCCTGCAAGATGTCAGCATCCTGGCGTAGTTGTGGCGTAAGGACGTCAGTCACCGCATTGCTCCTCCTCTGTCGGCCCACTCTGTGCGCAGGCGGGAAGAGGCGAGTATAAACTTTATCTTTTTTGTAGGAAGTTGCACAAAAGTGACATTATTACTTAAGGATGAGGCATTCAGGTCATCAGTACTTTTTATGGGGGAATTAATGCTTTCTAAACTAAGACATTATTTTAATAGGGCACTCAGGGAGGAATATTTGTTTTAAGGGGGCACTGAGGGCATTATTAATCATTTAGGGGGCACAATATTTGCCTTGTGCTGGCAACCTATACTACGCCACTGTTGTCAGCTGATTCTCCGACCGCCGTTCTCCTCAGTACACCATGCGTGTGTTTTCAATGTGAAAGTGAAGTAGGCCGCTCCTGGTGAACAAAAGATGGGGCCTTGAATTTCAACATGTTCCTGGCTCACGATCTCCTTTATAGTTCATCCCAAACATGTTGTATGGGGTTGAGGTCCTGGCTCTGTGTGGACAGTCATGTTCTCCCCCCTCCATATCTGTATGGAGCTTGTGTACTGGGCATAGTCATGGGGAACGGAAAATGACCTTCCCCAAACTGTTCCCACAAATCTGGAATTATCCACAATGTCTTGTGCTGAAGGATTAAGATTTCCCTTCACTGGAACTTAAAGGCCGAGTCCGAGCCCTGATAACAATCCCATAGTATTATCCTCCTTCACCATCTGTACAGCGGGCAGAGAGCAGTTGGGGTAACGTTCTCCTGGCATTCACCAAACCCAGACTCCTCCATCAGACGCCAGATAGAGAAGTGTGATCCATCACTGCGGTTCCTTCCACTTCTCAATAATATCGCTCACAGGTGACGGGGGAAGATTTAGGAGGAAGAAATGTCAGGAACGGACTTGTTACCCCGATGGCTCCTATTACAGGACCGCTCTGGCATCCGTGAGCTCTGCACCACCGGCCGCTCTGTCACATGTTAGTAATGGCAGACGGCAGAAAATTCCAGGAAAGCTGAATGGCATCAAACATTTCCATGAAAAGAACCTAAAAGTGAATGCGAAGCTTCAATGGCACTGATTACAGAAGTGAGTCAGAGTGCAGACACGCGGATTGCTGCCCCTGACATAGAAATATCAATATATCGATTTTATAACCTCATTTTCCTCACTGCCGCCCTTGCATCCTTGAAGACGTAGAAGCGCGGAAAAGGAGATACAGAGAAGAAAAAAAAATGACAAGCAGCGGAGAAGATCGCAGCAGATTGCCACACAATGGCTTTCCCGTGGAGGAAAATTCTGCTATCCAGAAAGTGAGTGGCATCAGGATTGGAGATGACTTTCTCTGCTTGACCTAATGGCTCATCAAATCAAAGCGAATCCGCGGGAGACGCCTGTAACAAGGCCTTCAGCAACCGGCATGGAAACCATTTGTCACTCCCGCGTAAAGACCACGAGGCCATTGCCAGTTTATGAACTTATGTCTGATCCATTTGTTTTTGTACGGAACATAATATTATTATGCAGCGTTATTATATCAACTGCACCTAAAGATATACACCCACTTCTGCTATATATACTGTATATAGGTACAATATATATATAGAGAGAGAAACAATGAGACCTTCCACATGATCAGATATTCCGGATTACCACATAGTCATGGAATAGAATGCAAAACACAGAGAAGATTCTGATCATGTGATAGTTAGCTCTTTTAAAGGGGTTGTCTACTACCTGGACTACCCCTTTGTAAATTAAGTAGTCCCCCTGGTAAAATAAGAAATACCCTATATTCACCTTCTGCATCGACGCCGTTGTTTACAGGGGCTTGCATAACATTGTTGTGCCACGTAAACCCTGCAGCCAATCAGAGGCCGCTAATGTTCTCACACTTCCATTGAATGAACCCCAAAACATGTATGCTGATTGGCTGCAGGGCTAGAGTGGTAAAACAATGTCATGTGAGCCCCGGGAGCCCCGGCGCCGATGCAGGCGGCATGCATATGTTCCTTTTGGTTGGGCTAGTTCATTTAAAAAAGGTGCATATCGGTCCTCTGAATACCCGATAATCAGGCAAAGCAAACCGGCTGATAATCGACTAATGAACAAAAAAAATTGCTTGTTCGTAGGGTGAAATGATTTTGTATAAATCATTGCATCTTTCTCGGCAGCACATTTTATTGTGTAAGCATGTGCTGCCAAAATTATGATGGTCTATGAACACAGACCATTAACAAATCGTAAGCACGGTCTGCCTGTCCAAAAGGTGATTATTACATGACCGCCGGTCGCAATCACAGAGCCGTTTTTCGGACGCAGGTAACGTGGTGTAAACGAGCCCTTGAGTGCTGTGATAGACGCAAGATTTCCAGAATAAAGTCTCGTTCAGACATCAATGATTTTTCGCATACGTGAAAAAAATGGTTGGATTTTCAGCAGCCTTTGGTCACTTTTTTACCATCAATGGTTTTCTCCTATGCCAATAAAAAATAAATACATTGCACAGCTTCTACTACACATTTTCTGCCAGGATCCCAAACAAATCACTGGTGTCAGGACAATTTCTGATCTACTTGTAATAAACAGGGATTATCTAGCCTGGGCCACCACCTGCCGAGCCTGGAGGACTTGCCATGTCCATCCATTAAACGGACAGATAAGAATGGTGTAATACCTTATTGTTCCTCTAGAGGCACGGTAGAGGAATTGAACACTTTCTGATGGATTTCCCCAAGGTTGATCACTTGGGGTCTAAAAATCAAGGCACTTATAACTGGATGGAAGACACTCAAACAGAAAACTGTTGTCCAAAGTGTTGTGCCCCATTAAGGCATATTAAAAGCTACTTCTCATTGAAAAATCACTGGGCAACATTTCAGGCAAATCCTTTTTTTTTCTCCTGTCCTAAAGAGGTTATCTAGGCAAGAATTTTCCACTAATGACCTATGAAGCATGTTCTACTTTCTAGACACCTCCACATATAATACCCCAAGTTGAGAATAATAAGCAGAAAAAAATAATCGGCGGCCCCTATAAATAACCACCGAGAGGAGCAACATTAAAAAACTGCAGAAAATTCGCCCACTTATGGCCATTTACATACAGATAAGAATCTGCTGACAGCAATTTACTACTTGCAAATGACAAGAATAATTTATCAAATTGCATCGGGCGAAGCTCAGCAACATTTTACGGGGTATTTTTTTCACTCCTCTCCGGTATCCAGATGAACATTCTTGTTTATTCATTAAGCAATTGCATAATTCACGGCCTTTTTTTTGTTTGTTTGTTTCTTAAAAACAGCGCCATGCCTGTACACAGGTGAGCTTTGGTATTGCAGCTTAGCCCCATTCAAATTAATGGGGTTGAACAGCAATACCGGAAAAAAACCAAGGAAATAGATTGGCGCTGTTTCCAGAAAAATAAAAGGTATTTTTTTTGTTCCAACTTCAAAAATGTTGCACTTTGGAAACCTTCAACAAGCAGGTTGATTGCTGTTGATTGATCCGATTATGACTTTTTGTAACGTAATTTGCATTATTAATCGGATTGTGTAGAATATTGAAACTCAACCAAAGTAACTAAATGGTTCTGAGTTGCAATTCTAGACACAGCCACTTATGAAAGAGTGGCGCTATATCTCCTTTTTTTGTAAACTACCACCCCTATAGAACATTGATGGCCAAACTGTCTAATTGCCATATGAATGCATAAATGTTGCATTGATGATTTATTTATTAAGGGGGGTAATTTTCTCACCTTACGTCTTAGAAATCCAGGTTAGCTCCAGGTTTATGTGGGCCACTGTACAGCAGAGTCCCAGTGAGCCCTTCTTCGCTTTTGCCTTTCAGGAGCCATAACTTTTTTTTTATTATTTTTCGGTCGATAGCAAAAGCTGACAACATGGAGGGTAAGGAAAATCTTGCAAATAGTGACCCCAGATGATGACGTCGAGGTGTTCCTGATGATTTTCGAAAGGGTGGCCGAATGGGAAAAATTGCCTCTGAAGCAGTGAGCAGAGGTTTTGGTGCCATATCTAACAGGGTAATCACACAAGGCCTATTATGACCTGGCCTTGCAGGATGCAAAATAGTGCGCTTAGGAGTGACCCTGACTATCAGGGTGCAACGGGTGCACCACTTGGCCTACTTCAGTGACAAACTTCCCCGGTCCCAAATGTTTGACCTCCTACACCTGGTACAAAAGTGGTTACTACCTGAATCCTCCTCCCAGCACAGATGGTGGGAGAGGGTCATCATCGACTCGTTCTTACACTCACTACCGAGGCCGGTGCATTCCTGGGTTGCCCAGGGAGATGCCCAGAATGCCAATTATGTGGTCAGCCTGGTGGAAAGGTACCAGGTGGTTGAGAGTTCCTGGGGAAGCAAATGGTCCTAGCATCTCCGTACTGGGGTTCCTAAATGGGGTTGACAACCAAAAAAGGGGATCTAGAGCCTCTTGTGGCGTACAAGAGCCGAGGAGGCGTCTGAGTTGTTGCCAAAGGCCCCATCTAATAACGTGACTTGTTGGAGGTGTCACACCCCGGGTCTCATAGCCGCCCAGTGCCCCATGACCACCAAGCCAATGGACTACAGCATAAGACGTCGCTGCTCATAGTTTTCATACCCTGCCTGCAGTGCTGTCCCTCTACCAGGCGAGGGGCTGCATGTATGTCCTATAGCAGTGAATGGAGTGCAAATGACTGGTTTGTTGGATTCGGGAAGTTTGGTAACCTTAGTGAGGACCACAATTCCTCATCGGCTGATTCCTGGGAAGATGGTGAGTGTCCGCTGTATCCATGGGGATGCTAAAGACTACCCTGTGGCTCGAGTGGTCATAGACACAAACTGTGACACAGAGTCCCGGTGACATGGGCATAGTCAAGGACCTATTACTCCCTGAGACTTTATTTTGCTTTATTCTGAGACCAGCCGGTAAAGCAGGGTCACCTAGTTTCTCGGATGACAGCCAGTTTGCTCCTAAGAAACCTCGTCTCAGGCTGCAGCTGACAGGTTTTCATTTTGTGTGCTTGTTGGCGATGAGGATGAGGCAGCATCCCTGGAGGCAAATATCCCTGATCTGGAGGTGCCTGGGGAAAACTTTGGAACCACTCAATTCAGGGACTTAACTCTAAAAGAGGCATTTGATAATATGTCTGTTCTTAATGGTGTTGCTCAAGAGCTGGGAGCTGACAGCCAATATCTGTATTTTGCCGTGAATGGGGAGTTACTAGCTGAGAGGGGAGGTAATCGAGTAGTTACTAGTGCCAGGTCCGTGTAGAGTGTTAGATATGGCCCGTACACATGTTAGTTGGTCATCTGGGGGTAGTAAAAAACCCAGGAACGGATACTCCAGAGGGTCTACTAGCACAGTTGTCACCGAGAAATCTTGTCCCACCTGCCAGCTGATCTCCCTGGTGGCTCACTTCCATAGCCCCTTACTGCTGTTGTCTATCATAGAGGTCCATATCTTATCCAGAAAGGGGTTGCCTAAGAAGATCCCAACAGACCAAGAGACTCCATTTATGTCAAAGGTGATGAGGGAGCAGTGCAAAACCCTGAAAATCACACAAATCAGGATCTCAGTTACTCATCCACAGATGGACGGTTTGGTGGAAAGGCTTAATAAATCCCTGAAGGCCATGTTGAAGAAGATTGTAGAAAAAGACTGCCACATGAACTCCTGGATGTAGCAAAGGAGACCTGGGAGGCGGAGTCTACACCCTACCGGAGTGTAATCAAACATGTGTCCCAGATGCAAGAAAGAATTGCCGAGGTGATGCACATTGTGAAAGAAAACCTCCTCCAAGTCCAAGAGGCACAGTCGAGGGTGTACAATAGATCGGTGAGGGTGAGACACTTTAGCCCTGGAGATCAGTTACTGGTGCTTGGTGTTAGTGCCTACAGTTGAGAGCAAATTCCTGGTCAAGTGGCAAGTCTGCTATAAAGTAATTGAAAAGGTTGGCGACGTCAACTATAAGGTCCACTAACCAGGGCGAAGGAAGCCCTACCAGGTGTACCACGTCAGACTGATTAGGCCATGGAGAGATAGGGAGCCCATGGAAGCTCTGTGTTTGGTGGCTGATTCTGAAGCCGATGTGAAAGATGTCAAGATGGCAGAGTTGCTGTCACGTGCCCAAAAGCAACACTACCGAGAGTTGCTACATTGGAACAGAGACCTGTTCTCAGAACAACCGGGTTGTACTCAGATCATAGAGCATGAGGTTCTCACAGAGCCTCATGTTTGGATACCTTAAAGCCATATCGGATTCCTTAAAGTCACTGAGAGGTGATCTCAAAAGAGGTGAAGCGGATGCTGAGACTGGAAGTCATTGAAGAGTCCAAGAGTGGCTGTTCCACTCCCATAGTCTTAGTGCTGAAAGCAGATGGAGAATGGCAGTTTTGCAATGACTATAGAAACCTGAATGAAGTTTCTAAGTTTGATACATACCCAATGCCCAAAGTGTTGAAGAAATGATTGAAAGACTAGTGCCTTTCAGTTTTCAAAGAGCTCCAGCCACCTTCCAGAGAGCCATGGACCGGATCCTAACTCCCCGCAAGAAATATGCAGCTGCCAACCTGGATGACATCTTGATCTTCAGCCAGGATTGGGGAAGCCATCTGAGCAAAGTCCAGGCGATACTTGATACTCTGCAGAAGGCAGGGTTTTCCATAAACCCGAAGAAATGTGCCATAGGCATGGAGGAAGCTAAATATGTGGACTATGTTGTAGGCAGGGGCGTCATAAAGCCCAAAATAAGTAAAGCTGACGCGATCCAGAGTTGGCCACAACCGCTCACAATAAAGCAGGCCATGGCGTTCCTGGTCATCATAGACCACTACCGCCGGTTCATCCCTAACTTCGCCATGATAGCAGCCCCGCTGATGGACCTCCTTAAAGGGACAAAGTCGGCTATGACTAAGTGATCTCCAGAAGCTGAGACAGCTTTCCAGGAACTGAAGCTAGCCCTGTGTAAACAGCCACTGTTGGTGGCACTGGATTTCTCTAAGGAGTTTTTGGTCCAGACGGATGCGTCAGATGTTGGGCTCTGCGCTGTTTTATCACAAGTGGTGAATGGGGAGGAGCACCCCATAATGTATCAAAGTCGGAAGCTGTCATCCTGTGAGAAGAATTACTTCATACCGGAGAAGGAATGTTTGGCCATCAAGTGGGCATTGGACATTCTACCTCTTAGGCAGGATGTTCAGGCTAGAGTCAGCTGGAGTGGATGAGGGAGAAGAAGGTGAACAATGCATGAGTGACCAGGTGGCTCCTGGTACTTCAGTATTTTAGCTTCTATGTGGAGCATGGGCCCGGAAAACTGCATGGCAATGCTGATGTACTGTCGAGGGTCCACTGTTTGATCGCGGAAGGTGCAAAGCCCCCAGCTTTGGGCGGAGGGGGTGGGTATGTAAGATGGCCACCGGACAGGTCCTTGAGGGCAGATATGTTATCATCAAGGTTGGTAGGTTCAGTGATGTAAGCCCGGGAAAGCAGGCTGCAAGCACGTATAGTGCTGAGAGAGTTAATAGGGCATATCAGGGCCGGGTGAGCACTGAAAGAGCTGGATTGGACTGGCTGCTTGCATTTCCACACCCCGGAGCTTGGCGTGGCCAATAAAATGGAGACCAGTTGTCTTATTCAGTGTTTGTGATTGAAGGGGGATAGATCTCCAGTGTGTTGGTCTCTACTAAGGACGCAAGAACTGGACACCAATCCAACTGGGCGAACCTGCAATACTGTATGGACTATTAACTTTGTGTTTTCACTTTGTGCTGGAAAAAGGCTTTCTTTTGTTTGGTTTCCTGAGTGGTTTATAGAGTTTTAATAAACCAGCCAGGACATTTTAATGAAACGGCTTCCTGTTCCTACTTCAAAACTAAGTGAGTAGAAACCCTACAACGGTAATACAATAGTATTGCAGTGTATTGCAAAATTACTGATCTCTTATAAAGGCACTGGCTTAGAGCGCAGTCAGACAGCTGTATAACACGGATAATGATCACATCACAGTGCACAGACTGGCCGGTGGCTCTCCTGACACAAGCGTGACAGCTGCATAGAAATACATGAACCTGCCATGCTTGGGTTAGGAGAGCCACCGGCCAGTCCAAGCATTGTGATGCGACCATCGTCTGTGTTATACTGCTGTGTGAATGAGCCCTTAGGTGTATACACACAGTAGACGGGGGACCTTCAGTAGCCCTCTGGCTGCTATAACAAGGCCATCAATATCCTGCAATTGTGTTCTGGGGATGATGAGGTCATAAAAACCTCTTTCTTCATTTCCCAACTCTTAAAGGGTTTACCAGGACTATGTTTTTTTTTGATTTTACCATGGGCCTAAAAACTAACAGCAGGTAGTTGCTAACTACCTGCCTGTTCTAATTGGCACCAGATCAGCTCAGTCACCGACTGCTCTGCTGGCGATTCAGCTGTTCCACGTCAACAGAGCAGCTCTTCTTTTTCCTCTCTGCTCTGCCAACAGGGGCGTGACTGCCAGAGTCATTCTGATTGACAGCCTGCTCCCCACAGTTAGGGTAGCCGGCTGTCAGTCAGCATGATGTCAGCAGTCACACCCTGTTAGTAAAGCAAAGCAGGAGAAAATCTCTGGTGACGTGACATTAGCAGAAGCTGATGAATCCTCTGGCAGAAGTGGTCTGTGACCGCTCTGTGCTAGCAGAGATTGTCGCCAGGCACAATTACTAGCTTGTTAGTTCTTAGGCCCATAGTAAAAAAAAAAAAAATCCCGGATAAACCCTTTAAATGCCACCGTCATGATTGACAGCAGCGTCTAAGTGATTAAACTGCTGCGACTGGTGTAGGATGTATGAGACGGCTCCTAAGACTGCCTCATAACTGAAGTACGCAGGGACGTACATATCATTGGTGCAACCTGTGTGGTGTAAGAGGTAATTTTTAGGAGCTCTTGGGCTGCAAAGGACTCACATATTGTTTTTGCACAGGGAATCTTTTCTAGAAGTATTGATATGTATTACACAAATTGCCCAGGCATTGGTACCTATTCTGAGTAGATGATACTGAGCACGGACCCCCATCTATATGCCCTAATGACAAATTAGTAGGGGTTGTCCTATTACAATCATTTATTAAGCAGGGATAAAAAAGTATTACAATAGTGGCGCTACAGGCTAAAGGTCACTGCCCTATAATTTGAGCCTGTGGTTTTTGACGCAACCTGTAGACATACATTGTGGAAACTTTTGCGAAACGTGCGCTCCACCCAGTATTCACAGACTACATATAACCGCCATCCTCCATCTATATCAGTATTACAACCCTTTCTGTTTGACTCTAAAAATATTTCCCCGGCTCTGGGGAAGACAAAGAAGAGCACGGATTAGTCTTTTCCTACTCCGCGGACCCTCCTCCCATTCTCTTAGACTCATCTGGAGACATTTTCGGTAGTAATGGCAACATGGGAAGCAGCATGACGAGAAGAGCTTGTTCCGTACGCCGCTTCTGAACAGTAGTGGGCGAAAAAAAAAATAACGAGACGTTTTGCTGGGTTTATTCAAACCCTATTGCTAGATACAAGATTGCCGGCATGAGGTCTCCCACCCACCAAATTGATTTTTTTGTACTTTCCTCTTACAGGTACATTAACAGAAAAATACTTTTTTTTCATCCAAGCTTAAGCGGCTGGATTAAAAATCACACGATTAACCCTTGTAGACGTGAAGAAAGATTTGATGGTGTTTTCTTTACAATCCTACATGTTTTTGTTTCTTTTTCTTGCATGTTTTATATCCTTTTGTAGCTGCATAATTCGGGCTTCCTGTTGCCTGTGTGGGAGGGACCTAAAACAAGTCTGTGTAACTGGAGAGGCAGTAGGTTGTATAGCTGATGTAGCTACATTTCCTTGTCAATCAGGTAGTAAAAACTAATTGGATCTGATCTTCACCATGGTTGGGAACACATTACCACTCTTCGCTGAGGAGTAGGACACATGTGCTTTTACCCTCCATGGAATTAAAGGGCAGTGTCTGAATCCGTCAAGTTTACTCATCTGGCCATTTCCGCCTTTCTAATTCACAGTAAATAGAGCTGTTTCTGCCACATTAGTTCATAGTCAACAGAACGGCTGAGTAAGGACACTCGGCTTTTTATGACTCTCATTCAACTCCGTGGAGGCAGATGAAAAAAAAGCTCAGTCTGTTCTCAGTGCCGAAAATGTGAATTAGCAGCCCTCTTTCTTGGCAAAGTCTTACTCTCACCTAACTTTCTTTTACAACCCATTCGGAGCCCTTTAAAAAGGACCTGTCACCAAATCAGAAGTGACCAGTTTTTGTTCTTATTGTATTCCTGCTGCACCCATGAGTAATCCAGTCTTTCTTTTTTTTAAATCCTCCATACGGTTCCAGAGATATTAGCCTTTTTATTTAGTGCTACTCTTTATGGTCTTTATCTAGGGGGCGTGGCTTCAGGACAATACTGCAGAGGAGCTTAAAGACACTCCCCAGAGGATCCTGTGAGACACGCCCCTTGGGTGAAGACCATAAAAGTTAGTACTAAATAAAAAATCCCATATCTCTGGAACCGTATGACGAATAAAAGAAACAAATCAGAATAGTCGGGGGAACAGCGGTAACAAAATATGAGTAAAAACAGGTTCTCTTTAGGCATGGCACTCAGTCAGAGCCTAGGCAAGTTTGTGAAGAGCCCCTAGGCAAAATTGTTATATTGCTTCTATTTAAGAAGAAAGAAGACTCGCTCAGGAAAACAAGGATAAATATGAACGATGAAGAATATGCAGCTAGTGCAAGTAGTAGAACAATCACTCCAATAGTCTTACAGACACGGAATACAGAGACCAACATTTTTACTCTTACCAATGATGAGTTTTCCATTGTCTTTTGGCCCAATAAGACACAAAACACACATCATGAATTATTTAGATGGTCTTTAGTGATTACCGAGCATGCTCATATGCTAACTGAGTGACTTCGGCGTGCTTGAATACTATGGTTGAGTCCCTGCAGCTGCATGTCTCACAGCTGTTCAACAGCCACAACAGAAGCAGGGATGGCCTAAGAACCAGACAATTCCTGCATGTGTTGTGGCTGCGAGACATGCAGCTACGGCGACTCAAGCATAGTATTCGAGCATGCCAAAGGCACTCGGTTAGCACCCGAGCATGCTCGGATAACACTTTATCCGAGCACGTTACCTCATCACTATTGGTCTTGAGTCGACCACAGCTTTTATTAGAAATTCGACCATTAAATCCATAGTCACCATAGTTGAAACAATGTCAATCACTAGATTCCGCATGAACAAGTCTACCTTAAGCTCCACCACTTCTTTTCCACAAACTGACCATCCGCCTGACCGAGCAGAGTCTTGGTGGGCCGCACTTCTCAAACCTTACAGTTGGCCTCGTGCTTCACTTGTCTCTGCCTCTTAACATGCCACAGGCAAACATGCTGTGGAGTCTGACCACTGGACGACAGCTGGGATGCCAACCATCAGTAAATTTACCTGCAAAAAGCAGGTGTTTTTTTTCTGCCGTCCATAGTGGTCGGCAGAAAACAACACCAACCGTGATGTTCTTTCATTTTCTATAGTTTATGCTACATATGCACTAAAAAGGCTGATCTGTGTAGCCCAAACATGACTTGAAGAGAAGGAGGAAAGGTAAGGACCTCAGCAATCACTGCAGAGTGAACAAGTCGTCGTCGGCGTCTCCAAATTTCCTCTGATAGAGAATAGCTTCTGAATCGATAGAACCGGCCACCTAATTCAGAGAACTGTGTGACTGAAGCGTGTGTCGATCATGTGCACATCCACTCCATTCACACAAGGCTTCCAAACTCGAGACCTCTTCAAAGGGGTGGTGAGGGGCATGATGAAGTAATGCAAAATTTGCCCACACTTGCATTCTGCCTTGGTGGTGGCGGTGGCGGGTGTTTTAGTATATGGGTTGGTCCAGTCCAGCCCTGGACTTGTCATAAGCTATGAAAAGAGCTTTAGAATCAGAAACAAAAGCCAAAGGTGAAGATAAATCTATTTCAATAAGGGCAAAAGGGCAGACTCCACAGAGGGCAGCTGGAAAAAAGCAGCTCAAGGTATGATGGGTGGGCCTTAAAGGAATCGTCCAGTTTCTGATATCCTCCATCCATCAGTTGAAGTTTGTTCAAATAAAAACTGCGCTTTAATCACTCTCCCCGAGTCCAGCGCTGAGTCTCCATCGCTGTTCCTGGTGTCTGTTATTGTCTGCAGTGATGACAACGTTGACAGCGCTGCAGCCAATCAGTGGCTCTGAGCAGTTTATGCCGGCATCGCTAGCCGAACCACTGAGCTCACTGATTGACTTTAACGGTGTCGACATAATGTCAGCATCGTAAAGAAACTCAGTACTGAACCCGCGGAGGGCGAGTAAGGCGAAGTGTTTTGGTTTAAACAAAAAAGCCTGGGTATAGGGGTTTTCAAAAACCTGATAACCCCTTTAAATTATTATGGGTAGTACTAGCACTAGTGGGCAGGTGCCTAGGGTGGCGTCTTGCAAGGGGCGGCAATAGATAATGGTTAAAAAAATATATATTTTTTTCCATCGGGGAGGGCACACAGAACACGCAGCATTGTGATAGGCTAGGAGACAGGAAGTGACTGGACTGCTGCTCCACCAATCATGAGGCAGACTGCTCACTGCATGGGAAAAAAAGAAGGCGGCGCTAAGGAGGAGGTAGCAATGGCTGTGCCTGCTCAGAGAAGAAGGCGGTGCTAAGGAGGAGGAAGATATGGCTGTGCCTGCTCAGAGAAGAAGGCGGTGCTAAGGAGGAGGAAGCAATGGCTGTGCCTGCTCAGAGAAGAAGGCGGCGCTAAGGAGGAGGAAGCAATGGCTGTGCCTGCTCAGAGAAGAAGGCGGTGCTAAGGAGGAGGAAGCAATGGCTGTGCCTGCTCAGAGAAGAAGGTGGTGCTAAGGAGGAGGAAGCAATGGCTGTGCCTGCTCAGAGAAGAAGGTGGTGCTAAGGAGGAGGAAGCAATGGCTGTGCCTGCTCAGAGAAGAAGGCGGCGCTAAGGAGGAGGAAGCAATGACTGTGCCTGCTCAGAGAAGAAGGCGGCGCTAAGGAGGAGGAAGCAATGGCTGTGCCTGCTCAGAGAAGAAGGCGGTGCTAAGGAGGAGGAAGCAATGGCTGTGCCTGCTCAGAGAAGAAGGCGGCGCTAAGGAGGAGGAAGCAATGGCTGTGCCTGCTCAGAGAAGAAGGCGGTGCTAAGGAGGAGGAAGCAATGGCTGTGCCTGCTCAGAGAAGAAGGCGGTGCTAAGGAGGAGGAAGCAATGGCTGTGCCTGCTCAGAGAAGAAGGCGGCGCTAAGGAGGAGGAAGCAATGGCTGTGCCTGCTCAGAGAAGAAGGTGGTGCTAAGGAGGAGGAAGAAATGGCTGTGCCTGCTCAGAGAAGAAGGCGGTGCTAAGGAGGAGGAAGCAATGGCTGTGCCTGCTTAGAGAAGAAGGCGGCGCTAAGGAGGAGGAAGCAATGGCTGTGCCTGCTCAGAGAAGAAGGCGGCGCTAAGGAGGAGGAAGCAATGGCTGTGCCTGCTCAGAGAAGAAGGCGGTGCTAAGGAGGAGGAAGCAATGGCTGTGCCTGCTCAGAGAAGAAGGCGGTGCTAAGGAGGAGGAAGCAATGGCTGTGCCTGCTCAGAGAAGAAGGCGGTGCTAAGGAGGAGGAAGCAATGGCTGTGCCTGCTCAAAGAAGAAGGCGGTGCTAAGGAGGAGGAAGCAATGGCTGTGTCTGCTCAGAGAAGAAGGCGGTGCTAAGGAGGAGGAAGCAATGGCTGTGCCTGCTCAGAGAAGAAGGCGGTGCTAAGGAGGAGGAAGCAATGGCTGTGCCTGCTCAGAGAAGAAGGCGGTGCTAAGGAGGAGGAAGCAATGGCTGTGCCTGCTCAGAGAAGAAGGCGGCGCTAAGGAGGAGGAAGCAATGGCTGTGCCTGCTCAGAGAAGAAGGCGGTGCTAAGGAGGAGGAAGCAATGGCTGTGCCTGCTCAGAGAAGAAGGCGGTGCTAAGGAGGAGGAAGCAATGGCTGTGCCTGCTCAGAGAAGAAGGCGGCGCTAAGGAGGAGGAAGCAATGGCTGTGCCTGCTCAGAGAAGAAGGTGGTGCTAAGGAGGAGGAAGAAATGGCTGTGCCTGCTCAGAGAAGAAGGCGGTGCTAAGGAGGAGGAAGCAATGGCTGTGCCTGCTTAGAGAAGAAGGCGGCGCTAAGGAGGAGGAAGCAATGGCTGTGCCTGCTCAGAGAAGAAGGCGGCGCTAAGGAGGAGGAAGCAATGGCTGTGCCTGCTCAGAGAAGAAGGCGGTGCTAAGGAGGAGGAAGCAATGGCTGTGCCTGCTCAGAGAAGAAGGCGGTGCTAAGGAGGAGGAAGCAATGGCTGTGCCTGCTCAGAGAAGAAGGCGGTGCTAAGGAGGAGGAAGCAATGGCTGTGCCTGCTCAAAGAAGAAGGCGGTGCTAAGGAGGAGGAAGCAATGGCTGTGTCTGCTCAGAGAAGAAGGGTGCTAAGGAGGAGGAAGCAATGGCTGTGCCTGCTCAGAGAAGAAGGCGGTGCTAAGGAGGAGGAAGCAATGGCTGTGCCTGCTCAGAGAAGTGTAAGTACAACAGCTCTGCATGACCACTGCCTACTGTGTATTTGTGCTGTGTGGAGGGGAGAGCCACATCCCGCAATGGGATCAATGTTACAATATCCCCTCAGATCTCTCAATCAGTTTCTGGGAAAGCTGAGTGCTATTAACCTATTAGGCTATGTTCACACTAGGCGTTTTTGCTGCGTTTTTGTTATTGTACATTTGTCTCTGATGCGTGCTGATAAAGTTTAGTGCAAAAAAAAAAATCTGATTCTGTTTCATCAGGTTTTGCCATAAAAAAAGCAGCAAAACCTGATACCTGCATTTTTTCAACCCTCATTACTTTTAATGGGTGAAAAACGTTGAAAGAAGTGACATGCTCTAAGTCCAAAAAACCAGCACAAAATACTAAGGCTATGGTTCCACGGTCCGGAACCATAGCGCTTTGGACGGAGCGGAAATTCCGCTCTGTCTAAGCCCCGCCCCCTTTATGACGCGCGATCTTTCCGGAGGTGTTCAGGACACCTCCGGAACACCTCCGGAAAGAGCGCAGGGCTACATAGCCCTGTGTTAATTCTGTTGCGGCGACGCACCGTCGCCGCAATACGCGAGGACATGCTGCGGTCTGAAAAGACGCGCCGCATGTCCGATTACGCAGGTTGCCACCTGCGTATTGTTACGCATAGTGGAGACGGGATTTCTTGAAATCCCCTCCACTATGCTGTAACATCTGGACGCTGCGTGTTTGGCGCTGTGCCAGCGCACAGCGCCAAACACGCAGCGTTTCCTGACCGTGGAAACTCACCCTAACACAAAATAACAATGTGTGTGCATGAGATTACTGCAATCTCATAGACTTTACTGGTACTATAAAATGCAGCTGAAAATTTGCATAAAAAAACACATAAAAAAACGCCTAATGTGAACATAGCCTAAGGCTGATTTGTCATTCGGGTTGCAGAACAGCTGGGTGGTGCAGCAGCTATAATAATTGTCACCCAACTTCCCCAGAAACAGATCTAACTAAGAAATGGATTATTTTGACTAAGATGATAGGAGAGGCTGAGTGACAGGATTTGTGGTCAGCGGGTGTGGGCACGTTCCTGCATTATTTTCCATGATTCACTATTGTTTATTATATTATTATTATTAGGGTGATTAGTATATAGGTCTGACTTGTGCTGTAGATTTATCCCGTTCAATCATCCATCTGCTCTGCCTTTGCCCAGTGAAGTCCACTGTGAACAAATCCACAGCATAAATTGACAGATCTAAAGGTTTGTTCACACAGAGTAGTTGTTTTTTGGATTTTTCAGCTTGAAAAAAAATTGCCTGTGAACTAATGGATTTAAATTCAGGTTTTTTGCAGCCTTTCCCAGAATGCTGCTACTGTGACATGATGCAGACTGTGCGCCCACAATTCCAGGGCTGAAAATCTGCATATTTGCATTGGATGTGGTCTATTGTGTGCGCTTAGGCAGCGCTGGTCCGGACAATACACGTTGCTTGGAGTCTGAACCACAGATTTATCCATGTGGAGGATGGTCTGCATGGGGCTGGAGGGGCGCTGCGCTGCTCATCACTAGTCTGCATCACATTGTGCCGCTGCGTGCATATGGTGTCGGGTTGTATCCGCCGATAGAATCCACCAATCGACTTGTCTATGGTTGGAGCTGATTTCTTGGAGGAACTCTGCCTGTGTACATGCACCTTAATGCCATGTGGATGAATGTCGTGGGTCTGCCGCTGCTTAGCGTGCATGGAGTGAGTGACAGTGGTCAGGTCACTGTCTAATGAGCATTTTGCTAATGGCTATCTTAGGCATAGAAATACATGCAGCCGCACACTCGGGTCCGAGAGCGGGCGGCCGTGCCGGGTGTTGATGCGAGTAAGTCGTGCGACTAACTCGCATCAAACTCGCTAGTGTGACGCCGGCCTTAAAGGTATGTTCACACTGAGGTTTTTTCTCCGGAGTTTTTGGAGCAGAAACTCAGCAAAAAAACAACAGTAAGTCAGAAACCACAAGCATTGATAGATTTTAGGTATATGCACACAGTGTCATTTAGACGCCGGCGCAGCACCGAATTTTCCCAGTCTAATTCACTTCAGGAAACTGCGATGGTCGTGTATCTTCACCACCAGAGTCTGTGACACCATACTATGAAGTATACAGAGCAGATGGATTCCCAGCAGAAACCACCTGAAGAATGAGCATGCCACTTCTTGGGTTTCCGAACCCTGAAGCTGATAGGACGTGACAGAAGAAGGAACATGTGCACCGCAACATCGTTTTGACATTGCTTTATGCTATTTCGTTTTATGGGGAGCTTTTTCAGGCTGATTCTAGATGGAATTTGCCTGAAAAAGACATTTTGTGTGTGCACATAGCCTTGGAAAGTTTCTACTCCAAAATCTGATTAAAAAAAGAAGTGTGAACACATCCTAATTGTATAGGCAGTGAATATGCAGTCCTCATTCACACATCCTCTTTTCAGGCTGACTGTTAAAAAAAAAAAAAAAAAAAGACATGTTGGTTTTTTTTATTTTTTTATTTTTTTTTTCCGATTAGAATTTTCTTTTCCATACAAGAAAAACAGGTGCAGCTGCCGGACAAAAACTGGGCAGACCTGACCCCCATAATCAGTGACACCTTCCTTAAATGGTGCGATATTATCCATAAGGTGCACAAAGCCACTATATGTCGGCATTATGTGGTCTCTTAAGTGTTATTTGGAGGATATCTATTTTTAAAATGGATTTATGTGAATGGTAGTAAATTAGAGAGAGGTAAGAACCTCCCTAAATAACGACACCATGTGGTGTCCAAATAAAACCACCATACAGTGTCCAAATAAAATACATTTTATTTATTCAGTACCTAAAATATAGTCCAAACAACAGATGTATACTGTGCATAAATATTATCAGTGGAAAAGGGTCCTCCAGTTATGGCACAAATGTATGCAGTCTCCCTATGTGAATCCTCACATTGTGCACAGTGCGCGCTTTTGGCACGACCCGGTAATTTGCATACTTCCGGCCACATTCCAACTATACGGGCACAGCCTCGTTCAATTCACTTGTATTGCGCGAGGTTGCACATGTCTAGTTGGAATGTGGCCAGGAGTATGCATATCACATTCTTGTTGTTGAATGATCGCCCGGAATCTTGATAACTTGCGCTGTGAGCAATGTGAGGACTTTCAGGCCATGCATGGACAAGCCCTTTAATAATGTGTGTAGCCCTGGTGTTAGGCACACGCAGTACCCTGGAGAGTGTGTGGCGAGACAGCAGTTTAATGCTAAATATTCATTCACTCAACATATACTAGACACACCCTTAGGGTAGTGGAGTTTACTCTTGAGGGAGTGGTCAAGGCGTATGTGTTAGAGTGATTTAGTCAGAGTCCAGACTTCAGAGAGAGAGGTCTAGAAGTCTGTGTCTGGACTTCAGAGAGAGAAGACGTCTGGAGGGAGGAAGCAGTCCAGATTGCTCTATCATCAGTTCGGAAAGTGGAGTCTAGTATAGGTGCTTTAATTCACCTTAGCCTAGTCAGAGCTGTACCTCATCAGCATACACTGGAAGGAAAGAAGAAGTTTAGTGCAGAAAGTCTTCAGTATCCTGTCTAAAGGACGGTATAAGGTTCAGAGACGTGCTCCTGCCTATTGAAAACTGAGCATCTGTAACTAACTTTGAAGTGAAGGAAAAGAAAGAAGTGACTGCTCGACCCTTGGCTAGTGTGAGTGCTTATGTTACCAGCGAGGACAAGGCGAAAGGCACAGTGGTTTATTGGAATAGTGCTTACGGATTGAAGAAGTCCTGCACATTGCTACCGGTCACTGGGGACCGAAGGATCACTACTGTTTCAAGCATAGTGATAAGAAAACCAGGAATTTACCGGACCTTAGGTCGCGGCAAACAAGCCCCATATAGTCAGTACGTAACTGGGGTCAGGGGGAGTGAAGACTTTGAATCAGTGCACGATAAGATAAGAATTCAGCTCTCTCGCAGGAAGGCTCCTAACACAAAGCTGACTGGGCGGTACAGCTATAGATTAGCTGGAGATATTGAGGGAACTACGCTTCAGGCTGGTTGTACTCATTGTATTGGAAGTAAAGGAGGCCCCTAACTTGTCCAGCTGCTGTCTCAAGATACACTCTCCTTGGATCAGCCTCCCTGGGACCTGCCTGAACATCTTACAAGTAAAGGTATGGAAAGACGCTGACCGTGTGAGACTGTGTTATTTACCTGCACCCGACTTCACCAACTCCATAGACTTTGAGGGACCAGTCCCACCTGTAGGGGACCCGACATCTAGCTGCCTCACCATCCCCTCAGAGATCTACAGCAGCGCTGGTACTAATTACCAGAAGACTACAGGTGGCGTCACGAACTGTATATAAATCCATCCCCTGTAAATATATCCCCAACATACGCCAGACCGCCCGGGCCACAGACCGAGCCACAGCTACCTGTGACAAAATCCCCATAGACTTCTACGGGCTCGGCTCTGAGTACCCCATTGCCCTGGTAATCCACAATTGTGGTGGCGGGTCGACACAAACTTGGCGTCACGAACAGGATATAAACCTATCCCCTGTAAATATATCCCCAACATACGCCAGACCGCCCGGGCCACAGACCGAGCCACAGCTACCTGTGACAAAATCCCCATAGACTTCTACGGGCTCGGCTCTGAGTACCCCATTGCCCTGGTAATCCACAATTGTGGTGGCGGGTCGACACAAACTTGGCGTCACGAACAGGATGCGAAACTCGCAGAATTGCGAGCCCTGTGTGCCTAAGGAATTGTTTTTGTGAAAAAGGACTGTTTGCACTTTTGGCGCCAAAATCGCCATTTTTGTCGCCATATTCGCGCCCTCAGGCGCTGGAGAAGAAGGTGGGCGTACCTTCGTGGGCGTCTACCCCCCTGTGGCGCGAAGAAAATGCCTGCCCTCTCAAAGTGCTATTACAATATGCGATCCTGCCCTACAGCAAAGGAGGTCCGCCTCCTCTTCACCTTCCCTGCGAGGAGGAGGAGACGCAAACCCCACCTCCACGGAAGAGACCGGATGTCTCCGCAGGAAAGAAGAGAGAATCTTCTGGAACATCATGGAGGCAGGACGTGTGCAGCCGAGCAGGGAAGCGGAGGAAGGCAGGCCCCGTGTCCCAGCCAAGCTGCCACCAGCATCGGAGTTATCCGTGGTCCTGCACCTGCAGCAGGCGTTGCTAGAGATTCAAGAAGAAAATGCACGCCTGAAGAAGATGGTCCAGTACCAACCTGGCTTTGAAGAGATCGAGAGACGCCGGCGTACCCTGGAGCAGCGGAGGCTGTGGGACACGGTGATCTCTCCCCTCAACGACCCCCCACGATTCCAGATACCGAAGAGTCTGCTGCCCAAGGCGAAGGAGCAACCGGAGGCTGCCCCCGAAAGTACCGATCCCGATCCCACCGGTGAAGCGGTGGAAGCGAAGGAGGTTGAGGAGGTACAGCCAATCCCGGAACGCCCGCCCGGCCAAGAGGCCGCAGCAGATGATCGGTCCCCGGCAGGGACACCGGAGGGGTCCTGTCCGTCACTACCAGATGTGGACTGGGACGAAATGGCGCGCCTGGATGACGTCGCCTATACCGCCCAGTGGGAACAGGAATGGCAGAGTCGTGAGGAGAAGAAGAAACGCCAGCAGGAGGAAGAGCGGGAAACTCAGCGGAACCGTCAGCGACAATATGCAGAGCTGATCGCGGACAAAGAGAGTGTCCGGAGAGATAAAGGTACCCTGAGGGAACCGCGGCGGCAGGGGTGTGTGACTGAGTTCCAGCTCCGGAAGGGCTGGGGCTTTATCCGTGAACCGGGCCTCTACCCAGGGGTCTTTGTCAGTCGGCGTGATGTAGAATCTCACCTACCGCAAGGCCATCCCGGGAGGGACTTAGCCAATGGAGACATCGTCACATATACACGGCATTGGGGAATGAAGGGATGGTATGCCCTTAACGTCACCATCGTCCGTGACCCCGTCCCAGACGCAGGTAACGTCACCACTACCGCAGCGTCCCCGTCTCCAGCTCAAGCAGTATCCGGCCGTGCCCCAGCATCGCCCCCTGCAAGTGCATCGCAAATGAAAGTCAAATCTACATCGCAACTAGCGACCCAGTCTCAATCGCAATCTATGACACGGTCCATATCCTTAACTGTGATTGAAACGCAATCGGTGTCACGTGAGGAGAATGTACCTGTTGCGCCCCTAGAGGTTCGCACGAGAACTGTGGCAACCCAGACCCTAATCGCAGCGCATGATTTGCTAGTCCTGGGATCTAGGGCCCATTGCATTGTTCCAGCCCCCGGGGTGGAAAATGTATTGGAAAGTGTATTATTTGAAAATGAATAGATAGAAAAGAAGAATTGGTGAGATCCCTATAGGATCTACCATAAGTAAAAAGTTTGAAAATGTTTTATAGAATTTAGCACCAGTTGAAGAGTATATATATAATGCATATATATTTTGCTAACCGTAGAATGCCCGGCTGGGTAAACAGTAACCAGAAAAAGTTTTTGCACTTTAGTATTATGTGATATTATATTTATGTCTTTGGTTTTACATTGGACTTTGAGGTTGAGGACTGTGCCAACCCAGAACTTATTTGTACATAGTTGCGCTTCGGTGCCCTATCTTGGTTTTACATAAACCAGTACAACTACCTCTGAAAACAAAACCCGTGTGGTGTGGCACTGAGTGAGGTCTGCATTGGATGTCCTGCAGCCCACCCAGGACCTACGTTGAAGGTTTGGTGCGGGTCCTTCACAAGTATATTGTATATTTATTGAATGCTATTTAATACTTTTGTATTTCTATATAATGTTATTGTTCGCAACGTTCAAGATATCCTCACCTCCCGGATGGGACGAACCAATGTTAATTGTTTAATGTTTTCATGCATAAACAAAAATGTCTCTTTTGTATTTTACAGCCCGGGAGTGCTGTCTTTTACCATGGGGGAATGTGTAGCCCTGGTGTTAGGCACACGCAGTACCCTGGAGAGTGTGTGGCGAGACAGCAGTTTAATGCTAAATATTCATTTACTCAACATATACTAGACACACCCTTAGGGTAGTGGAGTTTACTCTTGAGGGAGTGGTCAAGGCGTATGTGTTAGAGTGATTTAGTCAGAGTCCAGACTTCAGAGAGAGAGGTCTAGAAGTCTGTGTCTGGACTTCAGAGAGAGAAGACGTCTGGAGGGAGGAAGCAGTCCAGATTGCTCTATCATCAGTTCGGAAAGTGGAGTCTAGTATAGGTGCTTTAATTCACCTTAGCCTAGTCAGAGCTGTACCTCATCAGCATACACTGGAAGGAAAGAAGAAGTTTAGTGCAGAAAGTCTTCAGTATCCTGTCTAAAGGACGGTATAAGGTTCAGAGACGTGCTCCTGCCTATTGAAAACTGAGCATCTGTAACTAACTTTGAAGTGAAGGAAAAGAAAGAAGTGACTGCTCGACCCTTGGCTAGTGTGAGTGCTTATGTTACCAGCGAGGACAAGGCGAAAGGCACAGTGGTTTATTGGAATAGTGCTTACGGATTGAAGAAGTCCTGCACATTGCTACCGGTCACTGGGGACCGAAGGATCACTACTGTTTCAAGCATAGTGATAAGAAAACCAGGAATTTACCGGACCTTAGGTCGCGGCAAACAAGCCCCATATAGTCAGTACGTAACTGGGGTTAGGGGGAGTGAAGACTTTGAATCAGTGCACGATAAGATAAGAATTCAGCTCTCTCGCAGGAAGGCTCCTAACACAAAGCTGACTGGGCGGTACAGCTATAGATTAGTGGAGATAATTGAGGGAACTACGCTTCAGGCTGGTTGTACTCATTTTTATTGGAAGTAAAGGAGGCCCCTAACTTGTCCAGAGCTGTCTCAAGATACACTCTCTTTGGATAGCCTCCCTGGGACCTGCCTGAACATCTTACAAGTAAAGGTATGGAAAGACGCTGACCGTGTGAGCTGTGTTATTTACCTGCACCCGACTTCACCCACCCATAGACTTTGAGGGGGCCAGTCCCACCTGTAGGGGGCCCGACATCTAGCTGCCTCACCATCCCCCCAGGATCTACAGCAGCGCTGGTACTAATTACCAGAAGAATACAGGTGGCGTCACGAACTGTATATTTAAAACCACCCCTGTAAATATATCCCCACATACGCCAGACCGCCGGGCCACAGACCGAGCCACAGTACCTGTGACAAAATCCCATAGACTTCTACGGGCTCGGCTCTGAGTACCCATTTCCCCGGTAATCCACAATTGTGGTGGCGGGTCGCCCCAAACGCAATACTCAAAAACACATTTCGTATAATCTCTAGGTAATGGTGCATAAAGTTTAGATTTTCAAGCAAGAATCAGGACTAGTAGGAAATGTAGAAATGTGGAGACAGTCCATGATGATAGATTGGTGACAAACCTTGGGCATTTGTCCCTTTGGCAGCCCATAATCCCGCAAGATTTACAATGCAAGTAAGTATGCATCTTCTGTACGAGTGGATGGACTGTGTCACATAAAAGATGCCTTAATGGATCCTGTCCCTTGGAAAATGCTATTTACCTACTTAACCCTATGGGAGCACTATTGTTTCCAAGGAAGACGGTTTCCTTTATGATGTAGGGCTATTGCAGTCCACCTGAAAGAAGACGGGTTTTCAATAATCTTTTTCGGCTTCCACCTTGCTGAAGCTTTTTTCCAAACCCCCCT
>JARQOD010000008.1:136487837-136521405 GCA_033576555.1 Oophaga sylvatica
ACACTGAGCACAAGAGCTTACAATCTATGAGGAGAGGACACTGAGCACAAGAGCTTACAATCTATGAGGGGAGGACACGGCACAAGAGCTTACAATCTATGAGGAGAGGAGGACACTGAGCACAAGAGCTTACAATCTATGAGGAGAGGAGGACACTGAGCACAAGAGCTTACAATCTATGAGGAGGAGGACACTGAGCACAAGAGCTTACAATCTATGAGGGAGGACACTGAGCACAAGAGCTTACAATCTATGAGGGAGAGGACACTGAGCACAAGAGCTTACAATCTTTATGAGGGGAGGACACTGGCACAAGAGCTTACAATCTTGAGGGGAGGACACTGAGCACAAGAGCTTACAATCTATGAGGGGAGGACACTGAGCACAAGAGCTTACAATCTATGAGGAGAGGACACTGGGCACAAGAGCTTTACAATCTATGAGAGAGGAGGACACTGAGACACAAGAGCTTAAATCTATGAGGGGAGGACACTGAGCACAAGAGCTTCAATCTTTGAGGAGAGGACACAGCGCACAAGAGCTTACAATCTAGAGGAGAGGACACTGAGCACAAGAGCTTACAATCTATGAGGAGGAGGACACTGAGCACAAGAGCTTACAATCTATGAGGAGAGGACACTGAGCACAAGAGCTTACAATCTATGAGGAGGAGGACACTGAGCACAAGAGCTTACAATCTATGAGGGAGAGGACACTGAGCACAAGAGCTTACAATCTATGAGGAGAGGACACTGAGCACAAGAGCTTACAATCTATGAGAGGGAGGACACTGAGCACAAGAGCTTACAATCTATGAGGGGAGGACACTGAGCACAAGAGCTTACAATCTATGAGGAGAGGACACTGAGCACAAGAGCTTACAATCTATGAGGGGGGACACTGAGCACAAGAGCTTACAATCTATGAGGAGAGGAGACATGAGCACAAGAGCTTACAATTATGAGGGAGGAGGACACTGAGCACAAGAGCTTACAATCATGAGTAGGAGAGGACACTGAGCACAAGAGCTTACAATCTATGAGGAGGAGGACACTGAGCACAAGAGCTTACAATCTATGAGGAGAGGAGGACACTGAGACAAGAGCTTACAATCTATGAGGGGAGGACACTGAGCACAAGAGCTTACAATCTATGAGGAGAGGACACTGAGCACAAGAGCTTACAATCTATGAGGAGGAGGACACTGAGCACAAGAGCTTACAATCTATGAGGAGAGGACACTGAGCACAAGAGCTTACAATCTATGAGGAGAGAGACACTGAGCACAAGAGCTTACAATCTATGAGGAGGAGGACACTGAGCACAAGAGCTTACAATCTATGAGGAGGAGGACACTGGCACAAGAGCTTACAATCTATGAGGAGGAGGACACTGAGCACAAGAGCTTACAATCTATGAGGAGAGGACACTGAGCACAAGAGCTTACAATCTATGAGAAGAATGAGCACAAGAGCTACAATCTATGTGAGACAGAGACAAGAGCTTACAATCTATGAGAGGAGGACACTGAGCACAAGAGCTTACAATCTATGAGGAGGAGGACACTGAGCACAAGAGCTTACAATCTATGAGAGAAGAGAGGACACTGAGCACAAGAGCTTACAATCTATGAGGAGGAGGACACTGAGCACAAGAGCTTACAATCTATGAGGAGAGGACACTGAGCACAAGAGCTTACAATCTATGAGGGAGGACACTGAGCACAAGAGCTTACAATCTATGAGGAGAGGACACTGAGACAAGAGCTTACAATCTATGAGGGAGAGGACACTGAGCACAAGAGCTTACAATCTATGAGGAGAGGACACTGGCACAAGAGCTTACAATCTATGAGGAGGAGGACACTGAGCACAAGAGCTTACAATCTATGAGGAGGAGACACTGAGCACAAGAGCTTACAATCTATGAGGAGAGGACACTGAGCACAAGAGCTTACAATCTATGAGGAGAGGACACTGAGCACAAGAGCTTACAATCTATGAGGGAGGACACTGAGCACAAGAGCTTACAATCTATGAGGAGAGGACACTGAGCACAAGAGCTTACAATCTATGAGGAGAGACGGCACAGAGCTTACAATCTATGAGAGAGGACATGAGCACAAGAGCTTACAATCTATGAGGAGGAGGACACTGAGCACAAGAGCTTACAATCTATGAGGAGAGGACACTGAGCACAAGAGCTTACAATCTATGAGGAGAGGACACTGAGCACAGCTACATCTAAGAGAACTACACAAGAGCTTACAATCTATGAGGGAGGACACTGAGCACAAGAGCTTACAATCTATGAGGAGAGGACACTGAGCACAAGAGCTTACAATCTATGAGGAGAGGACACTGAGCACAAGAGCTTACAATCTATGAGGAGAGAGGACACTGAGCACAAGAGCTTACAATCTATGAGAGAGGAGGACACTGAGCACAAGAGCTTACAATCTATGAGGAGAGGACACTGAGCACAAGAGCTTACAATCTATGAGGAGGGACACTGAGCACAAGAGCTTACAATCTATGAGGAGAGGACACTGAGCACAAGAGCTTACAATCTATGAGGAGGAGGACACTGAGCACAAGAGCTTACAATCTATGAGGAGAGGACACTGAGCACAAGAGCTTACAATCTATAGGAGGAGGACACTGAGCACAAGAGCTTACAATCTATGAGGAGAGGACACTGAGCACACAGAGCTTACAATCTATGAGGAGAGGACACTGAGCACAAGAGCTTACAATCAGAGAGACACTGGACAGCTTACAATCTATGAGAGGAGGACACTGAGCACAAGAGCTTACAATCTATGAGGAGAGGGACACTGAGCACACAAGAGCAGTTACAATCTATGAGGAGAGGACACTGAGCACAAGAGCTTACAATCTATGAGGAGGAGGACACTGAGCACAGAGCTTACAATCTATGAGGAGGAGGACACTGAGCACAAGAGCTTACAATCTATGAGGAGAGGACACTGAGCACAAGAGCTTACAATCTATGAGGAGAGGACACTGAGCACAAGAGCTTACAATCTATGAGGAGAAGGAAGGACACTTGAGAAGCACAAGAGCTTACAATCTATGAGGGAGAGGACACTGAGCACAAGAGCTTACAATCTATGAGGGAGGAGGAGGACACTGAGCACAAGAGCTTACAATCTATGAGGAGGAGGACACTGAGCACAAGAGCTTACAATCTATGAGGAGAGGAGGACACTGGGGAGCACAAGAGCTTACAATCTATGAGGGGAGGACACTGAGCACAGAGCTTACAATCTATGAGGAGAGAGGACACTGAGCACAGAGCTTACAATCTATGAGGAGGAGGACATGAGCACAAGAGCTTACAATCTATGAGGGAGAGGACACTGAGCACAAGAGCTTACAATCTATGAGGAGAGGAGGACACTGAGCACAAGAGCTTACAATCTATGAGGAGAGAGGACACTGAGCACAAGAGCTTACAATCTATGAGGAGAGGACACTGAGCACAAGAGCTTACAATCTATGAGGAGGAGGCACTGAGCACAAGAGCTTACATCTATGAGGAGGAGGACACTGAGCACAAGAGCTTACAATCTATGAGGAGAGGACACTGAGCACAAGAGCTTACAATCTATGAGGAAGTGAGGACATGCAAGAGCTTACAATCTAATGAGAGGAGGACACTGAGCACAAGAGTTACAATCTATGAGAGAGAGGACACTGAGCACAAGAGCTTACAATCTATGAGGGGAGGACACTGAGCACAAGAGCTTACAATCTATGAGGAGAGGACACTGAGCACAAGACTTACAATCTATGAGGAGAGGACACTGAGCACAAGAGCTTACAATCTATGAGGGAGGACACTGAGCACAAGAGCTTACAATCTATGAGGAGAGGACACTGAGCACAAGAGCTTACAATCTATGAGGAGAGGACACTGAGCACAAGAGCTTACAATCTATGAGGAGGACACTGAGCACAAGAGCTTACAATCTATGAGGAGAGGACACTGAGCACAAGAGCTTACAATCTATGAGGAGAGGAACACTGAGCACAAGAGCTTACAATCTATGAGAGAGGAGGACACTGAGCACAAGAGCTTACAATCTATGAGGAGAGGACACTGAGCACAAGAGCTTACAATCTATGAGGAGAGGGACACTGAGCACAAGAGCTTACAATCTATGAGGAGGAGGACACTGAGCACAAGAGCTTACAATCTATGAGAGGAGGACACTGAGCACAAGAGCTTACAATCTATGAGGAGAGGACACTGAGCACAAGAGCTTACAATCTATGAGGGAGGACACTGACACAAGAGCTTACAATCTATGAGAGAGAGGACACTGAGCACAAGAGCTTACAATCTATGAGGAGAGGACACTGAGCACAAGAGCTACAATCTATGAGGAGAGGACACTGAGCACAAGAGCTTACAATCTATGAGGAGAGGAGGACACTGAGCACAAGAGCTTACAATCTATGAGGAGAGGACACTGAGCACAAGAGCTTACAATCTATGAGGAGAGGACACTGAGCACAAGAGCTTACAATCTATGAGGAGAGGACACTGAGCACAAGAGCTTACAATCTATGAGGAGGAGGACACTGAGCACAAGAGCTTACAATCTATGAGGAGGGACACTGAGCACAAGAGCTTACAATCTATGGGAGGAGACACTGAGCACAAAGCTACAATCTATGAAACACTGAGCAAAGACTTATCAGAGGAGAGACACTGGCACAAGAGCTTACAATCTATGAGGAGGAGGACACTGAGCACAAGAGCTTACAATCTATGAGGAGGAGGACACTGAGCACAAGAGTTACAATCTATGAGGGAGGAGGACACTGAGCACAAGAGCTTACAATCTATGAGGAGGAGGACACTGAGCACAAGAGCTTACAATCTATGAGGAGAGGACACTGAGCACAAGAGCTTACAATCTATGAGGGAGGACACTGAGCACAAGAGCTTACAATCTATGAGGAGAGAGGACACTGAGCACAAGAGCTTACAATCTATGAGGGAGGACACACTGAGCACAAGAGCTTACAATCTATGAGGAGGAGGACACTGAGCACAAGAGCTACAATCTATGAGGGGAGGACACTGGCACAAGAGCTTACAATCTATGAGGGAGAGGGTACACTGAGCACAAGAGCTTACAATCTATGAGGAGAGAGACACTGAGCACAAGAGCTTACAATCTATGAGGGGAGGAGGACACTGAGCACAAGAGCTTACAATCTATGAGGAGGAGGACACTGAGCACAAGAGCTTACAATCTATAGTGGAGAGAGGACACTGAGCACAAGAGCTTACAATCTATGAGGAGGAGGACACTGAGCACAATCAAGAGAGCTGTACAAACTTCATCTATGAGGAGGAGGACACTGAGCACAAGAGCTTACAATCTATGAGGAGAGGACACTGAGCACAAGAGCTTACAATCTATGAGGAGAGGACACTGAGCACAAGAGCTTACAATCTATGAGGGGAGGACACTGAGCACAAGAGCTTACAATCTTGAGGAGAGAGGACACTGAGCACAAGAGCTTACAATCTATGAGGAGAGGAGACACTGAGCACAGAGCTTACAATCTATGAGGAGGAGGACACTGGCACAAGAGCTTACAATCTATGAGGAGGAGGACACTGAGCACAAGAGCTTACAATCTATGAGGAGGAGGACACTGAGCACAAGAGCTTACAATCTATGGGAGAGGACACTGAGCACAAGAGCTTACAATCTATGAGGGAGAGGACACTGAGCACAAGAGCTTACAATCTATGAGGAGAGGGGACACTGAGCACAAGAGCTTACAATCTATGAGGGAGAGGACACTGGCACAAGAGCTTACAATCTATAGGGAGAGGACACTGAGCACAAGAGCTTACAATCTATGAGGAGAGGACACTGAGCACAAAGCTTACAATCTATGAGGAGAGGACACTGAGCACAAGAGCTTACAATCTATGAGGAGGGACACTGAGACAAGAGCTTACAATCTATGAGGAGAGGACACTGGCACAAGAGCTTACAATCTATGAGGAGAGGACACTGAGCACAAGAGCTATACATCTATGAGGAGGGGACACTGAGCACAAGAGCTTACAATCTATGAGGAGAGGACACTGAGCACAAGAGCTTACAATCTATGAGGAGAGGACACTGAGCACAAGAGCTTACAATCTATGAGGGAGAGGACACTGAGCACAAGAGCTTACAATCTATGAGGAGGAGGACACTGAGCACAAGAGCTTACAATCTATGAGGAGAGGACACTGAGCACAAGAGCTTACAATCTATGAGGAGGAGGACACTGAGCACAAGAGCTTACAATCTATGAGGAGGGGACACTGAGCACAAGAGCTTACAATCTATGAGGAGAGGACACTGAGCACAAGAGCTTACAATCTATGAGGGGGAGGACACTGAGCACAAGAGCTTACAATCTATGAGGAGGAGGACATGAGCACAAGAGCTTACAATCTATGAGGAGGGGGACACTGAGCACAAGAGCTTACAATCTATGAGGAGGAGGGAAACAAGCTGGCACAAGAGCTTCAATCTATGAGGAGAGGACACTGAGCACAGAGCTTACAATCTATGAGGAGGAGGACACTGACACAAGAGCTTACAATCTATGAGGAGGAGGACACTGAGCACAGAGCTTACAATCTATGAGGAGAGGACACTGAGCACAAGAGCTTACAATCTATGAGGAGAGGACACTGAGCACAAGAGCTTACAATCTATGAGGAGAGAGGACACTGAGCACAAGAGCTTACAATCTATGAGGAGAGGACACTGAGCACAAGAGCTTACAATCTATGAGGAGGAGGACACTGAGCACAAGAGCTTACAATCTATGAGGAGGAGGACACTGAGCACAAGAGCTTACAATCTATGAGGAGAGGACACTGAGCACAAGAGCTTACAATCTATGAGGGAGGACACTGAGCACAAGAGCTTACAATCTATGAGGAGGAGGACACTGAGCACAAGAGCTTACAATCTATGAGGAGGAGGACATGAGCAAAGAGCTTACAATCTATGAGGAGGAGGACACTGAGCACAAGAGTTACAATCTAGAGGGAGGAGGACACTGACACAAGAGCTTACAATCTATGAGGAGGGGACACTGAGCACAAGAGCTTACAATCTATGAGGAGAGGACAACTGAGCACAAGAGCTTACAATCTATGAGGAGAGGACACTGAGCACAAGAGCTTACAATCTATGAGGAGGAGGACACTGAGCACAAGAGCTTACAATCTATGAGGAGGGAGGACATGAGCACAAGAGCTTACAATCTATGAGGAGAACACGGCACAAGACTTACAATCTATGAGGAGGAGGACACTGAGCACAAGAGCTTACAATCTATGAGGAGGGGACACTGAGCACAAGACTTACAATCTATAGGAGAGGACACTGAGCACAAGACTTACAATCTATGAGGAGAGGACACTGAGCACAAGAGCTTACAATCTATGAGGAGAGGACACTGAGCACAAGAGCTTACAATCTATGAGGAAGAGGACACTGAGCACAAGAGCTTACAATCTATGAGGAGAGGACACTGAGCACAGAGCTTACAATCTATGAGGAGGAGGACACTGAGCACAAGAGCTTACAATCTATGAGGAGGGGAACTGAGCACAAGAGCTTACAATCTATGAGGAGAGGACACTGAGCACAAGAGCTTACAATCTATGAGGAGAGGACACTGAGCACAAGAGCTTACAATCTATGAGGGGAGGACACTGAGCACAAGAGCTTACAATCTACGAGGAGGAGGACACTGAGCACAAGAGCTTACAATCTATGAGGAGGAGGACACTGAGCACAAGAGCTTACAATCTACGAGGAGGAGGACACTGAGACAAGAGCTTACAATCTATGAGGAGGGGGATACTGAGCACAAGAGCTTACAATCTATGAGGAGAGGACACTGAGCACAAGAGCTTACAATCTATGAGGAGAGGACACTGAGCACAAGAGCTTACAATCTATGAGGAGGAGGACACTGAGCACAAGAGCTTACAATCTATGAGGAGGGGGATACTGAGCACAAGAGCTTACAATCTATGAGGAGAGAACACAGCGCACAAGAACTTGCAATCTATGAGGAGGAGGAGACACTGAGCACAAGAGCTTACAATCTATGAGGAGGAGGACACTGAGCACAAGAGCTTACAATCTATAAGGAGGAGGACACTGAGCACAAGAACTTACAATCTATGAGGAGAGGACACTGAGCACAAGAGGATACAATCTATGAGGAGGAGGACACTGAGCACAAGAGCTTACAATCTATGAGGAGAGGAGGACACTGAGCACAAGAGCTTACAATCTATGAGGAGAGGACACTGAGCACAAGAGGTTACAATCTATGAGGAGGAGGACACTGAGCACAAGAGCTTACAATCTATGAGGAGGGGGATACTGAGCACAAGAGCTTACAATCTATGAGGAGAGGACACTGAGCACAAGAGCTTACAATCTATGATGAGAGGACACTGAGCACAAGAGCTTACAATCTATGATGAGAGGACACTGAGCACAAGAGCTTACAATCTATCTTTGATTTGTTGAGGTTCTGAGTAAGCTCTGTCATTAAAGGAGTGGAGGTGTGCATGCTCGACTTCATCACATTTAATTACCTATGAGATTTCCGAAAAATGCTGATCACTGTGAATGGAGTAGAATCTGAGGATGCGCACCTCCACTCAATTCATGGTGGGACTGCAGTGTCCTTTCTTTTAGGGTTTCAGATCCCCAATCTTGGGATCTCTGGGGATCCCAGCCGTCAGACCCCCAACGTTTAACTTGTTATTCCTCGTTTATTCAATTAGTGATAACATCATTTTTTGGAATTAGTCTTAGATACTTGGTGTCATCCCTATCCACAGTGGTGGCTGATGGGCCCTTTGCGCCATACAGTCCTCAGTCCCTGTCTAGGATATCAGCTGTGCAGATATAATCTTATATAGAAGCCTCCGTTATCGTCATGTATATGGCAGAGCATGTCCCTCTGTATACAGCTCTAGCGGATGTCTGTAATTCCTTTATGTCACATCATATTGGTTTAAAAGGCTCCGATCTCCTTGAAATGTAAGAGCAGGACGATGCCTAATGACCACAGACTTCAGGAACATCCCTGGAGCTGGTAAATGGGGTCGGTGCACGGGCATAGACAGCTTCGTTAGTGGCCGAGTGATCATCATTATGACCCTGGAGGGACCCAGCTCCATGACTGACGCTGAAACATTCTGATCACCAATGGACGGACGCGACTTCACATTGAGGAACTGCGGATTTCAGGCAGAGACTCCGCGCTGTGCGGCTTGGTTAAGTAATAGGTGTGTTTCCTGCTCTTAGAATTTCCACTGGGGTAATAAAGGTGACTGTGAAGGATTTGAGACGTCTTAGTCTCCTTTAATGGAGCTTTTAAACGTAAAGCTAATGGCCTATATATCTGCAAGCATTGATTTATGTACGAGCCAGAAAGCATTTGCTAAATGTAGCATCGTTCCCTCTCCATCAATGCAAATCACGGAGTTGATTTCCTTTAAAGGGAATTCCGAAGTAAAAGAATAGAAATAATGATATGGTTGTGTAAGGAGCACAGGGCGGTAGTCATGGACGAGGGGCTGCTGTGTTCCCACACCCTGGCACCCCACAAATAAAGTGTTTGACTCCCATGTTCTGTGTGTGGTGCAGAACATTCAGTATCGGCTGCAGGTCTCTGCTGTCTCCAGGCTCCTGGATCCAGGGACAGTCGCACACAAATCAGGGGACACTCGCTTCTTAACAAACAGTCCAATGTTACTTAGTCCAGTTGATGTTACAGCACAGTATGTTTCCATCTTCTCTTTTCTGCTTAAGCTATCCCTTCCCTTATTAACTCCCTTGGCTCCCGGGATACTCTGTCCAGCAGGGGAGCAGTTTGTGAGAGCAGGGTACATGGGGAGCAGTCTGTGAGATATTGGGGTTATGGGGAGCAGTCTGTGAGATATTGGGGTTATGGGGAGCAGTCTGTGAGAGCAGGGTACATTGGGAGCACTCTGTGAGAGCAGGGTACATGGGGAGCAGTCTGTGATAGCAGGGTACATGGGGAGCAGTGTGTCAGATATTGGGGTTATGGGGAGCAGTCTGTGAGAGCAGGGTACATGGAGAGCACTCTGTGAGAGCAGGGTACATGGGGAGCAGTCTGTGAGAGCAGGGTACATGGGGAGCAGTGTGTGAGAGAGGACGATGGGGAGCAGTCTGAGAGAGGACGATGGGGAGCGGTCTTTTAGAGAGGACAACGGGGAGCAGTCTGTGAGAGAGGACTATGGGGAGCAGTCTGTGAGAGAGGACTATGGGGAGCAGGCTGTGATAGAGGACTGTGGGGAGCAGCCCGTGAGCAAGGACTATGGGGGGCAGCCTGTGTGAGAGAGGACGATGGGGAGCAGTCTGTGAGAGAGGACGACGGGGAGCAGTCTGTGAGAGAGGACGATGGGGAGCAGTCTGTGAGTGAGGACGATGGGGAGCAGTCTGTGAGCGAGGACTATGGGGAGAAGGCTGTGAGCGAGGACTATGGGGAGAAGGCTGTGAGCGAGGACTATGGGGAGAAGGCTGTGATAGAGGACTGTGGGGAGCAGCCCGTGAGCCAGGACTGTGGGAAGCAGCCTGTGAGAGAGGACTATGGGGAGAAGGCTGTGAGCGAGGACTATGGGGAGAAGGCTATGAGTGAGGACTATGGGGAGAAGGCTGTGAGAGAGGACTATGGGGAGCAGCCCGTGAGCGAGGACTGTGGGGAGCAGCCCGTGAGCGAGGACTGGGGAGCAGCCCGTGAGCGAGGACTGTGGGGAGCAGCCCGTGAGCGAGGACTATGGGGAGAAGGCTGTGAGCGAGGACTGTGGGGAGAAGGCTGTGAGCGAGGACTGTGGGAAGTGGCCTGTGAGAGAGGACTGTGGGATGCGGCCCGTGAGAGAGGACTGTGGGGAGCGGGCTGTGAGTGAGGACTGTGGGAAGTGGCCTGTGAGAGAGGACTGTGGGAAGCGGGCTGTGAGCGAGGACTGTTGGGAGTAGCCCGTGAGCGAGGACTGTGGGGAGTGGCCTGTGAGAGAGGACTATGGGGAGAAGGCTGTGAGCGAGGACTATGGGGAGAAGGCTGTGATAGAGGACTGTGGGGAGCGGCCCATGGGCGAGGACTGTGGGAAGCGGCCTGTGAGAGAGGACTGTGGGGAGCTGCTGTGAGCGAGGACTGTGGGGAGCAGGCTGTGATAGAGGACTGTGGGGAGCGGCCCATGAGCGAAGACTGTGGGAAGCGGCCTGTGAGCGAGGACTATGGGGAGTGGCCCGTGAGCGAGGACTGTGGGAAGCGGCCCGTGAGAGAGGACTGTGGGGAGCGGCCCGTGAGCGAGGACTGTGGGAAGCGGCCTGTGAGAGAGGACTATGGGGAGCAGCCCGTGAGCGAGGACTGTGGGAAGCGGCCCATGCGAGAGGACTGTGGGGAGCGGCCTGTGAGCGAGGACTGTGGGAAGCGGCCTGTGAGAGAGGACTATGGGGAGCAGGCTGTGATAGAGGACTGTGGGGAGCGGGCTGTGATAGAGGACTGTGGGGAGTGGGCTGTGAGCGAGGACTGTGGGGAGCAGGCTGTGATAGAGGACTGTGGGGAGCGGCCCGTGAGCGAGGACTGTGGTTAGCGGCCCGTGAGAAAGGACTGTGGGGAGCGGCCTGTGAGAGAGGACTATGGGGAGCAGGCTGTGATAGAGGACTGTAGGGAGCGGGCTGTGAGCGAGGACTGTGGGGAGCAGGCTGTGATAGAGGACTGTGGGGAGCGGGCTATGAGCGAGAACTGTGGGGAGCAGGCCGTGATAGAGGACTGTGGGGATCGGCCCGTGAGCGAGGACTGTGGGAAGCGGCCTGTGAGAGAGGACTATGGGGAGCAGCCCGTGAGCGAGGACTGTGGGAAGCGGCCTGTGAGAGAGGACTGTGGGGAGCGGCTCATGAGCGAGGACTGTGGGAAGCGGCCTGTGAGAGAGGACTATGGGGAGCGGCCCGTGAGTGAGGACTGTGGGAAGCGGCCCATGAGAGAGGACTGTGGGGAGCGGCCTGTGAGCGAGGACTGTGGGAAGCGGCCTGTGAGAGAGGACTATGGGGAGCAGGCTGTGATAGAGGACTGTGGGGAGCGGCTGTGAGCGAGGACTGTGGGGAGCGGCTGTGAGCGAGGACTGTGGGGAGCAGGCTGTGATAGAGGACTGTGGGGAGCGGCCCGTGAGCGATGACTGTGAGAAGCGGCCTGTGAGAGAGGACTATGGGGAGCGGCCCGTGAGCGAGGACTGTGGGAAGCGGCCCGTGAGAAACGACTGTGGGGAGCGGCCTGTGAGCAAGGACTGTGGGAAGCGGCCTGTGAGAGAGGACTATGGGGAGCAGGCTGAGATAGAGGACTGTGGGGAGCAGGCTGTGATAGAGGACTGTGGGGAGCGGGCTGTGAGCGAGGACTGTGGGGAGCAGGCTGTGATAGAGGACTGTGGGGAGCGGGTTATGAGCGAGAACTGTGGGGAGCAGGCCGTGATAGAGGACTGTGGGGATCGGCCCGTGAGCGAGGACTGTGGGAAGCGGCCTGTGAGAGAGGACTATGGAGAGCAGCCCGTGAGCGAGGACTGTGGGAAGCGGCCTGTGAGAGAGGACTGTGGGGAGTGGCCCATGAGCGAGGACTGTGGGAAGCGGCCTGTGAGAGAGGACTATGGGGAGCGGCCTGTGAGTGAGGACTGTGGGAAGCGGCCCATGAGAGAGGACTGTGGGGAGCGGCCTGTGAGCGAGGACTGTGGGAAGCGGCCTGTGAGAGAGGACTATGGGGAGCAGGCTGTGATAGAGGACTGTGGGGAGCGGGCTGTGATAGAGGACTGTGGGGAGCAGGCTGTGAGCGAGGACTGTGGGGAGCAGGCTGTGATAGAGGACTGTGGGGAGCGGCCCGTGAGCGATGACTGTGAGAAGCGGCCTGTGAGAGAGGACTATGGGGAGCGGCCCGTGAGTGAGGACTGTGTGAAGCGGCCATGAGAAAGGACTGTGGGGAGCGGCCTGTGAGCGAGGACTGTGGGAAGCGGCCTGTGAGAGAGGACTATGGGGAGCAGGCTGTGATAGAGGACTGTGGGGAGCAGGCTGTGATAGAGGACTGTGGGGAGCGGCCCGTGAGCGAGGACTGTGGGAAGTGGCCTGTGAGAGAGGACTATGGGGAGCGGGCTGTGAGCGAGAACTGTGGGGAGTAGGCTATTGGTGCAGGGTGCATGGCTTAGAAGTACTGCATAGGTGGGCTGAATCAGGAATCCCCAGTCATCCTTAAAGGAAAATTTGTGGGTCAATGGATTCAATGCAAACACCAGTAACGGGTAAAAGTCAGGCATTCTGGAGGGAGTGCAAGTGAGCCACCAAACAGCCAAGGGAGTGCTGGCATTATAAAGGTGTGCTGGCATTATAAAGGCAGAAGGGGAGTGAATTGAGAGGCGTTGTGGTCCAAGATGGTCAGCCTCGGTACCAGAGCCATCATGGTTTTCCAATCGAGTACCAGACCTGTGAAGAGTGCGATGTTTCTTTCAGGAGAATGTGGAGACTCTTAGAACCAATCAATAGTATTTTTTATAGTTGTAGGAGAGTTAGTGGGGGTTTAAATTGTTTAGAGTAAAATTGGCACCCTGGGTTGTATGTTAACGGTTAGTGTTTTAAGTGGCTCCTTGTCCGGCTGAGAGGCACAAGTAGAAAGGGCAGCAGATAAAAAGCTGTTCCCGCCAGGAAGTTCAGCCTCGCAGCTGGAAATATTCCCATTCTCCCCTATTAAGTTCTGTAGTTTATGTACGGCCAGTTTCTAAACGGTATCTGGACTGTGGTCCTTGGTGAAGTGTTGTCACAGCTGTTGGTCTTTTGAGGGATTATCAGCAGTTTGCGATTACATGCCTGGATTCGTCCGTCTGGCATTCGGGTCATGTTATTTTGAGTCTCCTTGAGATGAAAGTTAATGTACAAAAAAATGTTAATATGTTTTATCTCTTTCTATTTTTTCATTCTTTCTTCTTAGAAATGAGAAGTAACCCCATCCTCTTGATATTTTTCTTGCTCTGTCTCCTCTGATTCTGTCTCAAGTGTCTGATTGCTGATATTTTTGGTGTCCTATTCCTCTGTCATTCTCTCTATCTATATCTACAACATGGCAAGGTTGTTCCTCTCTGTAATATTCATATATTTTCTTCATGACAACCCTACTGACAAAGGAAAACTCAGAGGTCAATGGATTCAATCCAGCTGTATCCTTCAATGGCGGGATAGCTAGGCATTTTTGCTGGTAAACTGTCACATAGTGACAAAGAAAACAGTGGTGTCACTAGAGTCTGATGGGCCCCGATGGAATAGTTTGACCTTGGCCTCAACCTGCATGTTGGTCCAGTGTATGGGCCCTTGTAGCGTTCTACATCTTATAAAGAAGTACGTGTTCACCCTCCATGTTATGATGTCCCCATCCTGGCACCTTCCAGTAATAATATCCCCTATACTGCCCCTTTCTATAATAATGTCCCCCATCCTGGATCCATCTTGTAATACTGTCCCACAGCTTGGGCCCCTTTCTATAATAATGTTCCCCCTTTTCTGTCCCCTTTCTGTAATTATGCCCCCTATCCTGTAATAATATCCACCATTCTGGGCCCCTTCCTGGAATTTTTCTCCTATCATGGGCCCCTTCCTGGTATGATGTCCTTCATTTTGAGCCCCTTCCATTAATAATGTTCCCCATCCTGCACCTCTTCCTGATATAATGTCTGCTCTCCTGGGCCCCTTACTCTAATAATGTCCCCTATCCTGGCTTCTTTCTTTAACAATGTCCCATATTCAGGTATAATGTCCCCATCATTGGCCCCTTCATGTTATGTCTTCCATCCTGAGCCCCTTCTGGTTTAATGTCCTCCATACTGGGCACTTTCCTGGCATAATGACCCCCACCCTGATATAATTTCCCCATCCAGAGCCCCTCCAGATTTAATGTCCCCCATACTGGGCCCTTTCCTGATATAATGTCCCTCATCCTGGGCCTATTCCTGGTATTATGTCTGCTCTGCTGGTCTTTTCCAACACATTTAAAAAAATAAACAATTCTTCTTACCTTCCTTCACTCTGACGTCTTTTGACTTTCTCTTCTATAGCCTGCAGCTGACTTCAGTATGCCAGCCATGCGCGGTACATGACATGACTGCCATGAACGGCGGTTCTCTGCACCACAATGAAATTCAGCTGAATGTACATCCTTGGATGCACATCCAGCTGAAATAGGCACTGGTGTCAGCGGGCCCCCCTCCCAAACAGGTCCAATGCAGCAGGCAGAGGGTGTGACTGTGATCGTTACACCCCTGGCTATAAGGGAAGATGAAGCTGAGGTGTGTAGGCATTCCATATGCCAAGCTGTGAGAGAATGAGGTGGCATTGTGGCTCTCCTACATTCAATAGCTCCAGAGCCATCATGACTTCCCTATCATCGGCCTCCAGTACTTTTTCTGCATTGCATTCAGTTTGTTATAGGCTCACCTGGTGAGGCAGATTCTCTAAACTGTAGATCAGATTGAGCAGCACAGACTGGAGATGATGGTGCAGCGTAAATGGACAGCATGTGGATCAGCAAGGATCAGGACAGCAGGGTATGCAGGTTGTCAGATAGGCACAGGAAGCTGGAAACAGGAGATGCAGCTGTAGGGAAGTTAATTGCAGGAACTTTCAGCAAGGATACAGTTAACTACGTTTAGTAGAGACATTAGTAGACATGTATAGACAATTAGGAACTTGCAGCATGCAGATGGTTAACCTCAGGATTAGTAGAGATCTGTATTCAAGTAGTAACTTGCAGCAAAGAGACAGTTAACCTCAGGGTTAGCAGAGATGTATATGCAATTAAGAATTTGCAGCAAGGATATGGTTAACCAAAGGATAAGCAGGTAAACCGTTAATTACCATCACAACAGAATGGAGTTTGCAACTTGAAGCCAGATTCAGCAGAGCTGAAATAATAAGAACACCAGGATTCACTGGACTGAGTGATAAGTAAAAGTAGAACGCTGCAAAGCAGATGAGGTGCAGGGAGGATGATTAGACAATAGGGACGGGCAAACCTGAACGGTAACATTCAGGGTCTATACCAAACATCTGATGACTATGCACGGACCCCGAATAAGGGCTTCTACCTAAAGTTGGTGTTACTGTTCGGGTTTGGCAGCCTGAACATCTGATGTTTCCCAGGCTGTCATCTGTGTGAGAATGAGAGAAATGCCATCTCTGATCAGCAGTAAGTTCTTGCGGTTCCCACGCTGTCATACAGATGACAGCGTGTGAGCCAGCAGCTGTAACTGGCGTTAAAAAAGGTTACCGCCAGTCACAGGCGTCTGCTGATGAGAGTAATACTCTCATCATCCCACGCCTGGTCTTGCTTATAGATGAGCCTTTTCTGGGGCTGCAGCGGACTGCTTATTTATAGGATGGGAGGGTCAGTATCCATGGCCCCTTCCCAGTCAGAGAATATCAGCTACCAGCTGTGTTCTTTAGTTTGGCTGGTTGTTAATAATGGGAGGGGGGACCCCACAATGTTTTTTTTTATTATTTATTTAAATAATTATAAAAATGGTTTGGGACCCCTCTATTTTTTGATAACCAGCCTATATAAAGCTGACAGCTGGAGGCTGCAGCTCGCAGCTGTCAGCTTTACCTGCACTGGTTAGCAAAAATAGAGGGGTCACTTCGCCACTTTTATTTATTTATTGCGTAGGCGCCGGCTAGTGAATACTCTCATCATTGTATGTCTTCTCTCACTGCTATCAGCTAGTCCAGGCGTACTTTCAGTACATTGGGTCTGCTGGAGAATTTACTCCTTGCACATCATTTGCATGACTTTAACAACACATGAAACTGTATTAGGGCATCTTATACATCTATCATGGTGACTAGCAACTTTTAAAGTCAGGTGAAAAATGGCCAATTTTATTCCTGCTGCTCCACTGTTTTTTTCTAAAAATACGCCATACAGTCCTAGAAATATGAGTCTTTTATTCAGCACTAGTTTGTATTCTCACAGGATCCTCTGGGGTGTGTCTTTGCTTAATTACCCTGTGAGCCACGAAAAGAAACACTAAATAGAAAGGCTCATCTCTCTGGAGCCGTATGGCAGATTTCAGAAAAACAAAAAAATGGAATACATAGGGGAGCAGCAGGAATAAAATAAGAGTTAAAACTCTCCGCTTTTGATCCAGTGACAGGTCCTCTCTAAAGAATCCAAACAAATAGTAGTGTGTGACTCCGTAAAAGGAGTTTGAAAAAAAAGGCAAAAAAAAAAATATTTAGCTTAGTAGATTATGAAAAAGTATTGCTAAGCAAAAACCCTCCTCAAAAAGCAGCCAACTACTTGATCTGCTGATTGCCATGGGTTTAACCTCCAGCAGTCAGAGGAAGTTGCCTCCTCTGGTGGCCACTGCAGGACAACTTGGGTATTACTTGGCGCCAATGGGTAACCATGTACTATATGGCTAGGACAAGTTCATCAGTGCTCTAGCTGTTTTTACGTAGAGTCTCTCAACTCCTAATATGACCAGTCATGAGAATGGGGACCAAGTCGTGGTCTTCAAGGGGTTGTTCGGTAACAAGGATAGGTCATCAATATCAGATCGATGGTGGTCGCCTCCAATGGTCAACTGTTATGAATTTTTGAATAGGAGCTGTGCTGCGGTACGTTGCTCACTTCCATGTTTAGATCAGGCCACCACCTGTGCAGCTACACCGACAACTCCTTTTAGAATAATATTTACGACACTACTTTGGATAACTGTTTTTTCTTTTTTTTTAAATTAGAAAACCTCTTATTTTAGAACGCAAATAAAATATTGGCAGAATGCGAAGACTAAATGTAAAAATTTCTTTGGGGTCTTTACTATTTTTGTAACGTCAGCATCCTATGCGGAATCCGTCTGTCTTACTAGCACAAATATTCATTCCTAGCGAAGACTCTTCTAGCTGTACACATCTGGGGATGCACTGGAGTGAGGCAGACGTCTCCACTAAAGTGATATGGATGAACTGAATGCAACAACGCGCGGGTTTACTCTGAACAAACGCTGGATTCTGAAAGTAAATAATCCCTGACTGCACTTTTGGGATTTCGGTTGATGTTTAGTAAATTCTCGCTGTAGAATTAGATAGCTTAAAAACAGCAGAGAAAAAGCAAATGACAATAAGAAATCCCTTTATGAAGCATTTAGCCCTGATCCTTAATGTTCCACATTTCAGCTTTATATCACCCAATTAGCGGACTCTTCTTTGAAAAGTTACAGTCAAGTTAACAGCTTTAAGAGCAATTCTGCCTTAGTCTATGGTCATATGGAAAAAAATTATCTTTACATATATTAGTGGATACCTTTCATTAATAAAATTGCCCTAAGTTTCAGTTTAACCACTAAAATTCTGAAAGGAATAAAGTCATAGGAGAAAAACAAAAGCGCTGTCTAAGCGTAGTGAGTGTGTACTGGTGTTGATTAAGATAAATGCTTATGTTTTTGCGCGCACCTATATCAGTTGAGCTCTAGACATCGTTTACATGCCACATAAAATCCTTCATCGGTATGCTGCTATTCCAGTAGGTCGTGCAGGTCATTATTCCTTCCAAATTATTTCCATGCCATGAGATGATTGTTAAGAAGAGTAAAATTCTGTCAGGCGCTGGTATTAATCCAACAGGATAATGTGTGTTTCGTTCTGCTTCACTCAGTACCTGTCCATCGCTCAGAGCTGTCATAGTCATACCCATGGCTCACAACGCCCAAGCTGATAGATAGCACAAGGCAGCTCAGAGCAATGCTCAGGTACTGGGTGAAGCAGAACGAAACACACGTTACCCTGTTGGATTAATACCAGCTCGCTGGATATTTTTACCCAGGTTTCACTTGGCAATCTTCATTCTTTCATTTATTATCATGATAGGCAGTTTGCAGCCTGATCCAAGTTTCAGATTTTCAATAATATAGACTGGATGTTAGCTCTGTGTGTCTCTCCCAGTAATATAGGCTGGATGTGAACTCTGTGTGTCTCTCCCAGTAATATAGGCTGGATGTGAGGTATGTGCGTCCCTTGCAGTAATATAGGCTGTATGTGAGCTCTGTGTGTCTCTCCCAGTAATATAGGCTAGATGTGAGCTCTGTGTCTCTCCCGGTAATATAGGCTGGATGTGAGATCTGTGTGTCTCTCCCAGTAATATAGGCTGGATGTGAGCTCTGTGTCTCTCCCGGTAATATAGGCTGGATGTGAGCTCTGTGTGTCTCTCCCAGTAATATAGGCTAGATGTGAGCTCTGTGTCTCTCCCGGTAATATAGGCTGGATGTGAGATCTGTGTGTCTCTCCCAGTAATATAGGCTGGATGCGAGCTCTGTGTCTCTCCGGTAATATAGGCTGGATGTGAGCTCTGTGTGTCTCTCCCAGTAATATAGGCTGGATGTGAGGTCTGTGTGTCTCTTCCAGTAATATAGGCTGGATGTGAGCTCTGTGTGTCTCTCCCATTAATATAGGCTGGATGTGAGCTCTGTGTCTCTCCCGGTAATATAGGCTGGATGTGAGCTCTGTGTGTCTCTCCCAGTAATATAGGCTGGATGTGAGCTCTGTGTCTCTCCCGGTAATATAGGCTGGATGTGAGCTCTGTGTGTCTCTCCCAGTAATATAGGCTGGATGCGAGCTCTGTGTCTCTCCCATTAATATAGGCTGGATGTGAGCTCTGTGTCTCTCCCGGTAATATAGGCTGGATATGAGCTCTGTGTGTCTCTTCCAGTAATATAGGCTGGATGTGAGCTCTGTGTGTCTCTTCCAGTAATATAGGCTGGACGTGAGCTCTGTGTGTGTCATGTATAGTGTACAGTTCCTATAGCGTCTTGTGCTTGGGTGCGAGGAAAACACAGGAGACATAGGTTGAAATGAAATGACTTGTATTACTTCATACAAGCATGCTGAAAAGTTCACACAGTTTGCAGGAACAGCGACAGGAGACACAGCAGGCCAGAGTAACTTCAAGCACTACAGTAAATCTCCAAAGCAGGTTCAGGATCTCTTCTCTGTACCGTAATTCCTCTGCAAACATGGATTCACCAAACAGCAGGTTTCCAGAGTCCAAAAGTGTTCCAAGGTTCCTCAGTAGGGAATAGCTGGAGTACAAGTCCAAGGCTTCCAGAAGTCAGGTCACAGACTGACTGAGGCTTGATTCAGGAGCACTGATTGCTCAGCTGAGGCTGCTTAAGAAGCAAGAGGGAAGAATCAGGGCGGGAACATGAAAACTGGAAACTCCATATTAACTGAGGGCAAGAGCTGCAGAAAGACAGAAAGCAAAATGGCCGACGGAAAACTGAGTTTAAAGGAACATGTCAACAGAGACAAAGAACCTTACATTACTCCCCCCTTAGGGACAACCTTCGGATGACCTCAGACCAGGCTTGTCAGGGTACCTCTGATGAAACTGGCGGAGCAGGCGAGGAGCATTTACATTATTGACTGGTTCCCATGAGTTGTCCTCCACTGGGTAGCCCTGCCATTTAATCAAATATTGCAACTGATTTCTGTACAACCTGGAATCTAGAATCCTTTCCACCATAAATTCTTCCTGACCATCGACCAGCACTGGGTCAGGGCAAGGAGAAGAACGTCCAGGAAACTTATTGGGTGTTGCAGCCTTTAGTAGGGATACATGAAAGACAGGGTGGATTCTCATAGTTCTGGGCAGTTGAAGACGACAAGCAACAGCACTTATAATCTTATTGATCTTATAAGGTCCAATGTACTTATGTCCCAATTTAGACGATGGAATCTTTAATTTAAGATTTCTGGTTGACAGCCAGACCAAATCTCCTACCTTGAAAGCTGGTGCAGGTTTACGAAATTTATCTGCTGCTTTCTTGTACCTTTCCTGAGCCAATTCTAGATTTTCCTTTAGAAGATCCATATTCTTTTGTAAAGAAGTGATTCTTTCAGCCACTGCTGGCAAGGGCGTATCTATGGGAAATCGAGGAAGAATGTTAGGATGATAACCTAGATTGGAGTAAAAAGGAGACTGCTTAGTGGAGGCGCTCTGAGAGTTGTTATAAGAGAACTCAGCCAGTGGAAGTAGATCCACCCAATCATCCTGTAGGTGGCAGATAAAACAGCGGAGATACTGCTCCAGGGTCTGATTGGTTCGTTCTGTCTGTCCATTAGTCTGGGGATGAAAAGCAGAAGAAAGGTTTACTTTAATGTCCAATGCTGCACAGAAATTTTGCCAAAACCTTGAAGTGAATTGCACCCCTCGATCCGAAATGACCTCATCCGGTACTCCATGTAAGCGAAACACATTCTTAATCATCAAGTCTGATGTCTGTTTTGCAGTGGGTAAGCCGACACAAGGGATAAAATGAGCTGCCTTTGTTAGACGGTCAACCACCACTAGAATGGTGTTCTTCCCTTGAGAGGTTGGTAACTCCACAATGAAGTCCATAGAAATGGATCCCCACGGGCGGGACGGGGTGGGAAGAGGTTGCAACAGACCAGTTGGTGAGGAGCGAGGTGTTTTGCATCTTGCACAGACTTCACATGAAGTGACATAGTTTAAGACATCTTTCCTGTAAGTGGGCCACCAAAAGAAACGAGAAAGAAATTCTTGTGTCTTTAGAATTCCCCTATGCCCGGCTATCTTGGAATCGTCGATGAGTTGCAATACTCTCAATCTGACTGTTTCAGGTATATACAGACGTTGTCCCTGAATCCACACACCATTCTTAAAGACAAGACTTACGTCCCTTGGGGGTTGAGCCAACAAAGAATCCGCATGGTATGCTTCCTTGATGTCCTTAAGTAGGTCTTGATTATGAATCACTCCCAGGAATCTAGAGTCAGGAAGAATAGTCTTAGGAGGAGTAAGTGGACGTGTCTCTGCTGAATGAATCCTAGAGAGTGCATCAGCCTTTCCATTGCGCGATCCTGGTCTATAAGAAATGACAAAATTAAATTGGTTTAGGAAAAGATTCCAGCGAGCCTGGCGAGGAGTCAGGCACTTAGCCGACCTGATAAATTCAAGGTTACGATGGTCTGTCAGGACGACTATTTGCTGTGCAGCTCCCTGAAGAAGGTGTCTCCATTCCTTGAAGGCGGCAATAATGGCCAACAATTCTCTTTTGCCCACATCGTAGTTCCTCTCAGCCGAAGACAACTGCTGGGAAAAGAAGGCACAGGGATGCAAGACATTCTTCTCACCTGTTCTCTGAGAGAGTATAGCTCCAACGGCACAGTCTGAAGCATCCACCTCTATTATGAAGGCAAGCTCGGGGTTGGGATGTACTAAGATAGGTGCGGTGGTAAATTTATCCTTTAAACAGGAAAATGCTTCCTGAGCTTGCAGGGTCCAGGAGAACCTAGACTGTTTCCGGGTAAGTTGGGTGATAGGTGACACTACCTCAGAAAAATTCTTAATGAAACGTCTATAGAAGTTGGCAAACCCAATGAAACGCTGCACCTCCTTCACATTTCTAGGAATTGGCCAATCCTTGATGGCTTGGGTCTTGCTTCCATCCATACTAATCCCTTGCGTAGATAGTACATACCCCAGAAATTGAATTTCGGTCCTATGGAATTCACATTTTTCAAGTTTGATGTAGAGATGGTTTTGTCTTAGGCGTTCTAAGACCATTCTCACATGTCCATGATGTTCCTCTGTGGAGTTAGAAAAAATTAGAATATCATCCAGATAAATCACCACAAATGTATCTAGGAGATCCCTGAAGATATCATTCACGAAGTGTTGGAAAGTGGCTGGGGTGGTACTCAGACCAAAAGGCATAACTAGATATTCAAAGTGTCCATAGCGTGACCTGAAAGCAGTCTTCCATTCATCCCCAGGTCTAATACGGACCAAGTTATAGGCCCCACGGAGATCCAGTTTAGAGAAAATTTTGGCATGCCGCACTCTCTCCAACAACTCAGGGATTAAAGGCAATGGATAACGGTTTCTAATAGTAACCTTATTGAGTTCCCTATAGTCTATGCAGGGTCTCAGAGATCCATCTTTCTTCTTCACAAAGAAGATGGGTGCACCTGCGGGAGATGAAGAGGGGCGTATGAAGCCCTTGGCTAAATTTTCGTCTATATAATCCTTCAAAGCTTTTAGCTCGGGCCCCGCTAGGGGGTAGATCTTACCAAAAGGTATCTCGGCTCCGGGCAATAATTCAATTGGACAATCATATGGACGGTGAGGAGGAAGCTGATCAGCGTTCTTCTTGTCACATAAATCCACATAGTCCTGGTATACAGCTGGTAGTTCAGGGACTGACATGGTTCCTTTAGGAACAGAGCAAGCTGAAACTCCTTGACTCATCTGTTTCTCTGGAAAGTGTAATTCCTTGGTCTCCCAGTTAATCGTAGGATTCTGCGCCTGCAGCCATGGTAGCCCTAGAATGATGGGAAAGTGGGGAGAAGAGATAAGCAAAAAAGACATTTTCTCCTGATGATCTTTACCCATAAGGACCCTCAAAGGCTCTGTTTCTTGATCCACTGGTCCAGAAGTCAGTAGAGAGCCATCCACAGTCTCCATCTGTACTGGAGTAGCCTTCTTCACTGAACGTATCCCCTGTTTCAGAGCAAAGGAGATATCCATAAAATTTCCACTTGCTCCTGAGTCGATCATAGCAGAGCTAGACACCCAGACTGAGTCAACCCAGAGTTTGATGGAAAGGAAGCAATGAGAATTGTTTCTTTTACAACTCAGCTGGGACACCGCTGAGGAAACTTGAAAAATTGCAGCGTTTATACCGTCATCGTCCCCAGAACTAACAGAGTTTAAGTCCGAGAAATCAAGATCTCTTGCAGCAGATCTCTCTGGAGCCTGATGCTCGGACATGACAGAGCTCCTCTCGCAACACTCACAGTGAATGACTGCTGCAGTAGTCTTACGAGAACGGCTGGGGCAGTTTATAATGAAGTGCCCTGACTTACCACAGTAGAAACATAGATTTTCCTTTATACGATGTTCTTTGCGTGCATCACTAACCCGTCTTTGCAAAGAGTCCACCTGCATGGGTTCAGGTTCTGGTTCCCTTGTGATCCTACTCAAAGGTTCCTTAGCTGAGGAGGGAGGTAGTAAAAGGTTAGTGCGATTATTTTCGAACCATCTCTCTTGTCTGCGTTCAGCCAGACGAGCATCAATACGGATACAATAGTTGATAAAGTCACCTAATGCAGTGGGAGGGTCGGCACGAGCAAGTTCATCCTTAATCAGTGGAGACAACCCTTTCCGAAAAATAGATTTTTTAGCGGAAGTGTCCCAAGTGGTATCAAGAGCCCATCTCCTGAAATCCAGGGCATATTCGGCTACTGAACGCTTACCTTGGCGCAAAGTTAACATGGCTGCTTCAGCTGTTGCACCTCGATTGGGGTCATCAAACACCTGCCCCATGGCTGAAATAAAAGCATCAAGGTGATTCAAACAATCATCCTCAGTCTCAATCAGAGGGTTTGCCCACATCAAAGCCTTATTGGTAAGCAACATGATTACAGTAAGCACTTTGGATCGTTCAGTGGGAAATTGTGAAGCATGTGCAGAGAAAATAAATTGCATTGATTAATAAATCCCCTGAATTTCTGACGTTCACCGCCAAAACAAAAAGGAGGTAATTTGGGGATCCCAGAACTTGGGGTTATGGCAGGAGCCTGGGCTCGTTCCTCTAGAGCCTCAATCCTGGCTCGCAATTCCTGGGTAGTCTGTCCAAACACTTGCAAATTATGATTAGTGAGGTCCTGTAGGCTTGCAAAACGGGTTTTTAAAGTCTGTACATCTGAAAGGATTGTATCAGTCACTCCGCAAAGTTCCTTTATGCGGGCCTCCATCTTCCAGATCTTTTAAGGCAGAGGTGCTGGAAGGAGAAGAGGAAAGGAAAAAAAAAAAAAAAACAATAGTGTTTACCTGTGGTAACACTCCAGAGTAAAATTTTAAGGGAATGCGCTCACCTGGAATGGTTGTGAGAAGTCACAACCACTGTCATCACATAAGGTATTAAACGGACATCTGATATCCACAGTCACAGCAGACACGGCTTTCCCAGACCCAGCAGACACTAAACATTGGCTCCTGAATCTTGTCATGTATAGTGTACAGTTCCTATAGCGTCTTGTGCTTGGGTGCGAGGAAAACACAGGAGACATAGGTTGAAATGAAATGACTTGTATTACTTCATACAAGCATGCTGAAAAGTTCACACAGTTTGCAGGAACAGCGACAGGAGACACAGCAGGCCAGAGTAACTTCAAGCACTACAGTAAATCTCCAAAGCAGGTTCAGGATCTCTTCTCTGTACCGTAATTCCTCTGCAAACATGGATTCACCAAACAGCAGGTTTCCAGAGTCCAAAAGTGTTCCAAGGTTCCTCAGTAGGGAATAGCTGGAGTACAAGTCCAAGGCTTCCAGAAGTCAGGTCACAGACTGACTGAGGCTTGATTCAGGAGCACTGATTGTTCAGCTGAGGCTGCTTAAGAAGCAAGAGGGAAGAATCAGGGCGGGAACATGAAAACTGGAAACTCCATATTAACTGAGGGCAAGAGCTGCAGAAAGACAGAAAGCAAAATGGCTGACGGAAAACTGAGTTTCAAGGAACATGTCAACAGAGACAAAGAACCTTACAGTGTGTCTCTCCCAGTAATATAGGCTGGATGTGAGCTCTGTGCATCTCTCTCAGTAATATGGGCTGGACATGAGCTCTGTGTGTCTCTCCCAGTAATATAGGTTGGATGTGAGCTCTGTGTGTCTCCCGGTAATATAGGCTGGATGTGAGATCTGTGTGTCTCTCCCAGTAATATAGGCTGGATGTGAGCTCTGTGTCTCTCCCGGTAATATAGGCTGGATGTGAGATCTGTGTGTCTCTCCCAGTAATATAGGCTGGATGTGAGCTCTGTGTCTCTCCCGGTAATATAGGCTGGATGTGAGATCTGTGTGTCTCTCCCGGTAATATAGGCTGGATGTGAGCTCTGTGTCTCTCCCGGTAATATAGGCTGGATGTGAGCTCTGTGTGTCTCTCCCAGTAATATAGGTTGGATGTGAGCTCTGTGTGTCTCTCCCAGTAATATAGGTTGGATGTGAGCTCTGTGTGTCTCTCCCAGTAATATAGGTTGGATGTGAGCTCTGTGTGTCTCTCCCAGTAATATAGGTTGGATGTGAGCTCTGTGTGTCTCTCTCAGTAATATGGGCTGGACATGTGCTCTGTGTGTCTCTCCCAGTAATATAGGCTGGATGTGAGCTCTGTATGTCTCTCCCAGTAATATAGGTTGGTTGTGAGCTCTGTGTGTCTCTCCCAGTAATATAGGCTGGATGTGAGCTCTGTGTGTCTCTTCCAGTAATATAGGCTGGATGTGAGCTCTGTATGTCTCTCCCAGTAATATAGGCTGGATGTGAGCTCCTGTGTCTGCCTCAACTGGATGTAAGATTTGTGGGTCTCTCCCTGTAATGTGTCATTTGTGACGGTACTGACTCGCACCACAATTGTGGTTACCAGGGCTATGGGGTACTCGGAGCCGAGCCCATTGATTTCTATGGGAGTTGTCACTGGCAGCGGGACTCGGTCCGTGGCCCTGGCAGTCATGCGATGGGGGATATTTACAGGGGATTATAAGGATAGGTAGTTCGTGACGCCACCTGTGGTATCTGATCAATTGCACCAGCGCTGCTATAAGGATCTTCGCAGGGGATGTTATGGGGGCAGCTGGGTGGTAAGTCTCCCACAGGTGAGACGGGTCCCTGGAAGTCTATGGTGATGATGATGCAGGGTGTAGTTAAGAATTCAGTCACACACAATGCAGCTTCTTTTCATACCTTTACTGGTAGATGGTTCAAGCAGGTCCCGGGGAGCTGGTCGGGTGGAGAATGCACATTCCGGTAACCGCTGAGCAGGTTAGAGGCCTCCTTAACTTCAATATGTATCTGAGTCCAAACTTGCGTGAAGCGAAGTTAACTCTTTCAATAGCAACTACGCCCGGCCGACATAGTGGTAGAGCCTTTTCAGTGGTAGAACTAAGTCTATTTCTGCAGCGTCCCGCTAGACTCCTGTTCTCCTGACTCCAGTTACGTATCGACACTTTGAGCTGCCTTCTGCGACCTGTAGTCCAGAAAGCCTCCGGTTTTCTTATCACTAAGCATGAAGCTCTAGCAACGCCTCGGACTCCGGTGTCCGGTGAATTAGTGCAGGTAATCTGGTACCTGAAGCATTTCTCTGTCCTTCTCCACTGCGCCCTTCGCCCTGCTCTCGCTCTTAGCATAAGCACTTGTAGCTTTCGATGGAAAAGTCAGCTTTCTCCAGAGCTCGCTGAGCAGCTCTCAGTATCCTCCTTGTTTCAGCTGCTGCTGAGGTACTGATTAAGGGTAGCTCTGACTAGGCTAGGATGATTCACTTCACCCGTACTAGCCTCCACTTCTTTGTCAGGTGAGCTACGCTAGCTCTGCGAGGATTCAGTCCTCTCTCCTAGTCCAGACTGAACTGGCACTGAACTGCACTGTCTGAAGACAGGAAACTCTCTGACTGATCTGCACTGTCCTTAGACAGGAAGCTTGAATCGTCTCTGCTACGTGTCACTACCTCCTATACCCCTAGTGGGTGTGTCTGAAAGTGTGAGTGAAGTGCATGAATAGCAAGCTTTTGCGATTACCTTCCTGTGCATTCTCCTGGATTTTATGTGTGCCTGACATAGCTGGGCCACACATCCCCCCTTGGTTAAACACAGCACTCCCGGGCTGTAAAAGAGAAAAAGAAAACATTTTGTTTTGCATTAAACAACAACATTTTAACTCTTCCCATCCGGGAGGTAAGACTTCTTGAACGTTACAATTTGTACAATGAAGAATACAAAAGTATTAAAGTATCAAAACATTCTCATATACAAGACAAATTCTTGTGGAGGACCCGCACCAAAAACCTCCCACGTGGGTCCTGGGTGGGCTGCAGGACTTCTGACTGCAGACCTCACTCTAGGCCCACCATACGGGTTTTTCTTCAGAGGTAGATAGTAGTAGTGGTTTCATGTAAAACCAAGATAATGCACCGAAGCGCAACTATTTACAAAGATAAGTTCTTGGGCCGGCACAGTCCACAGCCTCTCAGTCCATGAAGGGTTAAATACATATATACATTTTGGAAATCCACATTATAATTTAACTTTCACTTTAACTTTTACTTTACCCAACCAGGGTATACTATGCAACTATGCAATCAACATATTACTTTTTAACTTTTCAAATTCTCTTCCTTGTACCCAGCCGGGTATTCTACTCAATATGTAAACACTATACATACACAGTAATAAAGTGCAAAAATGGCAATTATTTCTTCAAAACTTTTTACAATTTCTAGAATGCGGTAAACCCCTGTCTGGGTCCTACCGGTCTTCACTTTTACAAACTTTCAATGACGTCTTCCACTCCTGGGGCTGGAACGACGCGATGCTCTTTGGATCTCATAACAAATAAGTCATGGCCCGATATCAGTGTTTGCGTGGCCACAGTCCTTGTGCGAACCACCTGGGACGCAACGGGTGTTTCAGGCAAATATTGGCTTCTCATTAAAGATGCAGGCTTAGACTGCGATTTAACTGTGGTCGCATCATCCGGTTGCGATACAGAATGAGTCGCAGTTTGCGTTGCGGGATACTTTGTTGATTGCAATGCAGGGGGCGATGCCGGGTAGGTCGCCTGTTGCGATGTAGAGCAGGTCGCAGATTGCGATTTAGGGGGCGATGCCGGGGCACGACCTGGTGCGGTGGGAGCTCGGGACTGAGACGCTTCGGTACCGGCGTCGGGGATGGGGTCACTAACGATGGAGACGTTCAGGGCATACCACCCCTTTAAACCCCAGTGACGGGTGTAGCTCACAATGTCCCCATTAATCAGGTCCCTCCCAGGATGACCGATGGGCAGGTGGGATTCTACGTCCCTGCGGCTTACAAAGACCCCTGCGAAGAGGCCTGGCTCGCGGATGAAGCCCCAGCCCTTGCGGAGCTGGAACTCGGTGACGCACCCCTGCCGCCGCTGTTCCTGTAGGGTACCTTTATCCCGGCGGACGGTCTCCTTGTCAGCTATGAATTCCTCATGCTGCTTCTGTCGGGACCGCTGGATGTCTCTTTCTTTCTCCTGCTGTTGGCGTCGCTGCTCCTCTTCACGACGGCGCCACTCACTTTCCCACTGAACGGCATAGGTGACGTCATCTAATCGCTCCATCTCGTCCCAGTCGACTTCCGGCAACGATGGCTGGGACCCCTCCGGTGACCTCACCGGGGAGCGGTGCTCCGCTGTGGTCTCCTGGCCTGACTGGCACTCCGGTCTGGGCAATACCTCCTCAGCCTCCTTCTCCTCCACCTCCGCATCGGTGGGAACAGGTACAGCACTTTCGGCGGTAACCTCCGGTCGTCCCTCAGCCTTCTTCAGCAGCGATTTCAGGAATTCAGAAGACGGCCCTTGGCTTGTAGGAGAGAACACTGCGTCCCACAGCAGCCGCTGTGTTTGGGTGCGCCAGTGTCTCCCCGTCTCCTGTAGATCAGCACGACCCTGGAGCTTCCTTCTTAGCTCCTCATTCTCCTTCCGCAGCTCCATCATGGCGGGGTCGGTGTCCCTATCTGGGGACAGCTCCGGCACAGGTAGGAAATCTTCCGGTCCTCGGCACAGATTCTCCTGTCCTTCCGCCATCTCGTCCCAGGCCAGAGTGTAGTTTCCATCAGGAACAATCTGGTCTCTTCCGTGGAGGCGGGATTTGCGTCTCCTCCTCTTCGCATAGAGGATGAAGAGGAGGCGGATTTCTTTAGCAGTGGGGCAGGACCGCACATTATAGTAGCATTTGGAGAGGGCGGCCATATCTTTCGCGCCACAGGGGGGGTACACGCCCACGAATGCACGCCCACCTTCTTCACCAGTGCCTCAGGGCGCCAATATGGCGGTAAAATGGCGGAATTTGGCGCCAAATGCAGCAAACAGTCCTTTTCACCAAACAGTTCAATATAGGCACACAGGACTCACAATTGCAAGCTTTCGGATCCTGTTCGTGACGCCAAAGTTTAAATGACTCGCACCACAATTGTGGTTACCAGGGCTATGGGGTACTCGGAGCCGAGCCCATTGATTTCTATGGGAGTTGTCACTGGCAGCGGGACTCGGTCCGTGGCCCTGGCAGTCATGCGATGGGGGATATTTACAGGGGATTATAAGGATAGGTAGTTCGTGACGCCACCTGTGGTATCTGATCAATTGCACCAGCGCTGCTATAAGGATCTTCGCAGGGGATGTTATGGGGGCAGCTGGGTGGTAAGTCTCCCACAGGTGAGACGGGTCCCTGGAAGTCTATGGTGATGATGATGCAGGGTGTAGTTAAGAATTCAGTCACACACAATGCAGCTTCTTTTCATACCTTTACTGGTAGATGGTTCAAGCAGGTCCCGGGAGCTGGTCGGGGTGGAGAATGCACATTCCGGTAACCGCTGAGCAGGTTAGAGGCCTCCTTAACTTCAATATGTATCTGAGTCCAAACTTGCGTGAAGCGAAGTTAACTCTCTCAATAGCAACTACGCCCGGCCGACATAGTGGTAGAGCCTTTTCAGTGGTAGAACTAAGTCTATTTCTGCAGCGTCCCGCTAGATTCCTGTTCTCCTGACTCCAGTTACGTATCGACACTTTGAGCTGCCTTCTGCGACCTGTAGTTCAGAAAGCCTCTGGTTTTCTTATCACTAAGCATGAAGCTCTAGCAACGCCTCGGACTCCGGTGTCCGGTGAATTAGTGCAGGTAATCTGGTACCTGAAGCACTTCTCTGTCCTTCTCCACTGCGCCCTTCGCCCTGCTCTCGCTCTTAGCATAAGCACTTGTAGCTTTCGATGGAAAAGTCAGCTTTCTCCAGAGCTCGCTGAGCAGATCTCAGTATCCTCCTTGTTTCAGCTGCTGCTGAGGTACTGATTAAGGGTAGCTCTGACTAGGCTAGGATGATTCACTTCACCCATACTAGCCTCCACTTCTTTGTCAGGTGAGCTACGCTAGCTCTGCGAGGATTCAGTCCTCTCTCCTAGTCCAGACTGAACTGGCACTGAACTGCACTGTCTGAAGACAGGAAACTCTCTGACTGATCTGCACTGTCCTTAGACAGGAAGCTTGAATCGTCTCTGCTACGTGTCACTACCTCCTATACCCCTAGTGGGTGTGTCTGAAAGTGTGAGTGAAGTGCATGAATAGCAAGCTTTTGCGATTACCTTCCTGTGCATTCTCCTGGATTTTATGTGTGCCTGACATAGCTGGGCCACACAGTACCATTATTATTTGTAGACATTATCAAATTTGATCCTTTGTTGATTATCAAATATGATGTAAAATATATTGACCAGGAAATCTAGATGTAGTTTGATTGTTTGGTCGTCAAGATTGTTAGTCCTTTAGCGTTATCCAGGGTGCACCACATGAAGGCGGACTAACTTTGCACCCTCTCCCTGTAATATAGGCTGGATTTGAGCTCTGTGCATCTCTTTCAGTAATATGGGCTGGATGTGAGCTCTCTCTCTCCCTGTAATATAGGCTGGATTTGAGCTCTGTGCATCTCTTTCAGTAATATGGGCTGGATGTGAGCTCTCTCTCTCCCTGTAATATAGGCTGGATGTGAGCTCTGTTCATTTCTCCCAGTAATATAGGTTGGATGTGAGCTCCTGTGTCTGCCTCAACTGGATGTAAGATTTGTGGGTCTCTCCCTGTAATATAGGCTGTATGTGAGCTCTGTGCATTTCTCCAAGTAATATAGGCTGTATGTGAGCTTTGTGTTTTCTCCCAGTAATATAGGTTGGATGTGAGCTCTGTGTATTTCTCCTTGTAATAGAGAAATAACAGAAAAATGACTGGCACATCCAAACTAGTCTGAATAGGTGCAAACCCGGAGCAGCTACCTCCATATACAATATACAATATTTTTGTATATTGTATATGGAGGTAACTGCTCCTGGTATGCACCTATTCAGACTAGTTTGGATGTGCCAATCAGTTTTTTGTTATTTTTATGTTTTCTTACTGACCGAGCGCTCCGCCCTTCAACATGTGGTGATTATAATTACAGCAGGTTCCTGCCTACCTATAAATGCAGGCTTTACTGACAGAAGTGTCCACGTTCACCCTGGAATTCAGACATCAGCCTAAGGCCGGGGTCACACTTGCGAGTGCAATGCGAAAAACTCTCGCATCAATACCCGGCACTGCCGCTGGCACTCGGACCGGAGCGTGCGGCTACATGTATTTCTATGCGGCCACACACTCCGGTCTGAGTGCCTGCGGCAGTGCCGGGTATTGATGTGAGAGACTCGCGCGAGTTTCTCGCATCACACTCGCAAGTGTGATCCCGGCCTTAGAGAGGTGTTCACATTCACCCAGGAATTCAGACATCAGCCTAAGAGAGGTGTTCACATTGTATAGGGACCGATCAGACTTATAGGACCAGCTTGATGTTGGTTGATGGGCAGACATTATTTGGCCAAATTTTGTGCAAAGTGTCTCTTTCATTTTTTCCTAATATTCAAAAGCCGTATTGCTATTCATATTTCATATATTTAACATTGACATGCTTTAGCATGATATAGTGCAACCTTTTTTTTGTATATCTCCCAGTTATAAAGGTTGGATGTGAGCTCTATCTCTCTCTCTGTAATATAGGCTGGATGTGAGCTGTGTGTGTGTGTTTCTCCCCGTAATATAGGTTAGATGTGAGCTCTGTGTGTCTGCTGTTGTGAGCATGTTGGAAATGACTTATGAGTTGGGGCTCCCTCTGGTGGTTGCTGAGGGTATTGAACCAGTGTTGAATAGCAGAAGTCCATCACCTGCGAGCGATAACTGGCAATCAGGTGAGACGGACTGGGCTGATATAAGTGAGCTGCCTTCCCTTGATCCTTTCCGGTGATCAATTGTTGTTTCCTCGTTCATTTGGAAGTCAGCTGGTGTCTTGCCTTCATCTGCTACTTTCAGATAAGATATTTTCTGCTTGTTTCTATTGTGTTTGCTATTTCCATTTTTTGTCTGCACTTTTGTGGGAGGTTCCAGAGAACATTGTGTCTGACAGAGGAGTCCAATTTATTTCCAGATTTTGGAGGACATTTTGTTCTAAACTGGGAGTTCAGCTGTCTTTCTCCTCTGTGTTTCACCCTCAGACCAATGGGCAGACGGAGAGAACAACCAGACCTTGGAGACTTATTTGAGATGTTTTGTGTCTGCTGATCAGGATGATTGGGTCTCTTTTCTGCCTTTGGCTGAATTTGCTCTGAATAATAGGGCTAGTTCTGCCACCTTGATGTCTCCTTTTTTCTGCAATTTCGGGTTTCATCCTCGGTTTTCTTCGGGGCAGGTGGAGGCTTCTGTCTATCCGGGTGTTGACTCTATGGTGGAGAGAATGCAGCAGATTTGGGATCAAGTAGTGGATAAATTGTCTCTCTCTCAAGAGAGGGCCCAGCGCTTTGCCAACTGGCATAGGACTGATGGTCCTCGGTTTAAAGTGGATGATTTG